>VZRR01008594.1:796631-1038170 GCA_013398015.1 Oreocharis arfaki
GGGGGGGAGGGGGGGGAGAAGAGAGTATCTCAATAAAAATATCTGCACCATCATTTAAAAAAAGAATAAAATCATAAATTTCATCTGCTGCAGTACTGCAGCCCAATCCATGCCTGATTTCTAGTGTACCCTCCAAATCTGCATCCCAGGGCATTTTGTGCTCATTAAGAGTTAATTAGCTCAGAGGCACATACAATTCCTAAAAGAATAATTTAAAAAATGCTAAACAGAACAAATAACTTTTAACTTTGGATTTAGAAATTCCCCATAGTCAGAGATTTCTTTACTTCATTTGGCAGTAGGTTCCAAAGCCAGAGAGCAAAGAGACTCACTAAAGGCAAAATAACGACATGACTTCAGATAACATTTAAGGACGATAAGAAATTCGGCATTTGCTGATCTCAAGGAGTGACCTGGGACATTAAAGAACAGCAAATCCATTAAATATGAAGCCTCTTAGCCAGGATAAGTCAGGCGAACATTTTTTTGTCTTGACTCCATTGCCTAAAAGGATGCCAGTGAAACTAATGGAAGCAAAGGAGTAACATTGATGAATACATGTAGGATGATGGAAAAACAACCAGGAAGAGAGTCTAATCTGAGAGGTCATTTCCAGGATATTGCATTGCCCGAAATTTCCAAATGGATATTCCAAAGTAAAATGGAAAGGAGGAAAAGGAGTAGTTTATTTTTTCAGATGGAGAAAAATAAGGAAGAGGTGCATGGCTCAGCCCCGTAAGAGATTTGATACCCTGAAGATTGGTCTGTGTAGTGCAGCATTATTTTCAGAGCCTTGAATACTCTGGCCCTGTAAACTGGCCCAGTGGCAGAGCTGGGTATGGCATTGGGTTCCTTGCCTCTACCCATCCATGCAGCACCCTGCCTTCCCTCTAGCACACAGCAGAGCAGCTCTTCGGCTTGACCTAGTTCTGTGAAATGAAATCAGTGACAGCATTTCTGCCTATTTGGAACCTTTAGACTGGTTCTCAATGCTTCTACAAAACCTGAACTGGTTACAAACATATCGAATGCACACAGGACTGATACTGAGGAGATAAGAGTGGCTACATTTACCCCTGCTCAGTTTTGACCCACAGATTTCATTCTAGATATTTTGTAGCTTTACTTTTAAACAATACTCCTAGACTACTAAAAGATGCATATCCAGATGGTTATTTCTGAGGGAATATAAAATAGAAAAATCCAACTATTTAGGGCTATTGTGAGTCTTGTTGAACTTTTAGGATCCAGGCTAGACCATATTATCTGCCATCAGAAGTAACTCATAAACCATACGCAAAAGGAACGGTTCTTTTCTTCTATAAAAACAATCTCAGAGAAAGTTGTGTTTGGTGATACCACAGCTCCTACTGCCAGATTTGAGTGAAAATAAAAGTCTCCATCTGGAGTAAATACAAGAGCCAAATACATCTTGGCAGCTTCTGAACAGCTATCAGGTTAGTAGAAGAAAAAGGGAAGATTTCCAAAGATGAGGTAAAAATAAGAGAAGAAACTTGCCTTGTGAAAGAGAAATTCAGTGCAATTAATAGAGGTGCATGCAATTGCTCTGATCATGTAATGGCAGAGAAATTGCAGCTTGGAGAGGGGGACAGGGGTGAAAAAAAAAAAGATGTGGACAGTCAGAACTCTGAAAATTTTTTCCAATATACATGAGAGAATAAACACTCAAATGCTGCTTGAGTGCTGAACCTAGGAGGGATTTATGCCTAGGGGTTTAATCCCTTTGGAACACTGGGGTCTGGTACAAATCACCACTGAAGCCAGTGGAAGTATTCCTGACTCTTAGATGTTCCAGACAAGGCTCAAGTGGCAGGGATGGGAACTCAAGCTTGCCCATACCCTGGCCAGGCAGGGTGAACTCACTCACTCTGGCTTTGAGTGGGTGTTGGGAGTAAAAAACACGACTCTGGGAAAGAACCGACCTTCAAGGCACTGATTTTTTTTAAAATCCCCTGCTTTGATTTGCCTACTATCAAAGTCTTTTCATAGGTCCTCACATACATTCTTCTGTATAAAAAATAATTGTGTCAGAGAGAAATGTCAGTCTTGTGAATACAGTGAGTAATACAAGTAAGGCAAAGAAGACTGCTTGACCGCCATCCAGAGGCAAATCTGCCCTTGGTTGCACTCAAACCTTGAACATTGACTAAATGCTCACTATCTCTGATAGAAGCAAGTTTCTTGCTCAGGCAGCTGGCAGAAGAAAGAAAACATAATGCTAAATTCTTCACTGAGAGATCCTGCAGTACTTAATGAGCTGTATTTTGACATACACAAGGAGTCTGGAAAAATGAAAAATAGATGTCATTACTATTAAAACTGCACTGTGTTGTCTGAAGTATTCATCTGTCCTTGATTACTATATCAAATTACTTGTGTTATTCACAAAGGGAAATCAAACTTTAGATCACACCATTACAGAACCAAAAACTTTTAGGGATTTGTCTGCACTAATATTTCAAATGGTATAAATAATTAAATGTGTTCAAGTTTGCAATGAGAGTCTTCAGGGTAAAACTGACATTCAACAGGAATAGTAAGGATATTAAAATCAATAGATTATAAAGGAGAAAGCCTTTAGTAAACATTTTCTATTGAAATCCTGTCTTAGGGTTTATAGGGTTGAAATATCAAAAAGGTTAGATTTGCATATGGATGGGAAGAAATATTCTACTATACAGATATCACTAAGGGCTCTGTTTTTGCTGTCTCCCAAGTACTTTATTTCCAGAATCTCACTGACATTTGGGGGCTAAATGTTGAACACGATGAATGAGGATCAGGTTGAATTAAGTTCACAACTCTCTTCGCAGATAAAAGGAGATGCACACCCAGTTCTTTTCACTGTCCGAGAGGGAAACACACACTCATGGACAGCGAGAGTTTGTTTTTCCTGCAGACTTGCTGCCTAAATGGGAGGGGAGGAAAACACAGCACAATGAAGATCAGTCCTGAGGAGCTGCTCCTGGTCAGGCTGTACAGCAAATCGCTACACAACACATTTTTTCCCCAGGCTTGTAAATAAGTTTCCTGTAGTTAGCTGGAGATTCATTGATAAGTGATTGTACCCTCGAGTCAATGAATTAGTCAGGCTCTTCCCAGGTACTACATCATCTTCAAGATGCAGCCTTGAGAAGAGAAATAGCTGAGGGTCAAGGGTTGCCCTCCACCATCAGTCTTCTGGCATCAATTTAGTGCCAGGGGCTCCCCCAGCACAGTGGAGAGGGCTGAACAAGGACCTAGAGGAATGGAGAGGCAGGATGACCTGTGGAAGGAAGGAAGGAGGGCAGCTGGTCACAGGCAGGGGGCTGCAAGCTGTGCTTATTCCTTGCCCTCCTTCCTGGTGGCCTCGGTGCAAACCACTTGCTTTGCCATGAGTCCCCCTCATCCAGAGGTAAAAAGGGACAATTTTTACCCACCTTTCAGGGAAACTGTGAGTCAAATGGCACTGTCCGTGATGAGACTCTCCAAGCAGAGTCATGCAAGGACTGCTGCAGCCAGACTGGAGGCTGCAGTCCACAGCCCATCATAACTCAGCCTTCCTTCAGCATGTGCAGGCATTTGCAGAATATTACTCAAAGAACAAGGCACTACCAGGGAATTCATCGTGGTTCTTTCCTTGAGATGTGCAGTAATTATTTCTCTCTGATCATAACTCCTATAGTATTGATCATTATGTCCAGTTCTGGCTTACCCCTCAGGGTCAGCATATATGGGCTTTATTTTATCTTAGATGGCCGTGGTTTTATTTTGTCTGGCTATATGTTTTGTCTTAGCTGAACGTGCTGATATATCCTGTGTACATCCTGATTCAGAGAGGTCTTCTCAGTCATGCTTCTTACAGGGGGATGGGGTGTGTGCTGCACAGGCTGCATGTGGCAGCAGCTGGGTACACATTTCCACATGGAGCTTTTAATGAAAACTCCAATAACGCACTTCTGACACCGAATATCCTCACAGTTTTCTTACCAAGATTGATGAGGAAGGTCAACTGGTCCTATTGATTCAGTCAAAAGAATCATTTTCACCACCCTCCCCCATCTGTCCATAGTCCTATTACAAATGTTTTAGCTACATCTGATGCTGAGCTACCTCAATGAATTCCTCAATGAATTCCTTATTTTTGTGATTATCAAATGTCCCAAATTTGCTCTGCATTTATGAAGGCTCCTCAGTAGCTTAGCTGACCTCGGCTAACTTGGCCAGCTTGTCCAGACTGTGCAATTGGCTCCTGGGCTCAGAGCGATTATTTGCTGTCTACTTCCCTTTCCTCCCTCACCCCGGCTGGAGGCTGATTGCTCTGCTAATTTCCCAGGCCCCACAAAACATATTTGCCTCCACGCTGCTGCTTCTATCATTAGTGATCATTTACTAAATATCAGCACTGTGCTGGCTGCTGTGTGAGGCAGACTTTGAACACAGTCCCTGTGTGGCACACGGAAGAATGACAAAATGCCCCAAAAGACCTAAGAATGGAAGTAAAAAAAGAGAATTCCTTCTCTCATCCAGTTTTCTTTTGTGTCTCACAGTAAACTTAGGGCTTTATGAAAGTGATAGCACTGCCTGGGCTGGAGTTGGGAGGATACAGCATGCAAATTAAGAAATGAGAAGATGAGAGAAATTAAGATGAGAAAAAGGAGGAATGGGAGGATTGGTTAAGGTCCATCTTCGGTAAATCTTGGCACTGGGTTTCCCAATGACTTCTTTAGGTTTTCGATTTGACCCTATTTTAATGAACAGGAGGCCTACTAAAAACATGTAATCAGATTTTGATGAATTGTTCACACACCCAGCATATGCTCCAGCAATGCTTAAGGCTGCAGTAGGTTTCTCACTTATTATGTTTCTTGAGTAGCTAAATGCCAGCTGAAAGTCCTCCACTGCATCTGAAACTTTTTTACTGGGGACCACGAAAGTGTCCTGATAAAATTTGTTTTAAATATTTTCAATGAAATTTTTGGCCGTAACTGGCAAAGAAGTACTGTGCCAAAGTCTACAGAGATTTTTCTTAAAATGTTGAATTTTTACACACAAATATCAAGTTTGAAATGGGGGAAATACATCCTAAGTTTTATTAGGACATTTGGGGGGAATGGGAAACCAAAAACTATGATGTATGTTCTTCCATAATGAAAAAGTTTCTGAATTTGTATCTGAGTACTACTATGGGATCCTGTAAATGAGATTAATCAGTGTTAAATATCTCAAAGGAAATGTGCAGCTACATCAGGAAGTATAAAGATCAAAGTGAAATTTATTCTACAAGCTCAGTGAAAAAAATTGGTCTGTTTTCTCAATATATCCCTTGACTACAGGGAATCAATCAAACAATATAATGTATCTTTTTATTTGTTTCAAAAACCCCTGGAGTGACTGAAAGAAAATAGAACACATAAAATAAGCATACTATTGAGAAAGGAAATGCTGTCAAATCCAAACGCCTCAGCTCCTCCAAAAAGTAAGGTTTTCTATTTAGTAGGAAAACATTTTGCATATAGGTTTAATTAGAATCTTCAAATTCACATTAGTGTGCTAATGTTAGGATGCTAATGTATAGGCCCCTCTATTTGAGGTTGGAAGACTGCTGTCTGCATTCATCTTGCTCTAAAGAGATGTTACCAATAGATAGCATTTCAATGAATTTAGAGGAAACAAGCTTTTCCACTGACATGAACAGTTGTTCCCTAAAGGAGGCCGTGCTAGGTTGCCAGCTTTGCTCCTTCTGCATACAGCTCTGGTAATGAAGAACGTCCACACCAATCTTGCAGAATCATTCCTGAAGTCGATACTGCACCTGCTAACAAACACCAGAGAGGAGTGGTTGTTTGTTTGCCTTTTTTCTTTTCTTTTACTGATCATTAATCCAAAAGCCTTCTTCCTAGAGAGGCACACAAGGATGGCTGCAAGTGCTGAATAATTCAGAAAATGAAGTAGCGTTCGCTTTGCAGCCTTGTGCCTGCTTTAGGACAAGCCTCAGGTGTCAAGCTGTTGTACACTACAGATATTAAATTAGCACCAATGGGTTTTCTTTAACTAGATAAAAGCTCTATAAAGCCACCAGTGTCTAGGAATGGCTAACTCTGTAAAAACGCTTTTATGGTCTCTATAAAAAACTAGGTTTTAGATTCATATGAGTTGCCTCTCTTTAATAAAATCAATCTTCTATCTGAGAAATGTCTTTTCAGTTTTCAGTTTCCTTGCTTTATCTTGCTTAGGTGTATTAAAATGAATATCCTTTGGAAACTGATGGTAGCAAAGCCCTTGTCACCTAAAATTCTCTTGGCTGTTCAAGGTCCACTCTTCCCAAAGCCTAACCAGTTGGCAGCTCTTGGGTAAATGCTCAAATCAGGGAGAGAACAGTGCTTGCTCAAATCCCTTGAGCATCACTTTGAAAATCTACGCCTGTGTGTTTATGGTTCTCATTAATGGTCTGCGCTATTAAGCGCCTTTCCCGTCACACATGTGCTTTGTTAGATAAAGCAGGGAGCAGCCAGTGTCCAAAACAAATTTAATCTATTCTGAACTGCTGATCCCAGCAAGGCACGGCACGACTCAACTTTCTGAATCACTGCAGAGCAAGGCATATAATACTTTGTGTGGCAATTACTATACAGACATCGGATTTTCCCCTTTCTTGTCGTTAAAGATCTTGCTATCATTTGCTGTAATGATTCTCGAAATCTGGCTGCAACCTTGCAAATAACCTTTCCCTTGGCTGAGAGGGGTGGTAAGGGAAACTACATTTCTTGTCAACTCACCCTTCTCTGGGCTTCTTCTCAAATGTGTAATTAGCAGGGATAGCTCTCATCAAAGACACAGTGGCTTTGTGCTTAGGAGAGGCAGAACCATGATTTCACCTGAATCCCAATTACCACTCAGGCACCCACAGAGCCATTTGAGACTGGTGTGTGCCTGGTGCTGGTGTTAAAATAGCCCTTCCCTGATTTGCTGTCCCTTACTGGATAAACACAAGTAATTAACATAACATTGCTGAAATTAACAGTGAGGCTTTTTTTAATACCTGCCAAGACCATGCATGTGAAGCTAAAAAATCAACATTACTTTTAGCCCGTGTTCTAAACCCCAAATATCACTGTCCCATCACCTTCCCCTCCATCTCCACCCAAGAAACTCCTAACCAAGTGTTCATGCCTAAAACCTGAGAATGCCATTTTCAAACCTTGTGACAATACTATGGGGCAAAGCCTGTTGCCTCAGCAGACTCGCCTTTAAGCAAGAACCCAGGGCCAGGAGCACGAGGCCATGAGACTGTGGAGGGGCTGTGTGGGCTGTCCTCCATAGGATGATCTTCTCTTGTGACCATTCCTGTGAGAGAGGTGTAAAATATCTCCCTGCAGTTAAGTGCAATGTCACAGCTTTCAGTTAGAGCTCAGATTTCTTACAGCAAATAAAATCTTTTAGAAAAATTCCTCATCATGGGAAAGTTGTTTTAAGCTATTTATTCTCAGTGGGCAGTAAAGTAAGAGCTTGTGAAGAAGAAAAGGAATAAATGGATAAACCCAGTAATTAAATTAAAAATTATTATTTCTATTTATTTACGTACTTACAGAAAAATATCAAAGCAATTTACTTACAAATTGACCAAACCCTATAAAATTTATGTAAGATATGTAAATATATTTATTCCCATAAATTGATCATTAAATTCAGAGACAACCTTGTCCAGTATTTTGCTCAGGTAAGTCAGTGTCAAAAACAAAAAATAAAATGTACAATTTTTCCTTTACAGAAAAAAAGAAAAAGGCTAATACAAATAAGAATACATTTCTTTTACCAGCACACTGTACTTGAGGAAGGATACCTCAAAGTATCTCTAAGGGGTCTGGCATTACACATCTGGGCTCCTTTTTACAGCTGTGGCTTAAGAAAAAATCTCCTGAAATTCAGACAGCAATTTCAGAGAGAAAAGAGGAATACCCAGCTTCATGCCCAGCTCTCAGAATATAAAAAACTGTCTCACCAGTCTGTGTTTCTAAGGTAATCGCTGGTTGTTAGCTCACTTGTTAAGCTGCTCATAACCTAAACGGCACTCCAATAAATTACTTTCAGGATGTTTCTCTCTCCTGCTCTGCTCACAGGGATCCTCAGCCAGGAGGAGCTGGCATACAATGCTTGCGTTACCCTTTTCTGTCTATGAAGCTGTCCTGCCAAAACCTGGGCAAGGGGGGTGTAGAACACAAGGGATATACAAAATTCTTGGACTCAAGAACTGATTAATATGGACAGCAAGGTAAAACGTTCTGCTTGGAATCCTGAAAATGATAAAAGAAAAAACAGAAGGATTTCAAGGCGTTCTGCCATTGCACCTTTGTCTTCCTGTCTTTCTTCTTTCCTTCTCTTCCCGTGATTGTTGTTTAACCATTTTCTTCACTCCTTCTGTCGAGTGAATCTGTATTTTGCCCCACAGAAGCGTTGCATATGTGGTCTGGAAACCCAGACAAACTACTATACAAATCGAAGGCTGTCCAGTTTCTGATAACACCAAAACTAATTTATTTTTTGTTTATACTCCACTACCTTTGACAAAGCTTCCTCTGGAGATTTATATCTCCATCCTTACTGCCTTCCAACTGTTTGTCATCTTTTTTGCTTTGCAACTGACAAAAGAAAAAAAAACCAGCCTGACATCAACCTTGGAAGAGGTACTGAGTACAGAAGTTTTTTTTTCAGATGTGATAAAATCTTGCCTAAAACCATGTCCAACCTTTTCAGCAGAAAGTCCAGATGGCTTTGCAGCCTGTACAACAGACTTTATTCACTGATGCTTCTCTAAGTGTCAGCAGGGTGTTGTCTTCCAGAACTAGTAAATGTGCAATGAAAGGCAGCTCTGAGGGGAGAAATAAACACAAACAAAAAAACCTCTCACTTAAAACCCCCTGCCTCCTCCCAAAAATCAAATTAATCGGAGAATTTCTACACACATCTTACTGAAAATTCCCCTTAGGTGGAGAAAGGCTTTGCAAACAACTGGAGGTGTAAGGGATGGGGTCGTGGTTCAGGCAGCTTCGGGGTGAGCAGTGATTTACACTCTCACTGCTGGCCTGGTCATCCTTGCCTGCATTGCAAATATTTCATCTACAGGATCAGGACCCTTCCTGAGTCTGTATAGAGGCTTCAAACTGCAACACCTCATAATGCTGTTTTTGCTGTGGTCAAATTAGCACAAGGAAGCATTTACGAGTCTGAATGGCAGGCAGGGAAGGGGGTGGGTGAAGGCTCTGGGATGTGGGATGAGTTTCTGCCCTGTGCCTGGATCCCCTACAGCCTGATGATGCCAGGCATGCCATCAGCCCCTGCCTCAATTTCCAGTCTGTAAAATGGGAACACTTTCAAGAAGTCATGCATCTGACTTCTTTCATATAGGTGAGGGTCAAAGTACTGCTTTACTTCAGGCAACTCTGTCCTGTCCACCCCTCCACTCTGCATACCACCTAGCCTTAGATGTAGACAAGGAGGGAGGACAAGCAGAAAAGCAGCTCTGCCACAGCCTGTGCGTGGCCTTGCCACGCTGGCTGTGTGGCCTTGCCAAGCCCTGAGAGCAGCTGGACCCTGCACTCAGCAACACGAGCGTGGAAGGTGTCTACACCGGAAGAACTGCCAGTACTTGGTACCACTTCTGTCCTCCAAGGGAATCAGGAAGAATAAACAAGCTCATGCAGCTATTGTCATTTTAACCACTGCCTGTGTGATAAGGTTAACACTGCAGCCACTTCACTGGTATTTCTGATTCTGCTACGATTGTGTGGCTTTGTGGTTGGCAGCAATCTTGCTCCATGTCTGTGCAGAGTTTATCCCAACACAGGCATGTTCCAGTGCACCTTGGTATAACTGCAAGGCAAATAGTAAGTGATAGCAATAGTGGGAGAATTCTCAGAAGAAAATAGAAAAAAAGAAAAAGGAAAGGAAAAAACCCAAGAAAAACACCTGGTGTACAAAAAGCCCTTCCAGCATGTCTCCAGTTTTGTTTCTCGTTGACACACTGTTCTTGTTCTGAGCTGACAGCTGCAGTCCAGCCTTTGTCAGGTAATTAATCTGGGTAGTTCATTTCCACAGGTGAGTAGCAAGTTGGCACAGTCTCCTCTAGCAGTGGTTTGTGGGTTTGTTTTTCTTTCTCTTTTCAGAAAAGTGTGGGTATGAAAGCACGCATGTATGTGCGTATGAGTATGGCACACAACACACTGACTTGGCCAGTCGTTTGCTCCTTTCTCACTGCAGAGTTATATGCTGCAGGTCTAACGCCTGTGCTTTGCAAGGTGAATGGAAGGAAACCTCAGACAGGAATTTAAAAGCATCAGACTTGCTCTCATTGATTACAACTGACAAAACATCAAAAACCCCTGGGTTTCTTTGCAAGCTTGAGCACCGCTGATCTGTGTCACACAACAACTTCTGTGTCTGTTTAGAAATGAAAGTGATTAAAAACAAGAAAAAGAGACCATGAGAGACAGAGAGAAAAGCTGTATGTCTTGGCAGGGAAATGGTGGTTAATCTACAGCATTTCAACATTTGGTTAGTTGTGAAGTAATGCAGTAATAATAATATATATGCACTTTTTTTTTTTTTCCAATACAGACAGTGCACTGCAAGGCCACTGAGCTGGGAAATGTGCCTCTACGGGTCTAGTGTCAGTACCAAAATATCCTTTCACCAAAGCCATACGCCTTCAAGCCCTTCCTGAGCCTCACAGAGCCACTTTCTTCTGTTTGATGGTTTCTCACCACTTCCACATTGCACCCAAGATATCTATCTTGACAAATGGTTGGGTAATACATGGCTGGGCAACACAATTGTACCTCTGTCCCTCTGTCCCCCATGGCCAGCACAGGCTTTCTTTATGTCTTCTTCCTTACATTCCTTCTCCCTTAGATTTCTTCTTCCTTGTTCTTATAATCCAGCATGTTCTTAAAAACTAACCTGCATATTAATCTGTTTTAGCTGTGTCCTAGGGTACCACACACCTCTGCTTCCATGGGCAATTGAGAGATGGTTCTATTCAGATTGTGCTGTGAAAGGATGCAATTTACGTCACAAATTTTTGTCTCCTTGATTAGTAGTACAAACAGCGTGGTGAACTGTAACATGTTTCTGTCAAAGAAAACAAGCTTTAGTCCAGAGAGGCAGAGTGCCTTGATGGAAAGCAGTGCAATGATCCCTAGGGATAAGGCTATAATGGGAGGGGTTTGTTAGGAGAGGTAGATTTATGAAATTGAGCATTTTTCACCTTTTCTTGAATGTTTGGGGCTGTTATTTCTAGGTGTACATTCATGAGCTACCCTCATTTGCAGTGGTCAGTCCACAGAGCCATGCAGGACCCCTGAGTGATGGCCATATTTTGGTTATCTCTTCCCATAAGAGATTATTTCTCCCACTGACTGTACGGAGAGCCCTGCTCTACTGCCTCAGCAGCAGATTAAATGGGTTGTCTACCCCTTCAGTTTGAGTGCTGCAGTAACAGTGAATAGGTACCAGTAGTAAGAGATCAGAAAAAAGCGATTTCCTTACACCTGGAAATGGAATAAAATCCCCTCACCTAAACAGCATTTAGCTCTGCATTCATCACATTGCCATGCTTTTGTAGTGAAAGGTTCAGATCCTATTGCAATGTCCTAGATACTAATTTTCATTGCCAATAACAGGAGTCCTGTGCACTTAACACTGTCCTTGGAACACAGTAAAAATATGTTTCAGCAGCTAATGAAATTATCACAGACCTTCTGACCTGAAAAACAAACAGAATAAGAAAGGCTTACTCCTGCTGGCTAAAATGATGTGGTGCAGCTGTATTTTGTCACATACTTTATATATGTGTGTCTATATATATATATATATATATATATGCATATGTCATGCCAAATTGTAGATTGCCATTTTATATATATTAAGGTGGTTAAGGAGGCTTTTTAGAGATGACATTTCCATCACATCTCAGCAAATGTTTTGCTAAAATCTATGCCATGTATCATCTACTTTACGGTTTCTTTAGCACATAGGGTTTAACTTCTGGCAGACTATCTGCTAATGGAGATGTAGCAGTGTTAACATTTTTTCTCCATCCAAACTTTTACATCTCAGACTTTACTGTTTGTATTTTGTCCTTAATATTTTTTGTCTAGCTAGACCTAAAAAACCCCACAGAATGAACTCTCATCCAAGAGGTACAGAGAAGTTTTTCAAGGCAAGGGTGATGGCAAATCTGTCATGGTAAAACCAGGAGACTTAAAGGAAATTATTGTAATTGAAAAATGTATTGTCCTATCATAGAAAATTACACAATTAGTAAGAAGAGGGTGAGCTACATACATTTTCAGGTGGCAAGCCCAACTGTACATGGCTGAGACTGCCATCTAAAATGCTTTAATTTTAGTGGTAAAGCACTTGTAAAACCAACTTTTAAATCCACCATCACTGATAATTTCAAATTTTTTTTTTCTTTCCCCCTCCCTCAAAGCCTTTTTGCTGGACTGCAGTCATGTTACCAAGGAAAGAACTCAGAATATGAGCCAAACTTTGGAGAAAGCTATAGAGCTTTGGAGAAAGCTCTCAGAGCTATCAAAGCTTTTACCTTTGATTAAGCACGCTTTGGTTTAGACTTCCTGTGTCTTCAAAAATGGAACACTTCTGCTATTTTATGAGTTCAGCTTTTTATGCAAAGCTTTTAAAATTTTTTCTTGTGCATTTAATTTCAGTTTACAGCTGCAGAAATTTGGAATAGCTAGTGGCTATCAGTGTTGCCTACCCTTTTTTTTCAGGCCAACTAGCATTGATAAATACCTGTAGCATGTCTTTTGCTAACTAGTACTACTTTTAAAAATCTCAATGACTAAAAATCACTGACTCAGAACTTACTGCAGGGCATTGCAGATAGCAGCTCTCAATTACGGATTGCAGAGACACTATAAACAACCACATGAAACAAGGGGTGGGGTACTGAAACAGACTCACTCAAGAAGAAAAGACTTCACAAATGTCTCTTGGAAAAAGCAAGAGGAGATGACAGTCAATAGTCCTTGTCCCCTACCTTTCCTCACAGATTTCTTCCTTCTTCCTCATGCACTACTTGCTTATTTACCATTTTTTTGCTCTTCAGCTTTTCACTGCTTCTTCTGAATAACACTGATGCTCTTTACAAAGGTTTATCCTGTTATCGCACACAAGCTCCTTCTCCTCTTACCCTCCAGATGTGTTTTTTCATTTCTTTTTTCTCCTGCTACCATTTTCAGTCTGCTTGGAGTAGAGGAGGATCTTGAGCACTACAGGCACACGGCATAAGGGAATGAGAGGGGAATACAACGATGGTGGATCTGGGTGGTACAACCTGGTGTTGGACAGATACAACCTGCCACACATGGAGCCAAGGAAGATATTCAGAACACACACAGGAGAATGTGATCATCCCTGCTATCAGCCACGAGACATTTCCAAACAGATGAATATCACAGGTATGGTTCGTCCTCAGAGGAGGTCTACCTGTTAGCAAGCCCTGGCTTTGGATCAGGTACTGCATGAGGAGGGACAGCACACAACAGGAATTAAGCTCATTTCCTTCAGTGACTTTTCAGCTTTACCCCAGTTTCAGAGCCTGCTCACAGTTCCTCACCACCACTCATTGATGGAACAAGAGAGCAGAAAAATAGACCAGCAGCAGGAAAGTCCTTGGCTCTTTTTTTTTTCATGATAGAGAAAGCTGGCCATAAACTAGGAAATCACTGCTCTGTAGTTTATGAAAATTGTAAAATTCTGTCCTAAATCCTCCCTGTCATGCTTTTTGTGGGACACAAGCAAAAAATTTCAAACATATCTGAAAATTAGTAAGAATGAAAAGTCCTGAAGCCCAAGATAAGTGATGTGTATGTGGGCTAAATAGATGGATGGAGGCAAAGAGACTTTTTTGGTAAGAAATGCTGCAAAAATGTATCTAAGACAGCACAACTTTACCAATTTTACAGTGTTTTTAGCTTCCTAAGACCGTCCTTTTATTTTGCCCAGAGGGGTGCTTAGCTGAGCAGCAGAAGCGGCTGCTGTACCAACTGCAGAGTGAATCAAGACGCTCAGACTCCCAGTATGGACATACTGATTGCACAGGCAGACGGGTAACACGAGTTTGGCAGCGGCTGGGAAATGGCCCTGCTCTGCTGCATGGATCCCCTTGGATCTGTAGGCACATCCCACCACACAGGGACTGTTCTCCCACCCCTTCCCAAAGATCTGGGCACACACCGAGGCTGGGTGAGTGCGAGGCAGCCGGGTGTCACCTCTGGCAGGGCCAGCGTTTGCAACGCCTCCCAGCAAGCCACACATCATCAAATATTGACACGGTTCCACCAGACTGCCACTCCTGACATCTGATGTATAGCTCTAGGTGCTCTTGCTTTAATTCTAAAGAGTCAATGAGGGATTGAAGGAGATGTATTTGCCCTGTGAAGGTGCAGTGTGAGACGCCTTGAACCGGCCAGGGAGGAACTGCAGGGCTGCCAAATTCCCACCAGCTCTTTCCTTGGCATCACCCAGTTAAGAGGAAAAAGGCCAGGATTTTAGTCAGCAAGTGAATTCTGCTGCCTGCCCTCCAACATTTCAAATATTTATCATGTTAAGTATCAACTTGGAGAATATTGTGTTCATTTAAGCTTTTCACGTTCCAATGATTTTTTATTATTTCCATCGACAAAAATAAATGAAGAAAATGTTTCAGACTATACATGAAAGCATGTAAAAATCAGTAACTGGATTTTAAAAGATCTAGAATGTCTTGAATACATTCATTTTTCAAACATTTTTCTCTGATCTTTAAATAGCTTTTCTTGGAGCATAACATTTTTTTTGAAAAGTCAAATACAGAGCATTAAGGGTATAATTACCATTTTAATTATAACTCAATCATCCTATCTACTTTGCATAGAAATTACAGCTTTTATGTCAGGATTTTGGGTACTCACAAACATTCAGGAGTAATTAATGCTAGAGATTTTCACTGTATATGAACTTTACTTTGTAGCACTTATTTCAACTGGGCTTCATCCAGAATGTGTAAATATATGGAATTTTATATTCATGATTTCCTAGCAAAAAATCTTTCTCCACAAATATCTATAAAGCTAAGACAAAAAAATCAAAACCTGACAATCTTGAAAACTAAACATATTTGTCTCCCTGTTCAAATGTGATCGATTCACGTAAATATGGCCAGATGAAATTCAAGTGGCAGAAATGAAAAAAATCCCTCTAATCACTCGCTGACTAGATTCAAGGAACATTTCTGATAATTTTACAAATATTTCTGGAAGATTTTAAAATTCAGTATTTTATTTCCAGACAGCTCTAACATCTGTTTTTCCTGCTTGAGATTTTATTAAAAAAAACAGTTTTAAAAATTTCTTTTAGAAAATGAGTTTACCTTACAAATTTGCCTGTTGTATCCCTCTGCATTTACAAGCATCTGTATGGGTGTGGGTGTACATATGAAATTCAGCAAAATCAATTACAACAAACCTGCTTTTCATATGGTTAACACCACGATATTAGATTTAAGCTACTTCTCTCTTTCAGTGGCAAAACAGAAAATAAATTTTTTTATGGATATAAATACAAGGAAATAAAATGATCCTCCATTTACAAATGGGCACTGTTTCTTACTTTACTGACCTTTTGTCCATTCTACACGTCACAAAAGACTATTCCGTGCTTTTGTATCGTCCTCCACATGTTTTGTTTTGCAATGTGCTAGGCAGCAGATGCCTTTTTTTCTTTCCTTTAAAAGCATGATAAAGCCATACAAATTTTACAGAGGAGTCTCACAGAACATGTCCTCTGTCTTTGTTTGGACATTAATGCTATCATGACTCTTTAACATTTCTTGGCTCAAGTATTTTTGGGGAGAAAAAGGACTGTTCTCACAACAACAAAGCTCTGGCTCAAGCCGCAGTGCTTCACCCCCCAGAAGTCGCTGTCTTTGTGTAGTGCAGTGGGCTCTTCTGCACATGGAATTGCTTTTGCCTTCAGTGAAAGCTTTGCATGAGAGCCCAGGCCAAATCAAACCCGTCGTCTGGGAAGTGCTGCGGGATCTGGAGGGAAGATTCATGATGCTTATTATCAGCCGGCACTTAAGACAGATGTCTCACACTCTCAGCTGTGCAGCTACAAGTAGGTTACATCTGAAATGCATGTGATTAAAGCATTTATGCCAAATCACATCGGGCATTCTGCATATATATGTGTAAATAGCTCTAACTTTTTTGATGGATGAATGAAAAATATTTTATTATACCCATCAACAGCATAAAGTGAAGGTGAATAGGTTTCACACTTGGACTGTTCTGCGTTCTTGACAGTTTTGCAAACAGCCCTCTCAATCTCTCTCTCTGTCCCTGATCTTTGCCAGACAAAACTAGGATCCTGAAGTAATTTTAATACCGGTATCTGAAAATAAAATAAAATAAAAAGAGATGGGATGTGAAATGGGAGGCAGAAAACAGATTTTATCAGAATCATCCAGCTGGCCTGACTCGATGTTGACCTGCACCTCATGAAGTCGCTTACCCCAGGGCTACAGAATTTCCTACTGCCTGGCGCCAGGGAAGAATACAGAAATGTCTAAACTCATTGATTTCCTATCAACTTGAGTCTTGTCCACACAGAAAACTTGCACCTGCTGAATTTAAATCAGCTGTTAATCTCTGTATGAAGCTAAACCAGTGTAAGCCCAGGTGCAGCTGTGTTATTGTCATGTACTTACAAACCAGCAGGGAGACAGGAATGGGAGCTCTTTTCTCCCCTCCCTTTCTTTTCTCATTGTTTAAGCAAGAGTCAATCATAATTCCACCTTCAGGCTCTGGAAAGCAGGAATTGGGCTGACAAGGCTCAGTTATCCTAGAGGATGACTCCAGTTACGCTTCCGGGCAGGTTTCTGTGTGTTTGAGCACTAACGTGCCGGGTGAAGCAGAGCCCACTGCCCAGCCAGAGCTCTCCCAGTGCACAGGGAACCCTCCAGGCACAAAACTGCTTCCTGTCCCATTCCCATCCCTGCACAGACATGCTGCTGATCCAGCACATCACGGGCAATAGGAACAAGCCCTGACTAAATCCAGATGGCTTACACCATCCAGAACAGCCTTAGCTAGGACATTCTCCTCGGTAAGACAGAGGGATGGACTAAGCCAGGGCCGTGGCAGAGCCTGTCCAACACGTATCCCTGTCCTGACAGGAGTGGGCTGGGCTGGAGCCTGATTTAGCTGGTGTTTGTGGTAGGAGCCTGCTCCTGTCCACTGCCAGGGCTGTCACACACAGTTCCATAGTGACACTTCACCAGGACCTGCTGGGCAGAGGGACACAGAGGAGACTTCAGCCCCTCTCAGTTGCCACAGAGCTGCTGGGCAAATGCTGGACTCTGTTGGAAACAGGCTTAAAAGCACATTTTTCCTCCCCGGAGCTACACAGTGTGGGCCATAACATGAGCTGGAGTAATGGCCAGGGCTCCTCTACCAGAGCAAGCCATGCTGGCTGGAGATGTCCCCAGCAGCTCCTCAGCAGTGCCAGCTCTGCTGGAAGCAGGACCAGCCCTTGTCCCAAAGCACAGGCTCCAGTCACCTCTACTGCAGGCGCTTAGTGCACTCCTGCTGCGTGTCTCAGCAGGAACAAGATGTGTTTTCTTTTTTCCCTTTTTGAGTGGACACTGTTTTGCTAATCTACCGTGTTTGTACCAGGTTTAAAGTAGGTAGATCTGCATTACAGGTCTGCTGCTGATCTAATGGAACAAAACACCTTGCAGTCAGTCTTTGGAGTACCAGGGGTACCTGAGTTTTCATATTGTATTTATAAAGTTCGTGAATATTCATGCCTTATAAAAAAATAGGCCCTTTTCTAAATAAATTAAGATACTCATCTTAATGGGTTGATTATGTTCATTCAGACCTGTAGTAATCTTCCATTAAATTTTGGCAAAATCTCAGCTTCAAACTGAGATCTAGGTTCTTTGCTACAGGAATAAAAGAGCAATACTAGAAAACATCTGAAATAATTAATTTTTATTTTATGCCACTTTCTTGAAAATTTTAAAAGGTCCAGGCTCAGCCCTCAAAGTGCATTGAAAAATATTTTTCCTCAAACAAGCCTGGACTGCAAATGAACCCTAGTCTCAAGACTCATGTGGAAAACAGGATTTATAGTGAAAATACTAGGTCAGCATAAGCTGTAATGGTGCTGTAATGATGCTGAGGGCTGGATTGGTTCTTTCAGTTTGTTTTTAATGGAAAGAAAAAAAAGAACCTTATATCCTTACATAAAGAAAAATGACCATAGAACAAGCAATAATTCTTGCATTCTGTTTTGGTAATACCTTCAATTTAACAACTGTCTGTGGAAGGAGTTTCTCACAATGAGTTATTTAGTCACTGTGCCATCTAGGGTATAACTGTCATTCTGAAGGGAACATCCATGCTATGATTTGCTGTCAGTCTGTTGTACACTGGAAGTCCATTCATTTTTTCCCCTAACAGGTGAAGATAATGATGTGATACACAGTAAAAGATAGATGATAAAAACAATTCTTTAAGGAAAAAAAAAAAACCAGAAGGGGTTTGGCAGGAAAATATAAAATGTTCCATTCTTCCTTTTAAAGCACTATAATAAAACATGTCTGAAGTGAAGTACAGATAACAAAACAGCAGATCACGAGTCTGCAATCCCAGCATGGAGCACAAGGAGCAATCATGAAGCATTCTCACCACAGTTGCCTGTCACACATTATTAACAAGAGTGTTTAGGACTACTGAATAACCATGCTAAAGGGACATGATCAGAAAAGGTGCTGTTTTTTTATCAGTTGTATTTGACTTGACAGTATTATGAGTAATTTCAAACCCAAAGATTTTAAAGTCAGAGAGGGCTGTTTGATCTCCTCATCCAGCTTCCAGCACAGCACTGACCAAGGAAGTGTTGTAATGTTTTTTCCTGAAAGTAGCTCAGTAACTTGCTGCTCAGAGGAAAACCAAATCGAAAACTCCCTGCTCTCTCCTGCTCCTGCTCCTGGTAACTGATAGAGTTTCCTGAAGACTAGAGAAGAGCAAACATCACTCCTATCTTCAAAGTGGACAAGAAGGAAGAATCTGAGAACTGCAAGCCTTGCAGTCTCACCTCCACCCCCAAGAAGGTGGTGGACAAAATCCTCCTCCAAGTTTTTCCAAACACAAAGGACAAGAAGGAGGCTGAGGAACAGTATGCATTGATTTATGAGGGGGAAATTGTGCTTAAGAAACCCTGATAGCCTTCTGTAATGAAGTGACTGGCTTGGTGGATGAGAGGAGAGTAGTGGATGTTGCTTGCCTTGGCTTTATTAAAGCCTTTGACACCATCTCCCACAGCAGCATAATGCACAAGCTGACAATGTATGGGTTAGATGGTTAGTGGGCAGTGAATTGGATTGAAAACTGGCTGAAACACTGGGACCAGAGGGGTAGGAACAGTGTCACAAAGTCCACTTGTAGGCATGTCACTAATGGTGTACCCCAGGGTCAACACTAGGCCCAATGCTATTAACCTCTTCACAAAGATCCGGATGATGGGGCAGAGTGTACCCTCAGCAAGTTTGCTGGTGATGCAGCACTGGGAGGACTGGCTGATACATCAGAGGGTCATGCTGCCATCCAGAGGGACCTCAACAGGCTGGAGAAATGGCCTGACAAGGACCTCATGAATCTCACAAGGAGATATGTCAAGTCCTGCACCTGAGGAACAACAGCCCCAGACATGCAGATGGGCTGGGGGCTGACCACATAAAAAGCAGATTTGTTGAGAAGGATCTTGGGGTCCTGGTGGATAACAAGCTGACCATGAGTCAGCAGTGTGACTTCATGACAAAGAAGGCAAACAGCCTCCTGAGCTGCAATAGAAAGAGTGCTGCCAGCGGGTCGAGGGAAATGATCCTCTCCCACTGCTCAGCTCTGGTGAGACACACCAGGAGTGCTGGGTCTGGTGCTGGGCTGCCCAGAAAAAGTGGGACAGAGACATGGACATACTGGACTGAGCCCAAAAAAGGGCCATGATAAGAGACTGGAGCATCTCTCATATGAGGAGAGGCTGCAAGAGGTGGATTGTCCAGCCTGGAGAAGAGAAGGCTCCGTGGGATATCGTTAATGTATAGAAATACCTGATGGGAGGGAATGAAGACAAGAGAGCCAGACTCTTCCTGGCAGTGCCCAGTGACAGGGCAAGAGGCAATGGGCACAAATTAAAACCTCAAATTCAATCTGAATGCAAGAAGGCTGCACAGAGAAGTTGCGGAGTCTCCATCTGTTGTCATACCCAAAACCACAAGTGGCCAACCTGGTAGCTGGTTCTGCTTGAGCAGGGACTGGAATAGATGACCTCCAGAAATTCCTTCCAATCTCAGCTGTTCTGTGATCCCATTTATGAAAACCTTTTACAACCAACTTCATACTTTCAACAAATTCCATAATTAGTGATCATATTTCCTTTCTTTTTCTTTCTTTTTTTTAAAAAAATTGAATCTTCCAAAAGTAACCAGGGAGAAGAGAAAGCTAAAATAAATAAAACAATCACAGGCTGCATCACCAAGATGCAAAGTGCTGTATTTAGAGCTACACTAAGCTCTGTGCCTAGGTTTCCTGTTGACAATATCCCTTTAAATTAAAAAAACCAAAACTAGCTGGTGACACAGTTACTTTTTTTGCCACCCTTTCTTTAGGCCACTCAGAGATATCTGCATTGACATTAAAAAGCCATTATAAGCAATTTAAACACTGAATTGATCCTGACACATACATTCAGGTCTTCCTCATATGCCCTTTCAATAGTTCTCGATTCAAACTGAGAACAAGCATCACCCTATAAACAGAGGAGATAATTATGCTTTATTGATTAGCCCCTCAAGGTATGAATGGAAACCAGGCAGCTTGCTGAGAAGAGCCATCAATGTGGGTTTTAAGTTGTACTATCTCAGCATTTTCTTGTACAAATATTCCCTAAGTGTGGTTTTCTAACATGGAACTTGCACCAAACAAAATTTTCCCACTGGCTTCAATGGAAGCCAGCATGTCAATGCAGATTTCTAAATGGTGACTTTACACACCTCCCACAGCTGTGTCTCTCTGCTACTGTTATGGGTTTACCCTGGTGAGAAGCCTTGATGCTGTGTAAGTCCTGCCCAGCCACAGGTAAGACACTGGTGTTTTGTCAACACTGTTTTGTTCACAAATTCAGAACACATCACCATACAAGCTGCTGTGAAGAAAATTAAGTCTATCCCAGCCAAAAGCAGGCACCCATTCAGTTTCCTCCTAACACTGGCTCATTCATCTCATGATACGTGGCTCATAACCCCACAGATGCATCATGGACTGCCCCCTTTGTCTAACCAACTCCAACCCCCTTCACAGCTGCCAAATGAAACAAATACTCCTGTTTAATCCAGTGTCAACATTGATTGGCTTCAATTTTGCTAAATAAGGATTTTAGCACCTGCCCCATCTATCCTATAACAAATGTACCACAGCAGATTCATCAACAGACATCTGACTTAGGATATTTCTAGTTTACAGCTGAACCTCTAATCAACCATTTCTCAACCTTTCTGCTTCTTGCTAATAAAGCCTGTCAGCAGTCAGAACTAGATATGTTAGAAAAAAAGGATAATGTAACCATTCTATGTCTGAGTTTATCTTACTGTCTGAGAGAAGGAGAAAGAGCTTTGTTGGGATTACTGACAGTCTTTTGAACTGGCAACACACTGCATTGAGAAACAGTGGAATTGTTCACAGCTGTTACTACAATACATTTAAACTCTGATGATCACTTTTGGGTTACCTACATAGGTACAAATAAAAGAAACAATGTTGTTTATTTTTTGCCGGCTCCTTGGCCCCACCAAGGAAGAACTGAGATGACTGCCCTCATATTTGTGCTTTCAGGTTTTGTCCCAGACCAACACATGGGCTCATCCTCTCCATCCACCAGGAACCCATCACCCTCTGTGATTCTTCAGGCTCAAATTGACTCAGACCTCTAAAAAAGAGGGTGTACAGGCCCTCTGCTCTAAGAAGAGAAGGAATAGGATGAAATGGAGACACTATAATGTCTCGGTGTCTTGCCAACATGCTGGCTTGCTTGCTGCTGCCTTGGAGGTGACTGCATTGCCCCCTGTGCAGGACTAGTTTGGGATGCTCTTGCTTCTTTGAATTCCCTATTTTTAAACTGTATGGATGAATGAATGCCTTGAGATATCTTATATGGTTGAACAGTCTCAAGGATTGCTAAGAGCAGCCAAGAGCTGATCACAAAAAGCTAATTTTGTCAGGAAAGCAGCCTGAAAACATGCACAGAAATCTCTTCTGCAGAAATATTCACAAGATATGAAGGACTGCTATCATGAAGGGAGATAAAAGGATGAGCAAACTTCTCTGACTGCTTCATTGGCCCTTCTAGAGCCTGCACTGCCGCAGCTGCAAAAAATGTATGGAAAAATGTGCAAAAATATTTAACTGATAGCTCCACACCCTAAAGAAACCACAGTGTTCTCATGCATTTCATTAAACTTACATAAAGAAGCCTAACTTTGGACTTCCAGGGCAAATGGTCCCTCTGCAATTGTTTTTAGTTGTTTTAAAAGCTTTCTGTTCATGAAATACAAGATGAAAAAAAATGAACATTTTGTTGTACCTAGAATTATCCTACTAACTAAATGTATGAAAAAGCTGTGATATACAAGGCACATTTTCCCCAGTGATAAAATAAGAACGACCTCTGTGACTTCATTTAGGTTCCACCTCTCCTGAGTTATGAGCCACTCCTCACTTATAAGGTATACCCCATATCTCACTCAAACCCTCAGTGGACCACAAAACTCCCTTCCAGAAAAAAATGATGCTTCCTTCAGTCTGCGGAGGATTACCCATGTCAGGCAAAGTTATATTATTGTTTTTAGTGCTGCTAGGAATTACTTGCAGGATGTTTCAGCTCATTACCTCAGGTTTTCATCAGCTATTTTCCGAGCGTGGTAACCTTTGTGGTGCAGGTACTGTATATATCTACAGTATCGATTCTGCTTCTCCTGCTACATTACATGCAATACATGTAAACAGAAGAGTGTTTCGCTACCAGCTGCTAAGGTGCAAAATGGTAGCTGATCTTGCAGCTACAAAACACAGATAAAACCTTGAAGTAATCAGCTGAACTGTCATGGAACTAATTCCATGATATAGTGGAAGCAATTATTTGCACTTATGTGTCTTATTGGAAAATACAATCAGTGCTAAACCAATCCTGTTAGTGTTGTCAAGGACACGTTTAGCTCCAAATGCTCCCCTTTTAATCAGTAACCAGTTATTAATTAATTAGGTAGAGATCATGTTGCTTTTCATACATGTGTATTATTATTGCACTTGATATTGTGCCTCTGCACCGATCGCTGTTAATTTGCAGCAAGTGCAATTGTGTTAATGTGCTCTAATGCCAGCGATTATCACAAGGATGGGGCACCTAACATTTAACCTAAAATTGCACTGAATTGTTCTCACAGCTGCTTCCTTCCAGCTCCAGCCTGCTCCTGCCTGGATGGGGTGTGCTGGGAGAGAGCAGATCGCTTCTGATAGTGGAAGTGTCAGAAAACAGAAACCAGCAACGGGACAGTCAGAGCTAGGAAGGGGAAACAAGGCTGAGTACTCGGGGAGACACGTGTGAGCCTGTGCCGTGGGAGATGTGCCCTGGCAGGGGCAGAGCTGCCCACTCTCTGCCTGCAGCTGGATCGCTGCCTGACACCAGCAGGGAAGAGGCAGCTCCCAGCAGAGGAGCAGCTCAGCAGAATATGCAGCAAATCGAGGGTGTCTCACAGCTCTTGCTTGTCAGCTGTGCTTCAGAGAAAGATGTGGTCCCTTTTCTCCTTTTTGGTCACAGCTCTGCAAAATCGCCAGTTTTAATGGTGGGGGTGAGGCTGCCCGTGGAGACCAATGTATTAACAGCTAACAGAGAAGAAATTCTCTGTCCTCCTAGTGTCAGAGATGCTTAGTTGTGCTTACTAAATAACATATTTTTCAGATTTTTCTTCCAGTCTGAAAGCTTTTAGCAGGACCTGATACCAGCTGTGTCACAAGAAAAACAAATACTAGTAGAAAACAGAATTTATCTGAATTGCATTTAATAGAGGCCAGAAGCAGTGAACTGGGGATATTCAGCTGAAGCAGTTCAGTCAGAGATAGCTAAACTTTTTAGTGGGTTTATTTATATAGAGAGGCCTGAACTGGAGATTAGCTATTTATCAGCTGCCTGATGGAATGAGAAACAGATGCAACATATTTCAGGGTAAGTTTTATTTGATATAATTCCAAAGGTTGAAATTCTGCTCTGGTTTATGCCTGTGGGAATATGGAATAAAGGTATTATCTTCCCACATTGTTTTGTGGCTTCATGCCTATGTATATCAGAGAAAATTTAGTTTATGTTGGTTCAGTTATTCACCATCATTTCCCAACCAGAAAAAGGACTTTTAATATTTGTACTGGTAGCAAGTATATGAACAAAAAAATAGGCTCCCAGAATAGAGCATATGGCATAGGTAGCGAAACACAGCTCAAATTACTGCCAAAGCATTTCCCTATGCGTGCCTTTGCAAGGATTTCACTTCAAGACTGTGCTGTAACTCCAGCAGTTTTCTTCTCAGACTCAAGGGTTCTGCCTGATTTTCACCAAGGGGGTCAATTCCACCCCTCATGCCACAAAAACTGTTCCCAGGTTCTCAATGGAGTAATTTTTGCATTTTAAGCGTCTATTCCTGACTCCAGCAAGTTCCCTCATATCTGCAGCTGGGAGCAGCCCTGCCCCTGCACACCACATATCACTGCCTAGGAGAGGCAAGTGGCCTGTGCTGATCCCCCTGTTGGCATCTCACGTTTTGAAAGGGAGAAGAAAAACCCAACTGCTGCTAACCACTACAGTAGGATGTTTAGCTTGTTCGGATCAATTTCTGTCAAAGGCAGCCTGGAAGCTCCCCCCCCCCTTCCAGCTTGTCTTTGTAATGTTTCTTTCTCTACTACTGCTCAGTTCAGCCTCATTGGTGTTTATCTGGTGACCTATTGTTATCAAGGGCTCCCCAACAGATCCCTTGGATTTGCACAAGTTGCTCCTGGTCTGCCATGGGGAAGCTTCGCTCAGATGTCTGCTAGACTCTAGCTCTGCTACATGGCAAGGATGTTAGTCTGCCTGTGAGGTCTATCTGCTTTGGCTTGCTTGATTGATTTTTGTTACATAAAAGAGAACGCTGTTTTAAAACCTTTTTTTCTTTTGGAGAGAGGAGGGCTTGAGATCTCTCTAAGTTCACAAATGTCCAAGAAGAGATGCAGGCAAAGATATAAATTTAGGCTCCTGCCTATTCATAGGGGGGAATTTTCAAAATATCTATATCAAAGATTAGTAAATCTGAAAGTCATGTTACTTTTTTCTTTTTCTCATGAATATAGGATTTAAAAGGAAAATCTACGCACTGTAGCTTGTCAGTGTTTTGGGGAATGCTATTAATTTCTTCCCATCAGTGTTCTCCAGAGCATGGTGACAGCAGTAGCCTATCCCTCTTGTATTTTGATCTTTCTCAAAGTCAAAATATGAAATATGCAGCTGAAGGCTCTTGCCCTGGAAGGGCAGAGGGCATCTCCTATCAGTAGTATTAAGATCGTGATCAAAAATATCATACATCAAAATAAAAAAAAAAGGAAGGGAAAAATAATTTCTACTTGACAGTTCATATGGCAATACTTTGTGGCTTTCTTTTTCGGATTTTTTTGTGAATTTGCGGTGGTTGGTAAATAAATTAGTAGCTTAAAGACAAGGTGAATGGATTGGCTCCTCCCAAGGTCCTTTGTTCTTTCATTATTGTGTATTCCCTTTTTGTTATTGCTATGGATTTTGTATTCCCCCTTCCCTTTCTTCCCTGTGTCTCCCTTTCCGGGTTGCTCTCCCCTCCCCGCTCTCCCCTTGGCCCCTGTTCCTAGGCACTCCTTCGGGTTTCCCCTGTTCGCCCCTGTACCTCAGCCCGCCCCTGTACCACCCGTGTGCCCTGAGACCATTGGTTCTCATGCTCTCTCCGCCCTCCCTGTCCCCATAGAAGACCCCACGACCCTGGTGTGTCTGGGTCTTCGCCTCTGGGCTGATCCTGGGGTGACGGTCCCTGGGATTCCCGATGCCATCTAAATAAAGTTTTTCTGTGGAACCCATGCGGAGACCCTCCTCGCCTCCTTTTCCACCGCGGCGTCGAGGAGCTGATGCTTTGCCGGGGCGCGAACGCTCCGAGCGCCTTTGACGCTCCCGGGAAAGACACAGCCTGCCACGCCGCTGCCAGGGTGCTTTTAAAAACATTTACAACACTTTGTGGCTTTCTTTTTCAGATTTTTTTGTGAATTTGAGTAAAATAGTCAGTTTATTTAGCAGATAAATAAATTTTAAGATGTCTTGCTGTCTTCTCTAATTAGCAGCCAGCACCAGATGGAAAGACAAATACAGACCACAGACCCCTCCAGCCATGCTGCGACACTTGCCAGAGTAAATGTAGATGGTTTAGGCCATGCCCACACCACCAGAGAACCAGACAGATGTGTATGAATTGTGATCAGCAGGAATGGGCTGCAGCACTGAAGGTGCGTTTTTGAAGAAGTCAGGCACAGAACAGACAAAGATATCTTTGTGTCAGTAACTCATGTCCTCTGTTCTGGTAATGTCCACTAACTCCATACAGGAAAAAGTCCTGACTGGATTTAATTGAGCACTGAAGGGAAAACATGCAGTGCCACAAAAGGCAGCAAAATATGACAGTGTTTCAACGTGTTGTTAGTCCTTGCTGGGAATTGCAAAACCCTTGGGCTGAGTTGCAAGTCAGTAATCCATAGGATCCATAGGAATTAATGTGCTGTGGCTTTTTTTGGTTTTCTTGGGAAAGAGCTGATAACTACCTTTAGCATCTCTGAAGGTATTTTCCAGACTGGTGACCCTCATGGGCAATTCCTCTTCTCTCCATGTGATTGTGTTACGAGCAGCTGTAAACATTATTATAGGACACTATTTTCATGCTGCTTTCCAAGTGGTGCCTGCTAACTTTTGGCTCAGACCACAATTTTAACAGCTATGTGATATGTTTCCCTTTTTGTGCAAATTGCTGATACTCAGACAAGAAAACTTCCGTGTGTCTCTGATTTGTGTCCTGTAGTGTGCATCAATCAGCACATCTGCCCCTCACTGCTGCCATACCCGTGGGCCTTCAGGAAACTTGACTGCTGTGTTACCAACCACTGCTCCCTGTTTTTTTCTAGCTAGCTTTTTTTTGGCTGCTTCATGTTGATGGCCACTGGCTTGTTTTGCAGGGGGTTTCTGTGTAGCTGGGTCAGGATTAAACAGGCATTTCTACTCCTCTCTTGGACACTCTTTCTGTGCAAAGACCAGGACAACGAAGCCCTAACAGTATCTTTGTGGTGCTGTTCTGAGCTGCTCTCCATATGATGGGTGTACAAGGGTAATTAGGCGCCAGGGGTTAGAATGACTTGTGTGTATTTCAAGGAGAGTAGAAGAAAAGAGGGGTCTCATTCAGGAGTAATGAGTTTGTTCTCAAATATCCCAGTGAGGATTATTCCTTAAAAGTATAGGGCAAAGTTGATTTGGATAAGAACTAATTACCAACCAAGAAATGAAGACAATGTAGCTGTCTCCACCCTCCCCACCAGACCTTGGGGACTCACGTTATTCCTTGTGTTTAACCTATCAAAGCAATGACCCACATAAGAGGGAAAGGAGTTGATAATAATTATTTCTGTGAGCATTAGTGCCCAGTTCATAGAAGATGACCTAAAAATAGGAACTCAATAAGAGGAGAACTCAACAAGGAACAGAAAACTTAGAAATCATGGGATGCTTAGACTGTTTTTTTGAACAAACCAAACCACATTCATTTTGTTAATTGACTATGTTTGCCCAGGGAATGTACTCTTTCCACCTTTATTTTTTTAAAGATGAACTGGATAAAGAGAGCAAGAAGAGACAGCACAAAAGGAATTGCAAATTAACATGGCCTCAGTAGCATGGGCTCATTTGGATGACATCTCATTGTAGCACTGATTTTAAGGTACCATTGTCTGAATCCAGATCTGATTGTGGGGCTGGTGTCTGCAGCAGATGTGATGACAAGTAGGTTAAGAGCAATCATGCTTACGTGTTTTTATATCAAATGTCTACCCCAGTTCAGAAGACAGATAGGAAA
This sequence comes from Oreocharis arfaki, assembly GCA_013398015.1. Classification (NCBI taxonomy): domain Eukaryota; kingdom Metazoa; phylum Chordata; class Aves; order Passeriformes; family Paramythiidae; genus Oreocharis; species Oreocharis arfaki. The sequence goes on from VZRR01008594.1 coordinate 824,911, forward strand.
TAACAGCTCGCTTGGAAGTAGACTCTGACTTGTCAATTAGAAAACTGGAAAGGATGAAAAAGCAACATGAATTTGTCTAAACACAACAATACTGCAGTATTAAAGGTAAAGGAGAAAAGTTTGATGGATGCATTAATATTTTATGTGTCTTAGAATACAGTCTAAGAAGGGGTATCATGAGACATAGACAATGCTGATTGCTTTGATTGAATAAAATATGATAAAAGAAAGGTGAATAATTTACCCACTTTCCCAGTGACTACTTGGAGCTTCCATTTCTATTTCTCAGAAGTTTGTAAAATATTTTATCTTAACAAAAATTCACATCATGCATCATGTATGTGCAAAGAGAAAAAAGCAACATCCTTGCTCTAAAATTTTGCTCCCATTAAAAATCCAAACTCACTTGTAAGATGTTTGTATAAAGAAAGCATTTTGTAAACAACAAAGGATTTTACTATCTCAAAGAACCTGAGCCACTTCTCTCTGGTTGTATAAATGTCTAAACACATGAATCACATTTTACATCCAGTATAACAAGTCCAAAGTCTGTTCTGTCCATTACTTCTCAACGATCCTAAGATTAGGCCCTAAATACACTTCCCCTGTTGAATTTTATGACCTGCATACTATTTTGTGTGCGTGTGTATGTATATAATCCTTTCACAATGCAGTAGGCATGGACATTTTAGCTGAGATAAAGGGGCAGGAGAAATGCTGGTTTTCTCCATGACTACTACACAAATTCACTATTTAAAGGCTAACACTTGCAAGAAAAATAAAATGGGCAAAGATGTTCCCTCTTCAGTGGAAGGGAGGGGTTCCTCTCCTGCATGTGGCACTGGGATTCCCAGCAGCATCACTGGGAAGCTCTGGACCACTGCCCTCCAAGGTGTGTTGGCATTTTGCGTTAGTTTTCCCCTCACACGACGATGATCTGCCTGCCACAGGGCTGGCACAAGGACCACAAGAGGGAGGTAGTCATCGTAAAATAAATGCTAGGAGCTTGCTTCTGGCACTCTGTACATAGAAGGAGAAATCTGCTTGAAAAATTAGGGCTTCCTAGATGTGACTATAGATAAAAATAGATAAAGAACGTGGTTTTGGCATGACTGTAACACTCCAGCTCAATCAGAAGAGGCTTTGCATGGAAGTCAACCAAAGAAAAATTCACTCCGGGCGCTTGTATTACAGCTCCATTTAGCGGAGCAGAATGATCATGGCTTGTATTTAGTAGGTAATAATGAAGCATCATAAACAAAGTCAGGATGCAAGTCCAAGATTAAGTGGGAGCTTTAATGAGGTCCAGCTTGCTGGGAGCTTTTTGAAGTGTCCCTAGCTCACTTACAAAGCCAGAAAACAACAGAAGCAACTCTGACAGCTGCGAGAGAGTCTGGTTTGGAAGAAGGTTTTATGTCTGGATGACACCAGACTGAGATTCAGCTTTCATGTACCAACTAGGTCTGCTGGTTGCTGGAGCCCTAATCGTTCTGCACAAACTGTCTCACCCTAATGCGTCGCACAAATAATAATTCTTCACAAATCAGATCCACACCATCAGCTTCACGGACAGACAAGGCTGGTTTATTGAGGTAAATAGCACAAGTCAGCAGAGTCCACGCTGTGTCTCACTAGCCATGTTTAATTAGCAATCTAGAATCTGAAGGGAAGAAATCAAACGCTGTTTCTGTGGATGCATGGATGGTATGAAGTATTTTCAAATACTAAAGAGCTAAAAGAGCACCCAGCAGCCAAGTTAGATGGTTAAATCAGATTTACCGTGCTCTAAATGCACTGTAATCGCTGTGGACCTTTATAGTCTTTATAAAGGAAAATTAGATAATTTTGATTTTCCTTTCTTTCCAGAGGAAGAAGAGTTTTGGATTGCTTATACACTCAAATTATGTAGAAAATTACCTTTCAGCCTTATAGATTTTTTCCTTGAAGATATTACAATTATTTTTTCACTTCTGTAAATTAAGATTGGCCATTCATTAACTAATTACCACAATTATTGCAGTTCTTCTAAGTATTATTAATTAGGTGACTGGTACATTTAGAATTTAACATCTCCATTATGAGAGCTTTGTTTAGCATACCTAATGCTCTGAAAGCCCTGAGCATGCTCTGTATCACACAGGACTTAAAAACGAGTGCAGGGGAATCTTTTGGGGATTGGAGTTATCTATGGCTGGGAGTTACACAGAACTGCAACTGAGGAGCAGGAGAGAGAGGCAGGGAGTGTGGAGATGGATACACCAACTTCTTTCTGCAGCAGAGAACTGCAGCATTATCGGAGCCCAGCTGATGCAAAGTAATCTGTTGTTTTGCAGTGATGACTGGTTTTCATGTGCAAACCCCTTAATGTGCCTACACATATGTGCTGATGCTATGTGAGCAAGTGACCAGAGCCCTTTCTACCCTGTTAATTTGTTCCCTGTAACTCCATGTAGGTAGCCATTCTGCATTTCTGTTTGATCTTGCATGGATTATATATATTAAACCAAAGTAATTTCTTCATCTGAGACTCAAGCTGGTGATTATTATCATCTTTTATATTGGACTTGTATGAAGGGTGAGGAGGTGGTCCTGGTTCCTCAATTGTGAGCCTAAAAGTGACAACAATTTAATCAGCAGCCAAGATAATAATAACTGTATCCAGTAAACTAATGCTGTGCCTCTAAATTGGTTCTTTTGCCATTGTTAAGCTTAAGAAACTCTAATCCTATGAATTTCTTGATTGCCTGTAGCTCTGTTTATAAAAGCAACTGTCCCCACCTACAGAGTAAGAAATAGATGGTTGAAAATCAAATGTTGTTTGCATTGCAGTGGCATCTCTCTGGTCCCCACCATTTCTCTTTCTTGCATCCCCCTGTCAGGAGCTACACACACCTATCAGCTGTTTCTCCTCATGCAGAAGAAAACAGACTAGCTTATAAAACAATATACCTGCTTGGTTGGCCAGAAAAAGCTTTTCACAGAAACCTGCTGGAACAGCTTCTCAAAGCTCAACGCCTGCTCCATGTGCTGCTGCTCTTCACACTGGAGTCAAATATATCACTGCCAACCTCAGCCCTGGCTTAACTGCGACACAGGCGAGAGGCCACAGCTGCCAGGAAGTTGGCGAACGAGGACAGTGAGAGAAATGAAGTTAAGGAGGCAGAAACAACTGACACTGCATGAAAATGAACCAGTTTTGCAAGACAGGGAAGCAGGTTGCTGGAGAGAAGTGGACGAGAGGTGTGGGCTTTGCGGCTTTCCCTGACATGGTGGTTGTTCTTCCCATGACCAAGGTGACACTGAAGTTAACTGGCAGGAATCCTGGACCAGCTCAAAGTAAAGAATTACTGCAATGTAGGATTGAGGTTGCTTTGGCCTGCAAATGAACATTTTGGCAAACAGGGGATTTAACTAGATCCAAAAGGTTAGCTGTATTTGCCAAAGAGAGAAACCCTGCTTCTTTTTGATGATACACACACAAAACACAATGAGGTTTTGTTAAAATAAATAGACAACCACTGCTCTGGAGGCTCTGGATGTGAACCAGCAACAGCAGCACTAAGCCATTTCAAAGCAGAGTGAATGCGATTTTTCACACCTATTCTTTTCTAATTTAGGTCTATTTGAAATCCAAGCACTCCTCTTTTACTAATTTGTTATGGCAGTATTAATTAATGGTATTGCTCTACAGCAGTAAGAATGCCATTTAGACGAAGACAGGTTAGAAGGACTAGAAGATTAGAAAAACAATTGCAAGTTGGTCAGATGCAGTTGGGGGCCACCTTGATCTCCTGAATTGAACACACTGCACTTGGAAAGCCTGGGAGTGTGTGGATGAATTTCTACCAGTGCATTCATTAGGGCTGGTTAGGTCAGCACCCTCTGATGTTGCCTCCTGCATTGGAATATAAGAACATGAGCTTCCAAAGTGGGAAGAAGCAATTGTCAGACTTCCAAGAAAGCTGATAAGTGAAGAAATTGCTTTTTATTTGATGGAGGATACGAGTTCAGATCAAATGTGCTAGGAAACAAGGAGTGATATTTAGTGCCTTATACAAGGTGCAGTGAAGAGTTGTAATTTCCATTCTCCTGATTCACTTTATCTCTGCCATGGGTTAAGCAGATCTCCAGGCTCCTATCTTGGCTACTCCGATCAACATCGTGTGCCCAGTCTCTGACCATCAGTAGTATTTATCTTGTACTTCAGTGCCTAGCACAGATCAAACAACCAGTTGAGGAAGAACTGGCAGATTGATGGGCAAATCTTGTGACCATTTCAGGTGGTTCTTGGGTTATCTCAGCTACCTTCTCTTTATCCTATACACGGGCAAATGCACAGGTCTTCAGGTCACTATCTTACCTGTATGAGACTCAGAGAAGTGAGTTAATGCACTGCTGATGGCCGTAAAGAAGGCATATCTTGGCTTCAATTATCTTGGCTTTACTTTTTTTTTTCCTGGTGTAAATTGTGAGACACTTTTGCTTACCTTTTGTGTATAATTTTGCAGTTAGCCCAAACACATTGTGCAGCAATCACAGGAAAAAAAAAGTCAGATGCACAGCGATCTTCTTTTAAGAAAGCACTGGTATTGTAAAGTGCTCAGAATTTCATGGTGTGTTTTCAGTAAGTGTTTTCATGGTGAGAGGCAGCTGAAGAAGCAAGTTGAAACGAAGATGACCCAGGGAGTTTATCTATTTCTGGCTTTGCTATTCTTGTAGCCCTTTGTCTCACCTGAATGAGAAGAGATCAAGCTGACAGAGTTTTACATCCATGCTGTGCATTTCCTGGTAGTTCAGGAAGCCTTCTGTGTAGACAGCACCTCTCAGGACAAACTGGACCATACAGAATCACAAAGTCACAGATTCATTAAGGTTGGGAAAGATTGCCAAAATCATCAAGTCCAACCTCTGATTGAACATCACCATGCCAAGTAAACCACGTTGCTAAGTGCCATGTCCAATCGTTTCTTGAACACTTCCAGGGCTGGTGATTCCACCACCTCCCTCAGCAGTCCACTCCAACGCTTAACCACCCTGTCAGGGAAGAAATTCTTCCTGATGTCCAACCGGAGCCATCCTGGTACAGCTTGAGAACAAGTCCTCTTGTCCTGTCGCTGGTTGCTTGGGAGTAGAGGCCAACCCCCACCTTCCTTTAGGTAGCTCCTCTTATTGTGCCTCTTTTGACATTTCACATTGAATTTCCTTCAGTCAGCAGAAAAGTGTCTGTCCATCCAAGGGCACACCCGAGGCCCAGGCTGAGGGACACCAGGTCCCCTGGGAGCCCAGATGAGCAAGGCAGAAATGTCAATGATTTGGAGGCCCAGCATGTAAGGACATCTTCTTTTTTTGAAAATTTCTTGGATGCTGTGAAATCCAAAAGTTCAGGTTAACTGGACTACTGGTGTTACATGATTTTTGGCTATTTCCTGTTTCCAGTCAGGCTGTAGCCACAAAAAGCAAGATTGTGGCCTCCTAACACCACTGATAATAGCAAGAGCAGCAGGAGCACAGACAGGAAAAGTTGGAATACTCTTTGCAAAGGACAAAAAGAGATAAATACACTCCTGGATTCTACAAAATACTCCAAATAGGGGTGAAACTCTCACAGCTCATCTTGTTTGACTGTCCCCACTGCTAATGAGGTAGCTGGTTGATATTCTAACAAATAAAATGAAGCACATGAAAAGAGTGAGTGGTCGTATAGGATAATAGTTGCTCCTTATTCTCTGAAGAAAACAATCCCTCCTATATTTCAAATTCTGCTCCTAAGCTATTTGGGTTTCAGGGTGCTCTCCTGCTTTTAAACACTTATGGACATAAACCAAGACTATTAAGCAGGAACAGTTTTGAAAACTTGGCTTGAAGCACATCTTTGAAAATGTGGTTCCCACAAGATCATGGAGACAAGAAGGAGCTGCAACAGTGCTTGGAGCAGCTGGCTGTGACCACAGATTTTGAGAGCTGCACTCTCCCCAGTATGGTTACACTGCTTTGACTGACCAAACACCAGATGGGCTGACTGAGGCAGTGAGCAAAGGCAGTCACTTCATGAGGTACTGCATAACACAGTGAGAACAAGAAAAGATGCTTCTGGATTTAATGCTTAAGCTGAAGCCAGTGGAAATATGTCTCTTGGTTTCTGTGGAATTTGAATTATGACTTAGCAAGTAACACAAACTCAGGTTTTGTGTCACAGCTGCTATATCTGTTGATGAGAGCAGCTTGTAAGGAGGTCAGCAGAAATCAGTGTTGAGGCTTATCTCTCAATTAATGGGCTGAATGCTGGCATTAAAAGTAATCTTTTAGTTGGACAATGCATAACCACTCAAAAAATACTGACAGAGAAAGTTCAGTGACACCTTTTCACTGACATTTATACTTCCAGAACAGTGAAGAGAAAAAGATAAGGAGGGCAGCAGTCTACAGAAAGGAGAAAAGGCCATAAAAAAGGGAACATACCCTGGAGAATATGCCGCTTAATGAACAGTTGGAGACTGAAGTAAAATGTGATATTCAGGCAGAAGGTGAGCATGAAGCCAAGAAACCAGAGAGTATTTTAGAGAGCTCAGGAACTGAGGCAATGATCTTCGTGGTGCAGTTTCAGAACATGACAAACCAGAGGTCAATAAATACATGTATTTACCTGCTGACACACCCAGAAAAGTTCACTGGGGGCAACAAAGCAACCAGAAGAATGGGATTACTTATAACCAGAATTAATTTGGGTAGGAAACACTAGAGGTATCTCACTTAAAACTGTGTGTACTTTGAAGGAGTACTGTAATGGTGAAACTGCCATCTTGGCTAAGGTTTCCAAAATGCCCGCAAAGCACTTTCTGAAGATCACTGCTATTATTGAACGTTGTTATTATCCTACACGTTCATAGAGTTTGCAAACCGGAATTAAAAGAATGGTGGAGGATTATGATGTATTTTAGAATTTCTCACATTTGTCATGTTTCCTTTTTGGAAACATAGAAAGGAAACTTCTGGGTCACCAAATATAATTCCTGGGTCCTGCAGGCAATCATGTTACCTAAAGGATTAATCTCCAATCAAACTCCTTGAACATATAATGACCATCTTTACTAATGTTAATGAGAATTGCTACTCATAATTTGCATTTACACACTACTTAAGGGTCTTGAAGTATTCTTTCATATAATATGCTCATTTTTATTACAGGCACATTGAATTTAAATGACTTGCCTAGGGTCTCACAGCAAGCCAACAGCACAATGACTCTTAGTGCTCCTAGTGCTTTGCATTAAATCCTGGACATTAACAGCTCCCTTCATAAAGGGAGCTTTGTAGCCGTAGATCACCTCCTGGTGCTGGTGAATCAAACCTTTTCTGATAGCACAAAAAAATCAATAAATTACTTGAACCCATGTAATGCTTCCCAGTGTCTGCAAATCCTCACTTCCTTTGAACTTAGAAAATTGACACGTCTGAGTAATGCTAAGATAGCTTTTGGCCTATGACCAACTATGAAATTTTGATGTGCTAAGTATGCACCTCAGATCTATATTTTCTATATGAATACAGCAGTAATCTCTATATTTGTTCCAGGACAACGTCAAAGCTTTCAGTATCCATTGTGCTGTTGCAGGCATATCTGAACACAAAAAACAAACCAAAAAACCCCAAGCCCTCAAACCAAACCAACCACACAAAAAAAATCACACCCAATAGTAAGCCTATAATAAACAAAAATCTTTAACTTTTGCAGTGGCAGAATTGCTCTGACACAGGCACATTCCTTATCATGTATGTCTCCTCTGAATGGCATGGTCCTCATCAAAAATTAACTTTTAAAGGAGGAGATGGAGCACCCCTTTACATATGGGCTCCTCTCTATAAAGAAAGATGCAGTACCACAGAATGACCTGTGTTTTCTGCCTGTGTCAACGTATCATTTTCTCTAGCAAAGTGAAATGTTGGTATTTCCCTTTATATTTTGCCCTCTCCTGTATGCCTCCCATGGAATGAGCTTCACACTGTACCCAATAATTTCAGGATACTATTTCCAAGCTTTTGCCTGTGGCTCTTTTTACGGGAAAAGAGTTCTTTTATGGCATGACACTTGCTGCAACATCAGAGGAACCATCTGGCAGACCAACAACAGCTACAGCAATACTGATCCCACTCATCGAAAGAGTTCCTCCAACATGGTGGCAGGTACCCAGGAGCTCTCACCTGTGGTAAATGGTGACATTTACTCCTGCTGGGAATGTGGCTGGGCAGACGAATGTTAAAGAGGGCCTGCAAGGCCGCCTGCGCTGCTTGACCCTTGGCCAGCTTCTTGCTACGTCCTGAGCCTTCAAATGTTCTCCCGTCCACTCGCACGGCCATCACAAAGCTCTTGATGTGCTGCTTCTCCACCGTCTCCGAGAGGCAGACGTAGCGCAGGCCCGAGCGCAGCTCATTGAGCAGCACCACCGGGTTCTTCTCGCTCTCTGCTTTGGCCATCCTGTGCTTGCCTGGCTTGGCGTGGCCCATCAGGTCCAGCGTGTGGCACAGTAAGCGCCCGTGTCGGTACGCGGTGGAGAGCAGCTCGTTATTGACGGGGTTGTAGACTGAGAAGTCCTCGCTGTGTGTGGATGGTTCGAACTCCTTGAACAGAGTGTCTGGAAAGTCTGCCTGGTCAGAAGTGAAGTCCGTGGATGGGCTGATGCAGTTCCCCATGGCGAAGTGGGCTTGGCAGGCATTGGGGAACTGAACGAATGACTTCAGAGCTAACTCTGCGGCACGCATTTTGGCCTTCTTTTTTGTGGGGCCGGTGCCTTCAAATGTAAGTCCATTTACTTCCACAGCAACAGCAAAGACTGGAGCATGCACTGGACCTGTCTGGGAAACCATTTTATATTGTAATCCTGGTTTAAGTTCGTGTAGCTGAACGAGAGCATTCTTTGGTGTCACTGACCACGAAACTTTCTTCCAGATAAGCTGGAGTTTGCAGAAATGGCCATTATTGCCTTCCTCTAAGGGTCTTTTCCTCTTACTGCTAGATGTTCCCCCTCTTGCCCTGTCAGTAGATGCTATTGGATGATCCTCCAGGTTGCCAATGTTTCGATTTTCCTTTACTTCTGCACTGCTGGTACCTGTCAGTAAAGAAAGAAAACAACTCACATTACAATTGTCATCGTAGTAGCTGACATTATGCCTAAGGCTGCCAGAATAGCCAAAAAAGAAAAAAAAAGAAATTGTTGCTCAGCCCTTTTGAGGAGTTTTCTTCAAATATCTGTATAATGGTTGTTTATTATTTCTAACGTGTTTTTTTTCTGCATATTCTGAATGTTTACTTGTCCCTAAAGGTCTGCTTCTATTAGTCATTAGCCTTCTGTTTTAAGAAAAGATTACATCATTCAAAGATGAAGCATAATGGATGCCATGTGACTTAAATGAACTGCTTGATAATTACTAGTAAAATGTGAATAGTTAGCAAAATTGCCTTAGGATGACAATTGTTCTATAATCCATGTGGGTGAATGCTTATGAACACATTATTAGAAATCAGAAATGATTCACAAACAGAAAAATGGGCCAATGCATTGAATAATCTATTTGCAATGAATACATTGACCGTCTCTGCTCACACCATAGCCTCTTGTGTTGTCAGCATCATGAATCCAGACTAGGAAATGATCTGACAGACCTTCATAGCATTTGAAACAATAATTTGGTCTGGACTCAGGTCCCAGTTTAGTAAGTGAGTACCTTTCCATCAAATTCAATTGCAGATACTCTTAGTTTCTGCATCAGCAACAACTAATATTGGAAAAATTGTAGATAAATCCAAATGAGACCAGGAAAAGCCAGAGCATCATAATGGGAGCAATTACTCATGTAAAGGATGATTTGTATCAAAGAAAAGCAATGGGAGAGAGTGAGTGCCAGGAGTGCCAGGAAGGGAATGAAATGACAGTGGGGAGCTATGGAGGAAGCACTCTGCTGTGGGACCAATGAATCCCCCACTGCTCTGGACCACGCTTGTGCAGTGTCCATGCTGCAAGGCAGTGCTCTGTGCCACAACAGAGGCATGGCTGGGAATGGAGAGTCATCTCACTGATGTCCTGAATGAGACACAAGATGTGCTGCTGGCTAAATAATCATCCTATAAAATTTCTGTCATTTCTGATGAGTTTGTTTAAATGTATTGCATCTCCGATACATCCTCCATTCCTTGGGGCAGAGACAAGCAGAGGAAGTAAATATGAGTGTAACCAACCTCCAAGGCAACCCATCCCAGGAGTGATGCACCTGATCCCTTTCCAAGCAGAGCACTGCGTGGCTGCCTGATTTACTCCAAACAGCACTGGGCACGGAGCCTTTCCCAGGGTTTGGTTTGTTATTGTCAGACGTGATCATGCCACCTGCACAGGCTGTGTCAGTCCCATGCACAGAGAAAGTCCCTTTTGTTCTTAGAGGACAGAGAATGGTCGTCCCATTTTCTGTGGGGCCACGGCCATGTTTGGATTTCTCTCTACCCTTATAATACAAGCTGGCTGCAAGGATGTAAGGGGTGAGCTGCTGGCTAAGTTTTGAGAAGCTTCTGCTGGAGCACGGTGTCTTTGCTGCACCCCAGTCTTAGGCTGGGCTGTCAGCTACACAGGAGCTTGCAGAGGATTATGTAGAACCAACCATCATGATTAAAAACCTTCTTTATGTCCTGACATGTTACACTTGTATTAAATATCAAAACACTTTTTCCCATCAGAGCACGAAGTCTGCACTCATGCAAGTTGTTCCACAGAAAGGGGGTCACTGCTTAGACAGGAGTAATAATTAGGCTCAAATGCCATGTGTGGGGGCCCATTTGCAGAACTGAGTCTTTAGGCTCCTGAAAACCTTGCAGCACACACTGAGCTTCCAGCCTGGGTCTATGTCTCACTGAAGTTATTTGCAGAGCTCTCTTTTGCAGTGCTTTGCTGAGGCAGAATGTGAACTGACAAATTAAGGTCTTAGTGACTAGTTAATTTTCAGTTTCTGAGGCTAAGGGGACAGAATGAAGACAGGTGAGGAAGAACAGGAAAGCAAAAGACGCACATAATAGAAAAAGAAAAGTTTCATCATATGGTATTCAGCTGTATAAAACATGACATCTTTAAACCAGCCTCTCTGGAAATAAGACATTTAAAAGATCATGATAATTAAGGCACAAGGATAATGTGCTGTTTTCTCATCGAGTTCACAACTGCATTTATAGAGACTCTGATCTGAAGGGAAAGGGGATATCATCTTTAACTTTATCCAGCTTGGTAGTGGCTCTGGCCATTTTCCATCATGACCCTTTCTCATGTTTTCATCCCACTCAGAATATATCTCTTTAGTTATGTGTATTTTTTAAAGTAAAGGCAAAATATTTTGATGCAGACATATTTTTTAGCAGGAAACAGGTTTGGTTCTTATTTCACACCACCTCTCTCATCTTAACCTAATCGGTTTTTACAGAGCCAATTATGGTAGATAATGATACTGTAGTCAAGAAGCATGAAAAGAAAGATAGCTCCTGCTTCATACAATATTCAGCTTTGAAAATAATTTGTATTGATTATGCAACACTGAATAGTAAAACTCAAGACATTATTTGTGTTTATAATTCATATTGTGTTATTCCATCTGTTTTTTCTTTCATGGTCAGAGAAATGCAGATTTGCGAACACAAATATGTGACCTTAACATCTTGCCTTAACCACCCTCAATAAAACAATAGTTAACTAACACCATAAAATAAACATTACTTAATTGTCTTAAGCTGTGTCAATAAAATTGTCTAGTCCATGTTTTGGCCAACAGAGAGTTTGCCTTGATGTAGTGAAAAAAATGCAGAAATGCAAGTGTAAAACTTCCAGAAATTAGGCACAAAGAATTTGTGGACAAAGTTGGGTATGCTTGGTGATGACATGCTTGTATTTGTGGTGTGTTTTGTCCTCGTCATGGTGAAGAAAATCTGTCCAAGTGTCCTTACAGCCAACCAGATTTTAGAGCACCTGGTCCTGAAAAACCAGGAACCAGCTCAGTTCTTCCCAGATCTCAGTAGCAGCTGCACTAGCCATAAGTCATCACAGCCTGTAAATCAGAGGCAGCCTAAACTCAGTTGAGTGCCTCAGAAAGTCTGTGAGCCTGATGGACTTGTGTGATCCCTGGCAGCTGCCAGGAAATGTGAAATTACTTTATACTTTCAGGTATCTTTGAAATAGGAAGTCTTTGAAATGTGTCTTTTATGAGACCTCTGTGTAGCAGACATAAGATTACCTCTCTAATGGTGGCACATGTACTTCTATTGTGAAAATCAGACAAAGCAGGCAAATGACACCAAACTACACAAGATAAATACTGTAAGCAGCTGTAATAGAACAATCACAAGCAATTTTAGAAATGAAGAGCGCTAAAAGGAAAGGGGTAAGTCAGAGGATACACACAGGGAAAATGCAAAACTGTGGATCATTTTCAGTCTTGTTATTTCTCATAGCCTTTGTTCTTGACTTTCCAAAATATATTCTTTACATTTGGGGAAAAAAAGAAAGAAAATAAATTATGGTTATCCCATCATGAAAGGTTGGAGAATAATAACATAGTAAGGAGATGGAGATAAAAAAAAAGGAAGAAGAAAAATATCATAGTTTTTTGGCAATAGTTTCTAATTTATTGTGTAAGATTTCTAAAAAAGTCCCACAGCCTTGCACTGTAATACCTCCTCAGGCAACTTTATTCACTGATTTTTGCAGTTTCACAAGCATCAGGAGACACTGTGATCTTGTATTTGCTTCAGTAATTGAATGGGAGAAAGGAAAGCAGTTAGTGAAATATATTTATTTATGCACTATTCCTCAATCTTCTGACTGCTCTTTCATGTTTTTCTCCTTTTGGTCATTATGCACAGTAGAGTTAACCTAGAGAGTTGGCCTCATCAAGAGCATTTCAGAACTATAATGCATCACTAATAATGACACTGACTATATCTCTGGGTCTTAAGGGCTCTGCAGAACTAACCATCCGATACTCCACGCTACATTTGAAGAGATAATATTGTTCCTGTTGAAGGTTATTCTGCTGCCAAGTCAACTTCTAGGGAGGATAGGAAAGAAGAGGTGGTAGTTGGCATCTTCATTTTCATTGGCATCTTTAATATTGAATTACAATGGGCAATACATTATTGAAAAGCTGTGATATTAGAAGAAAGAATTTGCAATACCTGTATTATGGCCAAGTCCTGATTCAACTGCTAGCTCTGAGATGGGCATATAGAAATGGGTATATAGAAATGTTTAGTAGGCACTGGATTGCTTATATAGAGTACGTTTTTGCTGTTTATCTATATCACATTGTGTGCAGATGTTAGAAGGATTGACTTTCATAATTCCTGGAATACTTGAAAGTAAAAAATCTTGAATCGGGAGCAATAGGTATGAACACAGGAGCCAGAGCCGTGGTACATTTGTCCAAAGCCAGCTCCAACATCAAATGCAATGTAGGGCAGTCTCCTCTTGCAAGCAAGATGGCATTTCCAGGCACTTATTGATTCCACAAACAAAAACTGGGAATGCTTCTGCAGGGATTTTTAGCTTGATATTCTTGACTTTGGAACAATAAACTTGAAGCTAACAACAGAAATCACTCTTCTCTCTCTTACATGAAAATACATGTAATACGTGTATTTTTAAACCCTCATGTAAAAAGTCTAAGTAAGCTATGATTTCTCTGTTGCTGTTGAACCGTGGCAGCCCCCAGGGTTCAGGCTGTGAAAACGAGTGTCATTAGATTTTATTGGTGTGTAACACCAGACTGCAGAGAGAAGCATTACCAGTGAAGCAAAGTACAGGACTTTGCTTAAAGTGAAGATGAAAAGTTTGTGAAAGGTGATTGCCATTGTCTTAAGCTGTTCCAGAATGAACATACTCTACTTTGCCCACCTAACTATCTGAAGGAGCCGTGAAATCCATGTATGTCTAGTACAGATCTTACCAATGAGGGAAATTATTCAAATGATCTAATCGACCTGACTTAGATGATACTCAAATTCCCATGCTCTCTGTCCAAGTTAGCAAAGAAGTGCATGCAGCAGAAAACGTGGGCAGCCCATGGCAGAGACAGACCTGAGGACATGTCTTCCTGAACCAGGGCCAGAACATCTTAGGCCCTGGAGAAATCCAAATGATAGCAACACACACAGTTTTCATAACAAAAATAAGGGTATTGTTTTGGTGAGGGATTGCTTGGAGCTCTGCCCCCTGGAATGGAATATTCACTTTTTTCTTAGAGACAGGGTTGCTGTTGTATCTCATACTGTGGAAACAAAAGCTCTGGGGTCTCACGCTGTCTGAAGAGGAATTTGACCAACATGCTCATAACTGAGCAAGCACAGTCTGAACTGAGTCTGGAATGTGTCCTTCCAGACTGCTGCAGTGGTGGAAATCAGTGTATTGGGGACCATCAGCTCCCTCTGCAGACACTGGGGAGGTGTGTGCTGCCCTGAGCTGGTGCCTGTGGCAGCGCTCCATAATGAGATCCCCAGGAATCATACACTCCTGCTAGAGGTACAGTCTGGATTCAAAAGTATCTGTGGCTGGTCATAATCTGCCTTGATCCCATGGCAAAGCTGGGATGGCACAATCAGAGATCAGGGACAGGCATAGGCTTGCAACATCATGAAAGGCAGGCAGGTAGGCAGTGAACAGGCAATGATTATTCACTGCTTCCTGCAATCCCAGCACTAGAGACAGGAGGCTTGAAGCAATAAAAGGCTGCACTTTTTGACAACACTCTAAATGACTCCTTGTTCCTGGCTGTTGTTGAGATCAGAAGTATCAATGGGCTCTGGAGAGGACTAGACATTTCTGTTGATGTCTGAGCAGTAAGATGATTCAGGTGCAAGCTCTAGCAGAGTCAATTTTTGCTAGGTGCTAGAAAGATATACCAAGGGAAGGATCCCCATTTAAATGTCCTTTTTCTCAAAGCATCAGTAACAAATGCTGAAGACCATGTATAGAGCTAGGCTTCCTATTTCTAATCCTCTGTGACATTTCTTACATTCTTAGGTACAACTGCCTTCTGGGGATGAATAGTGTGGTCCTTTCCTTGCATGTTCAAGATTAGACCTTCATTGGAGACAGGTGATTACCTTATCCACAATTCCATTCCAAAGGTGCACAGTGCCCTTGATAGGTTTTTCTAGTATTAGTTCATTGATCATAAACCACAAAAATCATGTCTGTATGCTAATAATCACCTGTTGAAAATGCAGGTGTAGTTAAACTGCATGGCTCCCTCTGTAGAGAAGGCCTAAGGGAATGTGAAACAGGATTTGTATCCATTTCAGCCGGTGGAACTTTGCCCATTGATACAGCACAGTCGCGGAAGCAGCACTCTCACAGGATGCTCAGTGAGCAGAAAACTACAGGGATAAGCAACCCACTTCTCTACCTTGCCAGCATTCTCTTGGGCTCCTGTTAAATTGCTAACACAGGAGAAGGTTTTTTCACTTGTTCAGAGCAAATCTCCAAAGCTCTTTAAAATGTGGAATTACTCCAGAGGTACATGTGTGCTATAGGCTTTATAGGATGTAGACCACTGTACTGCAAGTGAATGCAGAAATATGGATGATTTTAAATTAATTAATTAAAAAAAATATTTAAAGATTTGAATAGTAACACTTTAAACGTTTTCTGTTTACCAGGAAATAAATAGCTGCCTTTTCACTGGAGCATATGTTTGACCAAAGGGAGGACTGAGTAGGATGACCCTGAAAAAAGTGACATTTGCTGTTTCTCTTTCGGAAAACATAGCTTACCCTGTCCATGTGAGCTGTTTTACAGCCCACGTAGGCACAGAGCTGTCTTGGCGTTACAGCAGCAATAAGGAAACGGTGTTACAGTGTTTGGCTTGTACAAACTTCATACATTACCTAAAAATAACTAAGTAGCACATTTGGGAACTATTACGCAGGAGGTGCCTGCACAAGCTCATCGTGTGCATAATATGTTTCCTCTGTGTGTGTGTGTATACTTCTCATATGTCTTCCTGAAAATGTAGCCTTTCTGGGAGCAATTTTGAAGGATTTTCAGGATCTCTTTTGCCTTTGCTAAGATATGTAATAGCCTCCCTTCTCTGTGCAGCAGAATAGTGGGATGTCCATGTGATGCTCAGCAGCAGAAAATAGCAGGCTGTGCTTCTTCACTCCTCCAGCAGCTCTTCCCCTTGGTGATACACCATGACCAAACCAAGGCAGATCAGCAACAACAAGGGAAAAAATACCCAATTCCTCCCACCAACTGGCTCTAACAGGGCAACATGGCAGCACGTGTCTGGCTGGAAAAGAAACCAGTCTGGTAGGTGATACTAAAACATTGCTCATTTGGTTCAGAAAGCTTCACTCCTTTTTTTTTTAAGATTCAAGTTATGTTCAAATAAGCAGGGCTGGATAACACACAGTAATTGCTTCTAGGTGACAAATGGAAGGGCTTACTGAAGGTTATTAATCCCTAACTGCCACTCTCGGACTTCTTGGTGTTTGGAAGACTTCTGAACTCCTTCAAACCCAGCAGGACTTTCCTCTAGCTCTTCAGTCATGGGCTCAGACAGTTGGTTGAGGTGTAAGGGCCCAAGAGAACACTAATTAGCCAAGAGTGGAAAATTTTTAGGTTATATCTGGTTTATTTAAGCCTGGTTAATCAATTCTCAATTTGATGGTTCTATGCAGAGCCAGGAACTGGACTTGATGATCCTTGTGGGTCCCTTCCAGCTACCTTCTGTGATTCTACCTAGGGGCTGGGCTTATGGTCTGCCTATAGTTGCAAAACCACCCCCTTTCCACAATTGCTTCTCCATTGTAAAGATTTTATTTTTGAACTTTATTATTCATCTATAGAGAAAAGAGACTGCTTACTTAAATTGTCTTCATCCTCCATGGTGGTTGGGCCAGGACTCAGGTACTTGAAGGGTGCTATGAAGGTTGACAGTATGCTTAGTTTTTCTAGAAGAAAACAGAAGAAAAGATACATATAAAATCAATACTCAGTCAATGCATTCACATCTACTTCACACTTCTTCACAGGTCAAAACATCTTGGTAAGTCTGGTTTTTTTTTTTTTTTTTTTTGATGTGTTTGTGTGTTTGTATGTTTGTTTTCTGACACTGATCTCTTCTCCGTGGTGACAGTGACAAGACCTAAGGAAATGGCCTCACACTGTGTCACAGGAGGTTTAGGTTATATATTAGGAAAAGGTTCTTCCCCCAGGGGGTGTTTGGGCACTGGAACAGGCTCCCCAGGCAAGTGGTCACAGCACCAGCCTGACAGAGCTCAAGAAGTGTTTGGACAATGCTCTTGGCCACATGGTGTGACTCTTGGGGATGGTCCTGAGCAGGGCCAGGAGTTGGACTTGACGATCCTTGTGGGTCCCTTCCAACTCAGCACATTCTGTGACTCTAGAGTCCCACCAAAGTTAACTGAACCTTGATCCATTTATTACAGCTGCTGCATTCCTCCTGGTTTCTGCCCCATATAGTGCTTCTCGACTGTGCTTCCCAGCAATAGTGCCCAAGCACTGCAGAGTGGGAGATGCTTGAACTGGTCTGGCTGGGAATGGGGTAGGCAGTCAGCCCTAGGAGAAGGGACATGAGCACTGCTCTAATGGGTGAGACCATCTACTTCACTTGTTTCCTCCCCCTAACAGAGACTGAACCAGTGCTGCAGGGGGAGAAGCAGGGATTTATATGGGAAAGGCAGGGGGTGGGGTAGGAACCAACTAGCCAACAGGGTACAGGTAATTACCATAAGAAAAACAAGGCATGTTGGGAACTCGCCATGGCCCAAAGAAGGTTGCTTATCTCTGGGTAGCTTCTTTTGAGGCTAAGGCACTTTTCCTCCAAGGGAGTGCATAGGGCTCCTGCCCTAAGGGCTCACAGCCCTCCACAAACCAGAACTCTTACACAAAGCTCAGTGACTTCTAATTCTATCAATCGTTAATACGATTTTTGGATAACCCTTACAGTGTGCCCAGGAAACTATTGTTCACACAATAAGAACACTATTTGACATCCCTCTTGTGCCCGTTCATACTAAGTGCAGTTGCTTTTAACTGCAGTTTCTGTTTATCCTGCAGATAGTGGACGGCAGAGACATTTACTTCCTGTGCCATAGTCAGACTCTGCATTAGAGGCCAGGGCAGATTCAGCAAAATGAGAACTGATACTGACTTACACTAGTAAGTCAATATTTGGCTCAGGATTTATCTGTAGGGAAAAGCTGAAGTTAATGCAAACACTAGAAACAGATATATATTTAAGTGTTTTATTTCCTTTGATAACTAGTTTATTTAGCTGGCCATTTATTTTGTTAAGGCTGAATTCTTCCTAACACACTATGGGGACTTTATTGAGGACCGACAATAACAGAGTGTCTACTTGACAGAAGAAACAGAAGCACACCTTACAGAGGTGATCTACAGCTTTGAAGAACTTCGTTGCTTTCCTAAAGTGCTTCTCTGCTTAGAAAGTCTCAGCTATGCCTGAGGAAATAGGTGGCTGAGGCTCCCATATTTCCTCAGGTGGAAATGCACCGCGTCCTGCACACTGTGAACAATGCTGGCCTCTCGTCCTCTGGCAGAAGCATCAAAACCAGACCAAGAACGTATTCTTTGAAGTGACACAGGAAAAAATATTTCCATGGGAAATTTCTTTATCACTGAGAAAATATTTCTCTGAATTTCCTTTAAACTCCCTGTCTTCTAAAGTACCATAGGTCTAGAAGGTATTCCAGCTGAAGAGCTCCTAAACTTTTTCAGCAGCACATCTGTTAACTTTTTTGGCCCGGTTCTTCTTACATTTGCAAACAATCCTTGCCCTTGTTAAAGACTATTATCAGAACCCATCAAAAATGACTTCATGTATTTGCCCTTAGCTGGGTAACATTACAGCTCAACTCTATTATGGGAATTCACTGTAAAAGCTGACTGCTCTTTGTTAAGTAAATACAATAAGCAGAATAAAAGATTGCCTGAAGAAAACCTTTTTCCGTCCAGAAACCTTTCAGCCCAGACTAATATATAATTAGAGCACAAATTAGGCTCCTTCAATTGCAATTTCATTAAGGGATTGCAGTGATGTCAGGAACCGAAAGAATGAAGCTATTTATGAATGCTATAGCCAGAAGATTTTCCTAAGTGAATCTTTTGACACTTTTTTTGCTAAGGCATTGCTCACTGAGAAATGTGGTGTCTCTGTACGGCATCTCACTGCGTGTGAGACTGTTGGGTTGTGATCATGATAAAGGCTGGTATTCACTCCTCACTTTCTCAACTGGTTTCTTTGATTGAAGTGAAAAGAGCGTAGGCTTTTGGGACCTAATCCAAAGGCTGCATTTGGCAAGGGAAACGCTTCAGATGATAGACATAGGATCAGGGCAGCCCTTGGCTGTAGCACCAGCAGTGACTGTTGTGTCTGGGTACTGAGATCCTGAAGTGTGTGTACTCCACCTGTGCCTGACTGCTGACAGCTGTCAGACCTTCAGGATTAACCCTCAAGACACTGATGTCACACACAAACCTAAACCTTCTTTGCTGAGAAAATATTCTCACTTCTCATAGAGAGTTAACCCATTAACCAAGCAATATGGAAGTGTTTTCTTGCTGCAGGGTTAATGCTCATTCCTGCCAGCAATCAAAATGCAAATTCATTTAGTTTTATATTATAGTATTTTTAGGTAAAGGAATATTTTATGATTTAGTTTTGTGCAATTGATAGGTGAAATTTACAATGTGGATTTAAAATTTATCAATTTCATTTTTATTTTGTCTTAGGGGACCCTTCAACCATCTTAAGCTTTTGTTAGTACTGTTTTCCACCTGTCCACAAAACCCTTGCTGGTGACTTTACTTTGTGTGGCATGTATAATGTATAATTTGCTGCATGCTTAGAGCAGCAACGGATGGCTGAGTGTCAGCCAAACTCAGGCAAGTACTAATAACAGGATATACTTCTATCAATACCAGTGGTAAAGACTATAATTCAGTATTTCAATCCATTGGCTAAGCAAGGGAACATCTAGTGTGTGTCTGGAAGGAGGAGGAGGGCAGGGTTTTGAGTAAGCTCTGCAAAAAGAGAAAAGCTGTAGTATATATATGTAGCACAGATGAATTATTAAACCTGTGAAGGAGGAGAAGGTAAATGAGAGAATAATTAAATGAAGGTGTTTACAGGGAAATAATCAGGTTAGGTCTAAAACTATTGGTATTATTGTGCACTTCCATCTTTTTCACATTATTGCCTGTTACTGTACCATGAGGCACTACTTCAGCTTTACTAACAATAGTGAAATTCAGTGTTAATTGTCAAGATTAGGAGAGTTGTGTATTCACACTTTATGGTCCCTGTGTAGTTTAACGCCCATCACAATTAGCCTTGTTTCCAGCAGTCTGATGAACTCTTATGAATAAGAATAAAGGACAAGGTTGGATTTGAAAAAATCATAGAGAGAAATACCACTAAAGCCTCCTTCTTCCACTCTCCTTTCCTTTCATGACTTTTCTCTCTTTTTTTTTTTTTCCCCAAAAAGAAGCAATGGCAGGTAGCCCAAAATTAGAACAGCTATTTTTACTTTATAATTGTAAATGTTCTCTGTATTTGTCTGAGGAAGTTATTTTTCAAGGATAGGAGAGAGGGTTTAAGAGAAAAAAAAGTAATTTGAAAAACTCTTTTCTGCACAAATGCAGAATATATAACCCTACATTTACGAGAAGCAATACATGAAGGTATTATGGCTGGCATTATAGTAGGACCAAAAGCCTCTGATGCCATGAAGAACAGATTTCATAGGGGCCTACATGGACACAAAGAAAGCTTTATTTACAATGGGAAATTGAGAGACAAAGAGCAGGTATAGTGGAATTTATCTCTAGCCCCCTGGAATACTATCGCAAGATGATGGCATCATATTTTGTAGTGCATTCGCTATAAAAACAGCCTTCCAAGTGGAAATCTGCTCCAGTACTCTAGGCACAAAAATCATCATTTCTTCTGAAGAGAAGCTTATTATGGGAAGGAAACCTCACTCTTCTGTTTTGGGATGGAAAAGGATTTCAGTTCACTCTTCCAAGGATATATTTTCCAGCAACAGCAAATAGTTAACATGAATCATGAAACAGTGTTTTTACAGTAGCCATAAAAATAATCCAAACAAATAAAACCCCCCATGGAACAAGGTATATTTTGCATTAAATACAGAAAATGCTTTGGTACAAATGATTCAGCAAAGCCTGGAACATAAGGCAGGCAAGTTTCCACTAAAACCTGCTTCTTTGTGAAGCTGCTCTTGCCCTGGGGATGCAGTCAGAAGGCTGGTCACAGGTCCTGTAAATACACTTTTATTGTGAAGACAAGAATGCACATACACAGCTATAAACACATTCGTGCCCTTCATACCTATCAGCATTTGAAGGGCACCAGACAATACTGCTTGATCATCAACTCTACGGAAGTTCTTTCACTCTCAATCACCAGAATAAAAGCAACGGGAACAGCAGGAGCTCAACACTTTTAAAAATCAGCCCTTACACATGTTGGACAAATTGTTTAGCTTTGAGAAGAGCAGACTGAGTGGGGTCATAACAGCAGCCTGCAAGCACATAAAAAGCTGCTGCATGGAAGAAAGGAGCAAACTGTGTTCCATGTGCATTAACACAACTAGAAGTAATGGACTTAAATTGCACCAAGGAAAATTCACTTTAGACATTAAAAACCCTTCCTAACAGTAGGGATAGTGCAGTGCTGGAACAGCTTGTCTGGTGGGGAGGTGCTGAAGGGCTGTAGGGAGACAGCTGGAATCTGCAGGGGGTTGCACTTGTCCTTGGGCCCATCCTTTATACTCTCCCATCCCTATAGACTCCAGTAGAAAAATCTGCCCTGACTATGAGATCCTGCAGCAGGTTCTAGCTCAAACTTGGAAAAGCAAGTAGTGTTTGCTAATATTTGCTGTCTCTGAGCAGAAGTTTGTGGCATGCTCTTTTGCTTGGCAACTAATGAGCACTATTAATAATTGTTTCTCAAAAATGCAACTTCCGTACAGAGGAAAGATTAGACAGATGGATACCAGTGGTTTGCCAGATTACTGCTAACAATGTTTTACTGAATTAGTTTCGTTCACATATTCAAATTGATTACCATAAGCTACTTTACTTGTCAGAGGTTTCTTCAATAGTATTCTTTTAAAAACACGAGGACATTATAAACCAGTCCTAAGGAATTCATTTGGTTCATATGGAGTATGAAATTACTCAGGAAGGGAAAAATATGATGCAATAGTGTAAACTCAGCTGCAAAACCTCTTGAAAAAACCCTTATTTTTTTATTTCTCTAAACCAGTATTTACAGCTACTTGAATAGTTACATTTTTACAGTTGTATTTAGCCTTGATTTATTTTGAAAGGGAGGGGGGATACAGAGAGAAAGAGAGCCTGCACATCAGGAGATGATTCTTTATCTTCCTTCTGGTATCAGTTCAGGCTTGAGCTGACAGTGACTGACAGGATGAAGAGTTTCTTTAAGCAAAAGAAAAATATGGTGGGTTTGTGGGGAACATAACAATGTCTTTAAACCACAGCATATACTAGGAAGGCTCACAGCCTTCTAAATTATGGCTTGTACAGCCACCATGCTGCATTATTCAGTTTAAGCAGCCAGTTTCTAGATAGGGATTTACTTGCATGTTATCAGAATCAGCTGTTACAGCTGAGTTTGAGAACCAGCTGTTGAATCAAAAATTTCTGAGTATGCAGGGCTTTGCAGCACTGCCCAAGTGCTTCTTGCTTCACAGGCAAGTAAGCAAGCTCTGTGTGATGCTTTTATACCCACACTGACAAAGTTGTGGGTATAAAAATGAATTACCACCACGGTTCCAGTGAGGCTGGGAGGATGTCTGTCTATCCCCTCCAGCCATGTTTAAATTGGAAGTGTGGCTGTCCTAAACCCCTTCAGAGGGCTGATGTTTCTGTAGACACAGCAGCAGTTCTGGCTGCTGCAGGAGCTCCAATTTGGTGCCTTGCATGGAATAAGGTGAAGCCGGAATATATTCTCAAGGGGCTATTGACACATGCCCATTCCTCATTGGTTTGAGTTTTCATCTCTCAGTCCTACACTGTGAGGTCTTAACGTGGAGCTTTGCTGGCATCATGGACCCTTAAGAGCCATCAGTCAATTGGAGCAGCACACCTGGCTGAGCAGTCCAAAGGGGAAAAAAGAGACTTTGAACCAGAGAATATGAAAGGGTTAAAATATGTGGGACTGTTCCTGTCTGCAGCTGTGCTGCTTGGCACCCCTGAGAGCGTGGCCTTTCAAATGGACAGTTATTAAAGGTCTGCTTTTTATAACTGGTTTTCAATCCAAGGCGTTTGCAGTGATATCGCACCCTGGCCCATGTGGGAACTGTTAAGGAAAGCTTCCTCTGGAGGTAGCAGAGAAATATGCAGAGAGAAAAACCTTCTGGTTGTATATGAATTTTGACTGGAACATTTTTCTTAAAAGCAGGGATAGAAGAGACTATTCAGATTAAGGAATTTAGGTTTTTAAAAGAAAATAAATGTATTCAACATTACTGTTTTTGCTCTCTGCTTCAGCAAGGACCTGAAACAAAGATGTAAAATATCAGAGCACATTGTTTTTAGTCTGGTAACTAAAGTGAAGACAAAACCAGGGAACATTTTGGTAGTCAGCATTTCAGGCGAATGTTTTCAGCTGCTTCAAGCAGGTTGTGCCTTGAGTTAGAAGTCAGAGGTGTGAACCTGGAGCCATGAAATCTTCCTCTGAAACAGGGCAACAAGCTGTTCAGTACGATGCAGCACCCAGGCACAGAAGCACCTGCCTTCCCTGCAAGTTGAACATGGCCTGCCAAGTGCAGGGGTCTTCTGTAAATAGATCTACTTGCTGTCTTTATAATTTTTTTTACGTAGTTCTTGGAGCAGAGAATATATTTTTGCTCTATTCTTGTTCAGTGCTTAGCAAAATGGGATCTGTGTCCAAGACGAGAGCTCTGAAATGCAATTATATTAAGTAGCAATAACAGTTTATGGTATTATGATACTGCAGAGAACATTGAATGGGAAACATCAGTTAGCTCAGGGGCCTGGCAGCTGGTCTAATCCTCTGTGCATCCTGTCCCAGCTGTCTGCTGACCCAGAACTGCTACCCTTGGAAAGCTTTTGGGGAAGCTGTGTGAAATGTTTTACCAGTGCCAGTCCAATACCTAACAGGCAGTGGCAGGTCCATGCCCTGTGCTCCAGCCCCTCTGCAGCCCTGCATCCCACCAGTGCCCCCACATATGGCTGCACTCATTTACTCTGAGGCCAAAGTAACTTCTGGCTTATCATTTAGGAAGCAGAGAGGACCAGCAAAAAACCCATGCTTGTGATTTGTGTGGATTCATTCAATATGGTCTGAGGTACATGGGGATATGTTAATTGATCACATCATGCATTAGGACATAATTTCTTCCTACAGTGGCATGTCCTGCAGCTCTCCTGCATTTCTGGAATGGAGATAGTGGGGTTTAGCTGCAGATTCATCACATGAATCCAAATAGGCACTTGCATAGACAAATCTCAGGGGCTGTAATTCTGTGCTCTGTACCAGCCCACTCCAAGCTCCTTCACCATAAAAGCCCTCTATGGAATGAAACGTTGCCCTGTGAAGTATTAGTTTCTTATAACTTCCAGTAAAGAGCAAAGTAAGTAAAAACACAAGGTGGTTGATGGAGTTTTTATAAGAAAGGCAATGTGTCTGTGTTTTGTTCTCTGTTAGACTCCTTGGAAATCAATTTGAAATCTACTTCAGCCTAGTAAAATTAGATCTAAAACTATTTAATTTTGTTGCAAGAGTGTTTCTCTCTCCTGATGCCTTGCTTGAGGACACATAGAGATAAAAACTCTTGAGTTATTATCAGTTTATGTGCATCTGTCTGCCTGTGGAGTGTACTATATTATGTATTTCTAAGTGATCTGGCTGTGGCTTCGAGAACAGCAGTTTAAAATCCACATCTTAGCAAGATTCTTATGCTATTTGAACATTCATTTTGGAAATATTTTTATTTTGCATTCTATAAACTGTGACAGGCTGTTGTTTCCTCTTTTTTTATCCCTATTTTTTTGGGATGTCATCACTTTAGAAAACAGGAGAAGCACAGAGAAAATAATAGCATGAAACCCACCAGTTCTCAACGTGTGCTGAATAGAGATGCAACGAAGACCACAAAAATAGCCAGTGGATTTATTAAGCATACAATAAATCACTGTGATTAACTATGACTTTTTGATTGTATGCCAAGCAGTATTATCAAACAGTATTATCAAAGAGCAAAAGTCTTCAGTCATATGGGTAACTCGTGTGGCCAGTACTAAGATGAATGGGTTAGTTTCTCATCAGCCTGTGTCTCTGTACAAATCTGCACTACTCAAGGAGACTTTGCTAAGCTGGAACAGAAAACTATATGAAAATTCTCGATTTGGGTTAAGAGAGGTTTGCCTATCACTAATTTAAACCTGTCAACTAAATTATGATTATGCGAAACATGAGTGGTCTAACCCAAAGTAAGAGTACCACAATTAGTGAAGGTATATAAAAGGATGGCTGGAGCCAGTGGAGCTCAGGGCTGGGGAGCAAAGCAGCTGTCTGTGCAGGCAATACTGCACACCGTGGCTCAGGACTGTGCATGCAGAGGGACAAGGAGGATACAGAGCTTTGTGCTGCACTACCTGATTTTGAAAGGGTTTGTCACCTTCTGAAACCAGCAGCCCACTCAGGTACGTAAATTCTAAGGTGGGGCTGAGCTGTTAAAGCCAAGTTTCAGTTTTCCAAACTCTGTCTCCAAGTTCAGCCATCATCTGCTGTAAGAAAGGCTGAACAACCCTAGGAAGGACTGATCTCATCGGCATGGACATGTACAAATAAATGCCTGATGAGATAAGTAAAATAAAGCTCTCCCAGCAGGTGCCTATTGATTCCACCTGGGACCTAGGCTATTGATTTAGGCTAAAAGACTGACTTGTAGATGTCCAAAATCAGGAGACATGATTTCTACCCTACCTTTCCAGGAAATCCTGGCCTGAGTTCTGGTGGGTGTTACCACTGCCTGTGGCTGGATTACGAGGGGCAGAGGAGGATGTCCTGCTTCCCTGAGCAATGCAGCCCCTGCAAGAAGGCTCTTCTACTGACATGTTTTCTTGATACTTTCAGTCCTTGACCTACACATAGGATTGGGTAATGAAATGAATGGTGTGTTACTGAAAGAGAGATCAAAACTCTTTTATGCTCACAGAGCTCCCACTTAACGCACTCAAAGAACTGCAAACACCATGAGTTACTACATGGAGAAACTGTAAAGATATTTGTGTAGGTGCAATATGGATGAAAGCTAAGTATTTCTTTATACTCTGTAAAATGATAGTTTCACTGTACAGTGGGTCACCTAACACGGGCATAGCAAAGTGCTTTACCTCAACACAAACAGCTCTTTTTGTTCTTTTGTTTCACTTGCTGATCTGCAGTTAAGCCCACAAATGCAGATACAGATAGAGCTGTCAATCTCCTTTCCAAAACTGACTATGGGACTGATGGGAAACAAGCCCAGCTGAGTGCAGACACTGTCTGTGAGCATTCCTCTGTGAGCTGTAAGCCCCTCCTTCCCAAACTGAATGGCTGCTTAAACATTAGGAAGTGAATGGCCTGCATCAGAAAGCTCCAGTTGGCAATTAGTGGTGAAAGGCTTTTAAAAATCTCTTCTCTGTTCATCTACTGTAAGCAGCCAAGTGCTGTAACCTTTTCCTCTTGTACTCCCATAATAATAATAATGCATATTTAACCTGATTCCTGCCCTGATTTATCCTTGGTAGCACGAGGCAGTCTTGTGTTAACTAATCTGTCTGTGGGCCGAAAGTTAAAGGCATTACTGTTACAATTTAGGGTGATATAAGAGGGCTGAGACTTGCAGGGCTTTCTCAGACAAGATGCTACTGAGAGATGTCAGGTCTGCTAATTGAGCCAGTTATTTAAGTATTTAGGCATTTAAATTCTTGTTTGACCCCTTGGGAGCTGAGACAGCTAGAAGGAGTTAGGGGCTGTCCTGTGTCTGTCCTGGGTGTTGCTGGTGTTACAGTGCCTTTGACTACAGAGCAACTCCTACAGTTTCCCTTGTTAAGGCATGAGCCTTCAGTATTTATTAAACCTTCCATCACAGCTTGTAGAGAGTCTTAAAATCTGAGGTTCATCACTGCTACTTTGTTAGTATTTTCTTTTTACCTTTTCAGTCTTTATTCAATCCTAGCACAAATTGCTTCCAATCTTTTCCTCAATTAAGAGCGGTGACAAAGGAAAAGTTTGCTAAGGCTTTACAAAGAAGGCCAAGTTTTCAGAGTGATGCAGAGGGAACTTGACACCTGACTCCCATCAACAATAATAATGGAAGTTATGCATCTAACTCTTTCTGCATTGTGCTGACATTGTACCCTTGAATGTTAGTACAGTTCAATAATTCTCCAAAGATGAGGCAGCTTATTTTCTCTGCCATTGCTGCTTTGCTGGCATTTTTATGGCATTCCCAGAAGTACTACCTGTCAGAGTTAGTACTTCCAAGGATGGCATTGCTTTGGGGTGATTGAGGATTGATGTAATTAAAGAGAAGGCAGTCTACTGCTTGCCTGTGGGTATTTTATATTAAGTGTTTCACTGCACAGCTACGATTGATGATTTAAATGATGACAAAGTTGGGCTGCTCTATATGGGCAACAGTGATTCAAACCATGAATTCAGGGATGTGCATCCTCTATTTTATGCTGAAAACTCTGAGAGTGCTGCAGAAACAGAGCTTTCTAGGAAAACTGCAGCCTCCTCAGGAGCCATTTCACTAAAGATGGTGTCCCTGCCCATGGCAGGGGGGTTGGAACAAGATGACCTTTAGGGTCCCTTCCCAACCCAAACTATTATATGAATAACACCACTGGAAACTTGCAGAAACTTGCCACAGGAAGGGACAATCCCAGTCACATGTAGGGACAAGTAAAATTATTACTTGGGACTAATTTGGAAAAGAATAGGAAAAAGAAAATATAATATTACATCATTAAATAAATCCCCTGGTGCAGTTGTTGTTGTCTTAAGTGGGATTATCCAATTAAACCTACACATGCTTTTGTACATATCCATATCTGGAGCAGGCACTGTAGGCTTTATTTAATAGTCAGTGAAGACATAGTCAATATAGCCTATGGCATTAAAGAGCATTAATTTCATCCTAAGGGAAGTGTGTGTTAGCCCTGCTCTGTAACTTGGACATGTTAAATCCACATGAAATATCAGACATATTATCTCAGTGTTTACCCCCTAATAAAATGATGAAGAGTTAAAATCCAACAGGAAGGCTGCTCTTTCATGCTGCAGACAGAGCTTGCTAAGGATAGTCTGGGAACATAGACCAGCTCTTTGTGCAGAAAGAAGAGGAATCTGTTTCTTCTCTTCCTTGATATAATGTCCATAAACTCCAATTAGGTTTATAACTTTGCATTAAATTAAATATGTTATTTTACACAAGCACTTAAAAAGTCTACTAAATATCCAATAACAGTTTTCTTTATTCCCTTGTTAGCAGCTGCCATGGCAGCAGGACTCACACGAGAATGAAAGTGATTTAGTGCATTGATTTGCAGTTGGCATGGCCCTCTGTTCTCAAACAGAACTGATTAGCTTAGCAGGAAAGTGCCATTTACTTTTTATTGTGTTTCTTTTCTGCTCATCTCCCTTCAGTGGCTGCCAAGAGGAACAGAAGAGCTGTAACCTCCTGAGCAGGTTGCTTACTTTCTTCAGCTCCAAATTCTGCAATCCTGAGGACTAATTTGTCTGGATAGTGCCGTAGCATCAATACAGATGCCAGGGTTACTGCTTTGGTGCACTGAAAACAGGTCCCAGTGAGCTCTTTCAGGCTCATTTCTACACAAAATTAACCCTGACTATCAGAAGCCCCTCTGTGTCCAAAAGTGCCATCTAACCCAGGATTTTAGGTTTTTTTTCAGCATTTACTGGTAAAGCTAATAGGACAAATGTCTAGGTGGGAAAGTTTCTCTTGAGTATCTCACTTTTGCTTCATAAACAGACCATAAGGCTTGTCTTCTAATACATAACATTTGAAGGACTATGTACACACTTCTGCACCTCTGATCTTCCATGTGTTGAAGCTGCTGGGGAAACTCTTGATGCACCAGTTAAAAGTAAAGATTTTCTGCAGTGCAGAATGATCAGCAATAAAACAGTGGGAGTCATTGAATTAGCAATTATTTTCCCTTGAAGACCAATTCCTGACAAAAGTTCAGTTTGCTTTGGCTAAGACTCCATCATTTCAGGGGTCAGATCCTCAGCTGGAGTGAGTGTCTGTGGCTTTATTGAACTCTACGAACATACATGGAGTCATGCCAGCTGAGGTCAGTGGAACAACACTGTTTCAAACCAGTTAAGGTTCTGATCCCATAAACTTGTCATGACTATTCAGTCTCATTAGTCCTTTCCAGTTCTCTCTCAAACTTTTCAAAAATTCAATGATGCCAAAGCTTCTTAGGGGTGTTAGATATCTCCAAGTCTGTTTCTACTAAGAAATAATAAGGAATAAACCCAAAAGGAAAGGATTGGAGGCTGAAAACTTGGTTCAGAGTTATTTCTGGAAACAAAGATTAAAAGATGAAGAGGGGAGAGAGAATCTCTTTCCTACTTTCTAGCTGAAATTCACTCAGTAATATTAATCCTTTTGGACTCTTTACAGTTAGTAGCGATGAAGAGGCTAATCTGTCTCTTCTACACTGGAGGCTCCATTAGTTCTACTAAATAGCTGGTGCAGCACCTGAGAAAGAAGTACATACGCATTTACCTCCCTTTTCCTTTGATCTCAGCAAGAGATTATGAAACAGCTCCCATATTCTGTTATTTCATTTTAAATGCAAAGCAATCTGTAACTTTCTTCCCTCTGGCACAGGAAATCCTGGTGAGGAGAGGGGCCCTTTACTAGAAAATGTACAGCCCACACTTTTCAAATGTATCTAACTCCATTAGTCATGTGAATTCAGTCTCTTTTATTCCCTCATATGAGCCATCTTTCCTCCTTCCACAACAACAAAGAAAATCTTCTTTTCTGGTAAAGCAGGAGTTATTTGAACTTCACTGATTCAAAAGACTGCAGTATCTGCCATAGCTAATGAACTCCTGGCAAACCAGGGGTGTGCTGATAGGGCAACACGACCACAGTCCTCTCCTAAATCACCAGAAAATAAAAGCTACCTCTTTGCAGGACTTAAAGCACTGCAGATGTGGGTGTCACTGTCAGCAAAACCTTACTCTCTCAGTGCAGTATACCATTTGTTCTGCCATGGGTGGCAAACTAATAATCATGAGTTGAAATTTAGGATAAAATGACTCACGCATTAAACTCCATTGATTGCAAAGGGATGTGTGCCTGGCTCAGATATAGAAGTAAACATTTGGTCAGATAAAACCAACATCATATGTCTGGTCATCTGCAGCTCACTCACATTTGCATCTGTCAAATGTCCTCCTTGGCTAGATTCTGTGTTTTCCTCCTGTGAAAACTCAGACACAAGGTGACAGAAGAAGGGAAAATAATGGCACCAGAGTAGAGAAAACATGGTGTCAGAAGGTGGCTGAGGCTCATATCTGCAGTTGGATGGCAGAGAAATATGGATAGAGGCACAATGTTGTGGCCTCCAAAGTGAGTCTTGTAACCCTGTATCAGAGCCTAACAGAATTATTTAGGTTTGGAGACCAGCTGGCATCAGATACTTGAAAAGGAGACACAGATGACAGCCTTCTTAGTGTGGTTTTCATGAAAGTAGTCAGTAATAAACACTGAAGATTAGAGTGTTTCCAAAATCTATCTCCCTTCAGGGCTTGGGGAACTTGCTTATGGTTACTGGGAGGGACCCCTCCTGTTTGGGAATTTTTCCTGAGGACTGATGTCCAAGCCCTTTCTTTCAAACTGGGGGGAAATGGGAGGAAGGATCATGGTCTTTTAAAAGGGGCTAGCTGGGGGTGACAGGAAGGGTAGACCCTTGTACCCAGGTGATGCAGTTCCTGCATTTATCCAGAGCAGGCCTGTGTCGGGTCTGGGGACTGACCCTCCTGGAGCTGGGACTGATGGCCCTGGAAGGGCTGTGGGCAGGGTGGGGGGAGCCCATCAGTGCCCTCAGGGCCCACTCAGTCAGCACACTGCTAACACAGTCTGGCTACCTGCATATGCAGTTCTACTTCTATGTATATTTTAATGCTGTTCCACACACATTTTAACTTTTAAATTTGACTAGTTCAGTTTTCAGTGTAGGAAAAAATAATAACAACAGATAGTTAACAGTAATCCTGCTCTTCCCCACTGCCACTGAAAGGCACTAATCCACCCAAAATACCTGTCCTTGCATCAAACACACATAATGACCATGCTCAAATGATCATGCTTAGCTTCCAAGCCTTTTGATTAAGATATGCCTCATTTTGATACACAGCAGAGACGCTGTGAACTGCCACTGTGTGCCTTTCTGTGTGACCACCCTGCAGCAGAGCCAGCGGCACAGGAACACGGCCACCCCCGTTGGCACCAGATCACTGTCCTGAGGACAGCCCTCGGCTGATGGGTGACAGTGAATGGGTCACCAAGGAGTTGGCACCTTTCTGCTGGCAGCCAGTGCCAGAACAGGGAAGGGCTCATGCTGCCATGGGACTCACCTGAGAAGCCCGGATGGGCCAGCCCACGGCCTGACATCCTGCTGGTGGATGGTTCTTTGTTGTGCTGCTGTATGTAAATGCTAGGCTGGTGTAGCAAAACAATACTTATAACCTCAGTCTTCACTATTAGAAATAGGCTGTGCTCTGACTTGTTCAGTTTTGTAGTATTGTTCAAATGTGGAATCCAGGACAGTGGGATATATCGGGAGTTATGGGGTCACATCTGTAGTGCCTTGGCTGAAGACCAAGATATTACAACCATGTATATTAACTTTTCCAAGGCTTTTAATTGTCCAAGACTATTCAGAATGTCCAAGAACATTTGTGCTAAGAAAATTGAAGCACTTTAGCCTTGGCTGAGGTTCAACAGATAAATTTGCTTCATATTTGTTAACCACGAGAGAGAGAGAGAGGGAGAAAGAAAAGGTGACAATTTGTCTCCAGAAGTAGCCACACAGTAAACCTCCAGTGAAGAATTTTATGCGAAAAAGTCCATTTCTATAAATGGACTTTCTGTAAAGTCCATTTTCATTTTCACTATTCTGCTTCCAGACCTTATAGATGGTTATCAGAACAAAGGTAATTATCTAATGCTGGTGATTTAAATACAAACAACACAATCATTCATTTCCTTGGCCCTGAGTGACAAAACTTCGGAGTGCAATGTGACCTCTGCCACTTCCAGAAATGACCTACTAGCAAGAAATTAACTTCTTCAATTCAAAAAGAAATGGAGAAAAACAAACCCTTATCTTCCCTTCCCAAAGGGACAACAAGATCATAAAGTCATGCTCCATATGGCCTTGACACTGTCAGGTGGCTTAGGTGGTAGACTGAGGTTTGTGTCACTGATATGCATAGACCTCAAGATCTGTCTAGCTCATGTCTACTGCTGAGAGAGTGATCTGTATCGAATTTGTTCAGTAGTTTTTCTGTTTGTATCAGACTTTGATTTTTCCAAATATACTTGTCAGTAGAATTTGCTCAAATGCACTTGCAAACATATTTTAGCCTATGTAAACTATTTGTTTTGACTGTTCACTACTCGTGCTGTGTAACCAGCCACCTAAGGCAAACTGCAGTTTTCCACTGCTTTTGCAGATGACTGATCCCTGAAGTGCCCTGAACTCCTTTGCAAATCTCTGCTGTAATCTGTCTCCAGTCACCCAGTAAGGTTACCAAAAGCTATTTTTCAGTCACATAACAAGAGCCACTATCTGTTGCCTCTTAACAGATATGCTTAGTGTCCTGACAGAAATGGAAACAATGATGAAGTGATTTGCAAACACACAAAATGAGTTGGAAAAGGAATATTTTCATGATTCTTTCTAACCCAGACATATTTAAAATGTAAAACTTACTTCCAAATCTCTTCATAAACTAATAAAAAATGCAAATGCTAGCTTGGAGAATTCTTCATTGAAAACAATTACAATAAAATTTCTAACATAGATGCATCTTTGCTTGGCACATCACTTATCAGGCTGCTGCTGAATAGACCTGGAGGTCTGGACTGCACAACTAGACCCACAGTCTGAATCCACTGGATAAGTTACAGCAATATCCCATTTTTTTACCCTGTAAAATGAGATGTGATTGTTGTTCGTGACGAACGACAGTGGACATACCTTCCTAGAGAGTAAAACCAGAGAGCCTTGCAAGACTAAATCACAATCTCTTGACTGCCCCCGAGCCTTTCATCTGGTCAGCTTGATGCTTAGCACAGTAATGGCTGAGGTTAGATGAGATGAACCCCACTCTGTTTTGACTTGTAACAACTCCCAGTGCCAGGCTGATAAAAGCCTCATGCGTTAGTACAGAAGTGACACTGCGTTTATTTGCAGACACCCCTGTGGAACAAGCGTGCTGTTTTTATGGTTAGTTAGCATGGATTTAAGGAATGAGCTGCGGAAGAAATCTGCCTGCTAATGACACATCTGTGGGCAAAGGTGCCACAGCATTCAGAGTGCAACACAACAGGGCTCCCAAACACGCGTTACTCGCCGCAGCTCCATCAGCTCAGTGAAGTCCCAAGCACCTCTTGGGGCCATGTTTATTTCTGACAACCTGGTTAGAAACATATGTTATGGATCAGAGTATTTTGCATTTTTTAATGGCCAGGCTGGGGTCACACGCAAAGGCTTCCACCCTCTTGCAGATGTCAAAATCTGACTCAGACTGGACATAACCCAAAACACCTTGTTATGACTCCTTGTGGGAACATCATTACATGTGGCAAAATTAAAATAAAATAAAGATATCTGACCTAAAATAGGTAGCATGTATTTTTGTAGGGGAAGGTCATTCGGTTCTGTTATTTTGAGGACTCTGCTGACAGAGGCTTTTCTGTATCATTCTAATTTCAATGCTTCTATCTATAGCTCTTTGTGTAGATTCGTCCTTTCAGTGTGCACTGTTGTCAATGGAAAGATACTGTACACTGGTTTCAAGGTGTGACTCAGAAAAAGCTGGCAAAAAGATATGCTCTGAAATTTTCAAAGCCATGTTGTGCGTATCTTCAGTTTGAATGGATATGCATGCAGTCCTCTACAGTTTGGCAAGTCTCATCCATAAGCTGCCTCCCACCTTCAAAACAGAGTCAATGTCATCCAAAAAGGTTCTAGCACACAACAACAATTCCCAGCTCTTGAGGACAGCCTTGGATCTCTGTTATGGCTGACATCTATGAGAGAACGTACATCTACATCAAGTTTGTACACATACAGACATACATTTACAGGAACCTTTGTGGTTTTCCAAACACAGGCACCAAGTTTGTCAATCAGAACCTCCAAGCACCTAAACACATGCAGGAGCCACCTACACCTCAGAGTTCTTGGCATCCAGCTAAGATACTCATGATTGAAACAGGGTTCCCCATGTCCAAGAGAAAATCTTCATATAAGGCTTAGAAGACTCACAGTTTTTTAAAGCCATTATGGTGAGGCTTGTAGAAAATAAATCAAGGA
Organism: Oreocharis arfaki; assembly: GCA_013398015.1. Lineage (NCBI taxonomy): Eukaryota > Metazoa > Chordata > Aves > Passeriformes > Paramythiidae > Oreocharis > Oreocharis arfaki. Next base: position 859,635 of record VZRR01008594.1, read on the forward strand.
GAGAGATCTGGAGGGAGGTAGATCTAGATGAATAGTGGCTTTATAAGGAGTAGCACAGAATATATATTTAGAAAGAAATCCCATTATGATTTAAGATGCACAACTATCCCAGATATTGCCTATAAGCCCATCAGAAGAATAGGATTTCCTGGCTCGCAAGGATGATTTTCTTTTTGCAGGTCTGCTCTACACTATTATTGAAAGAGCAAAAAATATCATAGCTTCTCCCAAAACAATTTAGAGCCAGCAAAAGGAAGGCTTCCTTCCACTCTTCCTTATTTCTTACTGCTGACCTGTTCTGACAGGCTGCTCAGGAGGACAACAGAGATTTACTGTTTGCTCTGTGGCACACAAAAAAGCATTAAAATAAAAAATCCTCATGTAAATAATTGCATCAATTTTGCAATCAACCGGAAAACAAACGAACAAAATCCAGTGAGGCCAACACTGAATGTACTAATCTTGCCAATGTTCTGTATAATTAAAACAATTTCACCTTGAAATCTGGCATTCATGGTAATATGGAGCACCTCCAGGCTTTAGCATTTTTTGTTTGTTTTTATGGACCTAGAGGACCTACAACAGAGGTTTGTACATTAAATATATTCTAGTCTTTTCACTTCTGATCCATTTAACAATTATTTTATGCAATCTATTGTAACATATTAGTTGTCTCTTGTTTCTGTTGCTGCATCTGTATGACTTAGTAAACACCTCAATGCATCTCACTTGGCAGCAAAATTCATCAAAAAGTCATTGATATCAACATACTAACAAAACCCGAGTAAATCCCAAATTTGTATTTGTATTCAATGAACACAGCATTGAAGAGGTTTGCTGCTGCTGTCCTCTAAGCAGTGATAGAACAAAATTTTAAAAACAGTTCTCAATCTCAACACTAGCATTTCAGATTTCCCACCTTCATATAGGGGCTTAGTTTACAGGAGGTGTCTGACAATATCCTGAAAAATTGTTGATATTTTTCCAGAAATCGATTTACAGAAACTAAAAGGGAAGCACCAAAACTTACATGCACACCCCTCATCTTTGCCCTTAATTTTAACACGAGAAATGGATCTCAACTTCAAACTTTAGGAAAATGCAGATCTTATTTTAAACTTTAGACCTTACGCCTGGGTAATTCAGGCTTCTTAGTCAAAATCTACTCTGGCTCTAGTACCAATCTGATTCCTCACTTAAATTTAAGTTTTGCCACTTGGGCCTAGCTTTAATTTAAATACTGAAGATTTACTCAGTTGCCTTCCTTCTTCTAGCATCAAGCAGTTTCACCTAAAGAGATTTGTACTGGAAATGCACCCATTCAGCATGGGTACTGTTAAATTAGCGGTGATATATATGTGTTTGTGGGCACAGTGACCTTTATTAGCTCCTCATTATGTTTGAAAATAGTTCTTGTTATCTGACTGAATGAATTATGCTGAGCATTGTTATGGCTCAGATAACCTATGGAAACTAGTTATTTTTCATGACATGTTAAATGTTAAAACTAACAAGCAGTTAGTTAAGTATTACACTGGAGACTATCATCATGTCTTACACTTGGAACATGCACTTTTCAGATTAAAGATGAATCAAAGCACTTCAGCTTCAGGGATAGAACTGGAGGTGTACATCCCTTCAGACAGAACTGGAGTGTAAAATCCAACAAAAAACAAATTGTTTTTAAAATTTGTAAATTCACAAAATCTATGGTTAAGCACAGCCTGGCTGGGATAGATAAGTAAAATAAATACCACAAAGTCAGTTTTTAATAATCTGTGGCATGAAATTTAAGCACAAGAGAAAACATTTCACAATCAACTCAGAAGCTTTTTGTAAATGATCAAATGAGAATTTTAAACCCCCTCACCTACCAATGCAAAATACATCCAGTTTATCCTTTAGTCCTCACAGCACACTCCTAGATTCCTCTGTTTAAATGCCTTTTAATTCTAAGAGAGCCCTTATTGTAAACACTTTTTAGAACTGGAGTGACTATTTCCAACCTCAAAAGAAAATAGACAGATTCTGGAGCTTCTTCTTTGCTGGTGAATTGGTGCATCAAATGCAGTCACAGGAAATAATGTAATTAGTTTCTGTGCTAGTCTGGTGACAAGTGGTCTGGTATATTTATCTAATTATTGAGACAACATATTTACAACTGAAGGGATTTTGTTATAAGAGGTTTATAATACTCTGATTTGGGCTGGTCTTCAGTCTCTTAATGCCAAGTAAAAACTGGCCTTCAAGCAACATTTTTGTATGATGAAGAATAAAATCCCAGATGGATTATGACAAGTCTGTGCTGTCCTAAAAGAGAAATCAAAATGAAAAGCTGGGAAAATTAAATGGCAATGATAATATATATGCACACACTCATTCGGGGTAGAGAGAAAGTGTGAAGATTTGTATGTTTATAATGCATCTGGAATTCGTTGCTAACATGCTGCTTATGCTAAGAGGTGTACCATCTGCAAGGAATAAAGAAAGGGAGAGATTATACTATATCATGGGGAAATCATATTTTGACTTTATTATTATGGCTGTGGCTATTTTATGAAAAGGAGGTGGATTAATAATTGTCTAACCAACCAAAAAGGAAGGAGAAAGCAAAATGGATTTTTCAGAGAATATTTCTCAATAATAAGGGGCTTGTGCAACGGAGCAGAAGGAGGAAGGGAGGGCAGTGACAAGAAAGGGAGACTGAGCCTCATGGTAGGAGAGAGGTGAGAGCTTGGGTGTCTGCAAAGCTGATCATGGCTTCAGAGAGAAGGTTGAGTATGCACCAGCAGCCACAGGCAACACAAGCAATGACAGAAGAGGTCCTCTGGTGTCCTGGACTTAGGCAAAGAGGATGACAAAGAGCCACAGGACTTGGCTGCATGTCCCCTAAGCACAGCTGCCTCCTGGGGTACCTGGGCATGGGCAGAGGAAAAGCAGGACAAGAGGTTGCTGCCATGCAGCCCTCAGTGCTGAGAGGGGATCCTGAAGCCAGGCCCTCATCTGGAATGGGACGTGGGCCAGGGTGGCTGCATTCTCTCACATCTCCACGTGAGGCCCACGGGACCAGGGCTGGTCAGGACACAGAGGATGATGACACTGGGGGTCAAAAGCAGGTCCCTGAGTAGTAAGCAGTTAGGAAATTATTTTCTGGTATGAAACCATAAGGAAAACACACAGCCTTTCAATCTAAGGTAAAGGAGCTAAAAGCCTGTAAAGCTCAGCCCTACACTGAGGATCTGGACCAGACTCCTGCTCCTTTTATTTACGCTGTCTCATTATAGATATTTGGCACACGCTATTGCACTTCTTCCCCCCGCCCCCCTCCTGCTCCTACTCCGGGCCAGAGGCTTTTTGTTCTGAATGGAAGGACAACCCTCACAAAGGGCCTTTTTCCTGAGAGATATTGGTTTCATTTACAGTGGGCTAGAAATGCATGTGCTGCCATGCCCTGGGCCTTTCAATCACCCGCCAAGAGCACTCACTTTTCATTGTTTCCATTTTAACACTGCTCTTGCAGCTGCAATTGCAGCCACTTTGAATTAAATCTGGGTTAACAGTCTGAGGACAGATAAGCCCCAAGAGAGGAAATGATGTAAATCCAAACGGCAATTCTTTAACCTATTGCTTATTATGACAGGCTGGAAGCCCTATGAGCGATCGGAAGCAAAGTGCATTTTTGCAGTCTATTCTCATTTGCATAAACCTTTCTCTTGGTATTTGCATAATTTTTCAATTAATCACCAGGACAATACTCTAACTCCTGAACATCCCTCTCCCAGGCATTTAAGGTAGTCTTGCTAATATAAAAGCTTTAGACAACGATGATGAGGCCAAGACCTGGCGTTTTCTATTTATTTCACATGTAAAACCCTGTCCAAATGTTTACTGTACCTTATACTCCACAACAAGTGCATCACTGATTACTGAAAAAGCACAGATGGGACGTAGACAGTTTTTCATTCCTTGTTCCATATGACAGAACTCAACACATCTGGTATGCTATGAAAAGCATCTTTGCACTAATTTGTTTGTCAGTATCTATTGAAAGGACTATCTGTCATCCTGTCGCATTTTGGTTGCCCTGAGATGTCTGAAGACAAGGCTAGTCACAAATTGCGACTGCTGGCCACTGGGGAATAACTGGTAGAAACCACCAGCTGTTCCAAGGATCATCAGTGGTGGATTTGTTTCNGAAATTTGAGTTCAATCTCTCCTCAGACATTTTGTGTTTGCAAGAAGAAACCAAATCACTTGTGCAACGGATACTTTGTTTGTCCTCACTGTCCCTGTGCACATTTCCAATCTGTTTCTACAGCTGGCTGAGTTTTCTTTGACTGGACAGGAGTGATACAGGGGGCAGAAAAAGCACATGCTGCTGGTGTACCTGGGGTGATCTTAACACTTGCCTTTGGATGCTACATCTTTTATGTCAGGAACTTCACCATAAATAGATTGGTTTGTCAGGGAAAAGTAAAGATCCTAAAAAGAACCTTGGTGTTTATACGGGTTAATCAATACAGGTTGAGAATGCTTTTTCCCATAGTTCTTCATGCTGATCATCTTCTTGAAAGACAGCCCTGTGATTTATGATTTGTTATGTTTATTTTACTTCATCTCTTTGCCAATGAATCAAAATGTTGGATGTAATTTCTCTTCCAGTCTTATTGTGGTGTTTTCTTATAGTAAATGCTTTATTGCATTAAATTCTGACTGTGTGGATAATTTAAACCATTTTTCATCTGTCATGATCTGTTCTGGCATGAGAGTGCAGATCTGATTGAAGGTATGAACTTCAGATTCTATTAATGGTTGAGTGATACATACATAAAGAACTTTCAGAAATAAAGGAAAGCCTATGAAACACAGTGGAAAGATTCCCATGACCATTCAATGGGGGCATAACTTCCAGAAATACTGGATTGAACTGCTTGTAGTTAATTAAGAACTCATGCATTCTTATAATTAATCTGAATGATCTGCAATATACCAGCATAACTTGAACTTAATGCCAGCCATTTCAAAATAATGAAAAGATTTTTCTACTTATTGACATATAATCCTTTGAAACTACAGATCTGAGTAACAGGTCATACTTTGTTTCTCCATTATTGAAGGAACAACCAGCACCTTGTCTGTATGGGAAAAATAATAACATCATGTATGTTTGCCAGCTCTTCACAAGATTGCTCCAAGTGCCCAAGTTGACCTCCTAAGCTTTGAATGTGAGTCCCACATGAGTTCTGCCTAAAATTAACACTGTGTTGTGATCCAGAGTACTCAGTAATTGTGCTTATTCTTTCCTTCTGCCAATTACTGAATTACATATGAAAGATTTAAACCAAAATCAAGAGGGTGTTGAGTGACAGCCAACAAAACTAAAGGTGCATCATGATCCTGACTAGGACTATTTTCAAGAAGGCCCCCACACTGTGGCTGAACACTGAATGTATTTGGCCCAGAACTGGCAACTGGATGTGATGGAAGAAGATGTTCCTCGCTCCTGCCAATTCCTAGATTACAGCGTATGAGAATACTGCCAGTGTGTCTTGTGTTCTTAAATCCATTTCATGTCTCTCTCAAGGGATAAACCTTGCTAAAGTTAGGTATGGCAGACTTTTAGTTTGCTATGGAAAAAAACCCATAAATCAAGCAGACTTGTAAACCAGAATAGTTATGCTGAGGGAATCCTTAAAAATTAAGACAGCCTTTCATGACTGCAAAGCACATTTTGAGCTGAATAATTTCAGGACTAAACAGCCCATAATGCAGCTGCTTTCACATAAAGTATAATTTGATAATGAAGTGTTCTCACACAATTGAGGCTTTTCAGATGGCTGCTTAAACACAGAGGTGTGGCGTGCACTAAATGAGATTATGTTCTAAAAAATGGTTGCAATGAACACGTAGCTGCTGTGGAGAGCAGCAGTATGGTGATGCACCTTGCATTCACATGAAAATTAATTTCTTGTAACACTCAAAACAAACCAACTGCTTGACTATTTCCTCTTCCACCCTGACATTAAAACTGAGTGTCTTGCTTTTTGGTCTTGGCTTGAAAATCAGCTTTGTGGTGGCAGGATTCATTACAGACTGGATGAGGTTGACAGGAACCTCTGCTGACTGTCTAGTCCAGCTCCCCTGCTCAAGCAGGGGCAGGCAGAGTAGGCTGCTCAGGACCATGTCCAGTTGGGTTTTGGGTATGTCCGTGGGTAGAGGTTCCAAAACTAAAGCTGGTTCAAGCAGTGGCAGAAGGTGCCCAGAAAAAGCATTGTGGGTCTGAGGCGGAAGTTTAAGCAGACAGCGAATGGAGAACTGCACAAGGCCAGTAAGATGTAAGAAGTATTTTGCCTTGGCTCTCTGATTTCTATCCACTCATTTAAGAGAGATCTTCACATAGGAAGATTTTATTTCCCTAGGTTTTCAGCAGGGACATACACGAGAAATAAATTCTTATCTCATCTGAGAATCCTAGTGGAGCAGCTGGAACTCCAGGAACTCAGAAACTTCAATTTTCTCCTTCACTCCTTACTCTGCAGGTTTTTCTGTTACAAATCCCATTTCTGTGGAACTGCAAAGACTTGGAGGAAATCCGATGAGAAGAGCTTTTACCAGGAGACTTTCTGTATGTTTCACATTCAGTGGAACAGAAAATCAGACTCAATTTGACTGATTCTGCTTACAATCAAAGCCAAAGCTAGACAGCACAAGCCAGGCACCTGAAAGGAACACAATTTTAGCATCATTTGATTTAAACTTCATAGGACATTGCACGTCTGGGCAGATTTTTTTTCCCAGTGTCATACACTGACTCCATCAGGGTCAAACAAATAAAACTTTATTTGAAAATTCCTTACTTGTCTGCTTCTGTTTGCCTTAGTGTAAAATTGATGTGACAGAGATTTCTGAAAACCCTTTCTTCCTGCAGGGATTAATTCTGGTGGTACTGTGCATGTTAGGGTTTTTTATAATCTCTGCTGGCTGTGAAAAAGGACTATAACACCTATGGAAATGACCATGCCCTTTGCTTCTGGCTGTTTTCAGTCAATATAGAAAGCCAAAAGTACCACAGACTGAAACAGGTGCATGATGGGAGAACTCAAGGTCAGATTTTTATTTTCTTTTCAAAACTGCCACATTTCTGCAGTTTCCTACTTCACCACTACCTTCATTCTTTAGGCCAAGCAAGAGATGGGAGACCTGGGAGATGAGTGGGGAGTGTACAATAACAGGAATCGATCCATAACTCTTAAGCCTGACCTCTGAAGGGATTTTATTCTGAATGCCACTGCCAGCTTTACCCTGAAGTGGCATTTGAATGTGTGTTGCAAGAGGCAGCCATACATATCAACAAGGAGGGATGCAGAGGCTGGCTCTGCCCACCTGTACTGGCATGGCCATCCAGAAAGGCTCTAGGCAGTGGTTTGTGGGTTTTCACTCTGTGATGGGTCTCCTTTTTTGACTGGGTGCATGTGTCCTGTTGACCAAATCAATGCCAGCTGAATTGGCTGCAATGATTTATTAACCCTGGAAAGGCAGGGAGATATGTCAGGGTCACTGCACCAATCAGAATCTCTCTTGACCCAACATCAGTTTATGGCAGCTATAAATCCTTAAAAACTCTGAGCATCTTTTATGAATGGAATGAATACTTTTATGCAATTATGAGCTGTTCTGCTGAAGTCATTTACGCTTGTGAAACACCCATAAATTTCCTGAAGGTTGGCAGCACCAGGACACAACAAGCCACCAGCAGCCTTCATACCAATGATCTCTATTTTTGAGACAAGCATGAAAGCTGTTTTGGAAGAAGCTTTTGTGTTCCTATGGTTTAAGATTTTTCTTCCTGTTTCAGAGATCACCTACGAGCTACCTAGGGCTGGTATTTGAAATCCTATTTACCATTTGATAGAGGCAGGTGAAAAATAAGCCACAGTACGTAACACTTGGCCTCTTCTATTAACCAGTATAATATGGATGACAGTCTTCAGAGGAAGGTACATGCTGAAATCACATTTCCTAAGTTGTATCTCTAAACCTAGGGGCTGATACTGTGATTTCTTACATGGAATGTAACACACAGGCACTTACACTTACTCTGCTCCTATGACTTCCATGTGCTCCTTTGGGACTGCCACATCCCTTCCCCTGGCAATTTTGCTATGGTCTTTATGGAAATGGTTAAATTGTTAAGGTTTAAGGTTCTTATGAGAGCAGCCACAAGGGAACATTGTCCGCATCAGAGCTGACATGAAATTTCTTATTGACAACAGTGTGGACAGGCTTTTACCATCTCTCAAGACAGATATGCTGGTGGGAAGTAACACTTCATTTACAACTTCCAAGACTGTATATCTTAAATTGCAATGGCTTTGAGGGGGTAAAAAATCAGTGCTGGAACTCTTAATGCATACAGGTACATCTAAATTTTCCCTGGGGATGGGATGACTTAACTGCCATTTCAAGTTTTATATTCTTCCTTTAAATCAGCTATTTCATTTAAATAAAAAGGTTCTATATTCTGGGATGGAAATGCAGCTGCTTCAAGTAGCCCTGCAGCATGTTGATTTATTACTGACTATATACTCCTTCAAGGAGAAGATTCCTTAAGAAGACATTCTACATCCAGCTCCATATTTCTTGCTACATAACACTTTGTATTAATCTCACCATATCTGTATCCATGAAATTTGTGAGAAAAAATGGAAAATAAGGTAATTACATATTTGGATAAATACATTTGCAGAATTTAATGCTCCATGTTCACATGAATAAACTACTCTGCTGTCTGCTATTAGAGACGCTAAAAGAAAAGTTATATATCTGAAAAGGATCTTTTCCACATAAACTGAGAAATGAAAAGTTTCCACTTCTACTTTTATGAAACTGTATCTAAGTGCCTGTAAAACCAGGCTTAGGATGCAACTTAAAAAAACCCCCAACAAATTCTGAAGGGAAAAACATTTATTTTTGCTTTTTACATTTACATTTGCTTTTTGCGTGATGAAAACCCTCTCCCAGCTGCACTTTTTCTGTTAAATTAAAAACTGAAGGCCATAATGTTATATACCTATGTATGATCATGGCTTCCAAAGGGTTATTATGCAGTAAAATTGGATGAATTCTCCCAAGGATGGCTCTTCACCAGGACTGGTTTTGTCCCCGCACAAATCACACTTTGTAAATTCCAGCAAGCACTCACACACAGAGAGCAAAATCTGTCTTTGTATCGGAATGAGTGCAAGTCCCATACCTGGAGCTCACAGCAATTTTTAAGGAAGTGTCTGTCCTAACAGTTCCACTGTTGCTAATGTTCAGTCAAAGTCTTATTGAGCTGAGCTCCAATAGTAAACCAGAGATGGGTACTGGTGGTGGAGTATGGCTCTCTGAAGAGAAGAAAGAAGGAGAAAGTTTTCCAAGACTATATACTTACAAAATCAATGTTGCTGTGATGGATAGAAGGCGGATGCTTTTTTATCTCGAATCGTAAATATATTTTGCTCAAAAAGATCCAGCAAAGGTTGCACAGACTCATAAACTTTTACATGGTTTGGCCATCAGGGAAGGACCATGAGCCACAGGTTCTAGAATATAAGTTAGATATGGGCTGTTTGGACCAAGAGACATCTAAATAGATACCTGAACCTGAACTAATACTCCCTAATGCCTAATACTCCCTAATGCCTAAAATTATTCCAAACAGAATGTACTACCCAAAATCAAGGTACAGGTTGGGATACTAACCATCTGATTGCTGCTTTGTGCAGGATGGTGCCATTGTGTCTCCTAGTACTGCTCAGAGACTGAATTAGAAGGAAAATCCACTAATTCTTCTTGGACATCACTTCTTTCCTTTCTTGTTTTGAAGGAAACACTTCGTGCAAAAGAAGTGAGGAGGGCTGGCTGACAGCCGGGTGTGACTTCTCACACTGGGCAGGCACACAATTCATTGCTGGATCCCATTTTTCCCCTGGGAGGAGAATTCATGCAGTTAAACAAATGACCTGAGGCCTTTCTGCAACGGGGAAGTTGGAAATTCATGAAATTCATGGTCATATATTATAAGAAAAGGTAAAATGGGATACAGGCCATTAATAGGATCAGCAGCTTGGAGAAACCAGGGAGGCATCCTTACTGCTGCACATGAGCACAGCGTGGTCTGCTTCCAACAGCAACCTTAGAGAACAGCCTTGCTTTAAATAAATAGCAAGACTTTTTCAGTATTACCAAGCTGCTGGTTTTTGAATATGTCTGTACAACATAATGGGATGTATCAATTGTTACTGCAGGATCAATATTATAAAAGAACTCCTTCCCTGCTCACAGCAAAGTCTATTTTGGCTTAAAAGCAGATGAATGATGAGAGAGAAACATAACTTAAACAAACCTTAGATTCCTAGCTGCCATTTCAAATTAACAATCTAATTTTAACTAAATCACTGTTTTCACTTTCACCTGGAGACCTGAATTTAAAATCGTAATATCTCCCTGCAAAAGTGTATTGCTGGAATAAGGCCAGGCTATTTCTAAGATGCAATTTTCTCCTTTTATTGCCTGGACAGGAAAAAAAAAAATTTAAAAGATAAATGAGATACAAATTCCAAACAAAATGTGTCTCTAATCGGATATTTCTGTAACAAGATGTATTCTAGATCAGTATATATTGAACCATGGTATTTTAGGGTCAATATTCGACATACTTTATGCATAGTGTTAACAAAATATAATGCACTGAAATAAAAAAGATTTTTTATTGCTGTGAAGACAGGTCAAATACAGCAAAATGTTGAATAGGGCAGACTGATTACAAATGCTCCTTCTATACAGAGCTTTAAGGAATAAAACCTCTCTCTACGTGGTGTGACAGGCTGGTTTTTAAGATTACTTGGTGGTGTCAGGTGAATCACTGCTACACACAAACTGTCAAGTCTAGCAGACAAGCAAGAGCCTGTATCCTTGTTACCTAGTTCCATTTGTTATAGACCACTTAATAATATCAATCCCATACATCACTTTTTCCAAATGTGTAGGGGAGGGACTCCCTGTGTTTATAGAAATTCAGAAAGATGTAAAATGACATCTCTCCCTTTTTGTGCACAGTTTATATTATTTGCTTTTTATAGCATGGATCCTAATATATCCCTTACAATGAACAGATTTAATGAGTGGGTTTTTTCCCAGTTACTTAAAAGGGCACATGCAAAGCAAGTTAGTACTTCTGTAAAATGAGATGGGTAGTTTTAGAAGAGGCTGCTGCTTGTAATTTACTGTTACGATACAATTCTTATTTTTATAAGACATGTCAGATAATAAATCCTCATTTCCACTCATATCCTCTGTCTCTGAATTTGAAGAAGGATCTTAATCTAAACAGCAGTTGAGATGATGATGATGAGTGTCTGCCTTAGACTTCTGCCACACTTATCCTCAAGTTCTGATCAGTGTAATTTTGCCATAGCTGGAGAAAGTGCCTTTATTTCCCTCCCATCATTGAGGAAAGTGCCTTGCCTTCCTTTCCATTGCTAAGTAGGGCAAATGGCAGGAGGTGCTCATCACGTTACAGGTCAGAAGTCATCTGGGTCACTAGCAGGACATTTTCATGCACTCTGGCAAACTCTACAGAGCAGAAACTCTAGCAGAAAGGCTTCCAGGTGCCCTAGATTGCAAACAGTGATTGGGCTCGTTTTCAAAAACTACTACATAATTAAGAAAAGAAATGTGCATTACAAATTGTGGAGGACTTGGATCTCAGAGATGTAGGCAGTGAAAATTTAATTTGCCTTCCACGTGAAGCAGAGAGAATTGCTATTTGTATGATTAAGAAGCTGAACAGGTTATTAATTGACTGGATGTATCTCAAACCAGATCTTACATGGTGGTATCCTATGGAGCAGTGACAGAAACCCCTCAGAGCCCGGCACTCTATGTCCTGTAAGATCATTCTTTTTCATTTGATTTCTGTGGGTGTTTCCTTCCATGAGAGAAAAGCACAAGAAATCCTGAAATGGCTTAGTGGGCCAACTTAACATCAGAGCAGTTCTTTTTATGCAGGACATCACTCTCTCTGTTTGCCTTCAGAGGAAATACTGGACCATGTCCTCCTGACAAGGAGCAGCAACTCCTCCAGACATGGCACTGACACGAGCTGTGCTCAAAGAGATGGTCCTGCTGATTTCACAGACATCTTCCATCCACGGCCTTCTGTCCCATCTGGGCCTGGACATTTATTGTATCATTGCCAGAACCCTGACAGAAAGAGAAGCAGTTCCACTGACACAGCAGATGAGAAGGTACTCCTGAAATGTTTTAGCAGAACTACTCATGTTGAAAAGAGCCAGGAATGGTGGATGCATTTTTCTAAACACAAACACACATTTCCTGACAGACTAGGGGTGCCTTGCTGGACCGGTTGCAAAAAAATGCTTATGCTGAAGCACTGTCTCTCCAGCAGCTGCCACAAATCCTCAACTGCCGACAGAGGAAAGAACATGCTGCTGAATACAATCACACAAGGCACAAAGGAGGGCTGGTAGCAGTCTGAATGCTCAGACTTAAGAATTGGGTAAAACGATGTACCACCGTTCAGCTTTTGACATGGACAAACTGCAGAATGTAGGTAGCATGAACTCACCAAGCCCTGTGAGCAGTTTTTGTAAAGCTCAGAGGCCATAGCTGAAGCCAAGGCCAGTCAGACCACGTAAGGTGTGTGCGACCCATCCTAACCTGCCGTGCCCAAATTCTGAGCCAGGCCTGGGGATGAAGGGCAGGAGTTCTGTATGCCACCTACAGTGAGAAACTTGTCCTGGCATGAAACTGGGTAGCTGATAATCTCCCACCTTGGCACAGAAGTAATCTGTAGCAGACAAGAGCTTGAAGGAGTTGTGAATTCCTTCAAAAGAGTTGAAATGACAGGTGCTGATTCTTATTTCATCTTCTGGAACACTGGGGGAATAAAAATTGGCTACAGCAACAGCACTCTTGTAAATCATTAACCAAAAAATCTCCTTAAAGGAAACTCTACTGATTTTCCTTGGAGTAAACTCCTGATAATAATAAGAAACTATAAAACCTTTTTTTCCTCTGCTCATGTCTTTCCAAGTCTTTCTCAGACAGGCACCTTTAAAAACAGAAATATAAATCATTATAGTCAAAGTAGGGAGTAATATTATATTTTAATAGTAAAATAATATCAAGACTGTAATCAATTATATAAAAACAGCATTAGAAAACCTATCTAAGATGTTGAATTATTATCTGAGGTGAAGTCGTAGAGTTATAAGTTCATAAATAATAATGAAGCTTCTGTTCGTAACGTAAGTAATGTTTAAACTGTAGGGTTTAAACTCAGTTTATACAGAGCTTAAAAAGCTTAAAAAGAGGAAGGGCAGAGTGGAGAGGGCACAGCCTCAGATAAAGCAGTTGTTATCATCCACAGGCTGTGTGGGGAAGGCAGAGTCCCCTACAACCGAAATAACAATTAAAATAAAAACAAGCAAGTGGTACAAACGCTGAGCCATTGACAATACCATCTCAAAACAAATCCCCCTGGGAAGCCTCTGGATTCTGGAATATCTAGTAAAACAAAAACCAAGGTGAACTTGCATTTGAAAACAAGCTCCCTTTGCAAATGACCCCAAAGAATCTGACCTGCCATGGATGTGGTAATTCACACTTGCTCAGGTACAAATGGCACCTCCTTGAAGTGCCTGATGAAAATTTAATGTTATCTCCGAAGCACTAACCATGAGAAAAGGCCAAGCACGACCCAAGTGCTGCACTCCTGTAAGATGACATTGCTGGGTCGAAAGAGTGTGTGCTGCAAATACCAGCTGGTCCCTGCAGGATCCTGCTACACCTGAGAGGATGATCCATCACCTTGCTTGTTCTCTAATGCTGAAATACTGGGGGGAGAACCCTGCCAGTGCAAGACTGAGGCTGGTAATGCCACCTTTAACTTGTGAGGTTTTACCTGAAGTTTGTTTCCATCTGTCTCAAGGGACACTGCAAAGTGCCACAGCCAAGGATGGAGCCTTCCCTGCTCCAGTCCCACATGCCACCAAAGGATGGCTCTCCTGTCCTGCCTCCCATTCAGCTCTGATGACTCTGAGGCTAATATACCTGGGAGAGCTAAAAAAATCCTGTGAAGCCTTATCAGGGTATCAGCACTGTGTTTTGCTAATAAGCTTCAGATAAACTATGCCTATAGCTTGCTGAGCTGCTTGAGCTGATAAGTGATTACAAATGAATATCTGAATAGAAAATATACTGTACTACTGAACACATTTTTTCTAATGAAAAAAAAAAAAGACAAAAGAGGTCTAAGATAAAGGAAAAAGGCTTCCCCTGGCTGGAGAATGGAGACTTAGTTCAGACTGGTGCCTCCACAAGACAGCAAACCTCATTTCTAAAAAGACTTTTGCTACTTTATTTCCACGATGGTTTTAACAAGGTGCTGCAAAAGATGATGGAGGAATATGTTACCTGGCTGAACCCATGGCAAAACTGCCTTGGTTCCCATGTATTAAGTTACTTGATACTCTGTGTGTGTGTGTGTTTGTCTACTGATCTATGTCTCTATAAAACATTGTTTAATACAAGAGAATAAAGTCTTGTCATGCCCTGGGTAAGTAAGCAGGATCAAACCCATAGTAATTACAGCCCATGTAAGCCTGAGAGAAATGATATGTCCTGTTGAAGGCTGGCCCTCTCACTTTTGGTAGAAAATAGCCTGAAACTATGCATGATGGAACTTGTGTAAGGATCATCAGTCTATCAAAATCTCATCTAAATCTCCATTATTATCTACCTAAATTTTGAATATTCAACCATGCATTCACGGATGAAGACTAGAAAAGTTTTTATTCTAGAAGAAAAAATCTACACTTTCCGACTTCTCAAACTCAGTTGATTTTTCCCCTAAAAAGGGAGTAATTTTTAGGGAATCTTTGGTTTAGGTTAGATTTAGAAAAGGCTGGACAGACTCTGAATCAGATTGTTAAAAGTTAGCGACCTTGATCTGTGCCCTCAGATGTTCTGAAAGAGGAGAGAGAGTTCATACTCCTGATAAGCGGTCTTTTTAAAAATAAACACTGAACAATGAGGAAGTTACTGTTGCATTTAAATTACCTATTTATTTAAAGTAACCTTCAAGACCTGATATTTACTTTTGCTTGAATATAATTTATCATGAGAAAGAAAGTTGCATGGTTGGTGAGAATACATGGACATTTAGCTATTTTTCCTATTTATAAGTGTAAATATTTTTATTACCATCTGCTTTGTTGACTAGCAGCTTGCTACGAAGGAAGAAGCCACAGAGTATTTTATTATGCAAAAAGACAAGAAAGCTTACACTGGATTTCTGACTTCAAATCTGTCTTTTGTCAATAACCTAGATGGCATTTTATCTTTGCAGAGCTGATCATTAGCTGCCAAAAGAAAATCTCCTTAAATAAAATAACTGAATATAACCATTTTTCCCCTCAGCTAGGCATGGGCTTTTACAACATTCCTTGCAATTAATGATGATACCACTCAGCAGAGACTCACAGGGATTGCTTCAATATTTGTGATGGAATTGTGTTTTCCTAAATTGCAATGGAAGTATCCTGTGCTTAGGCAGAAAGCTTCCCACTGAAGCATCACCAGGTGCTGGAAACTTGTTGTCCTGCTTTTAAATCATAACTTCATTAATAGGATGTCTGCAGTGATGGTACAAAAATGAGATAGGCTGCAGGAGGCAGAGGGTGGGGTGCCAGGATGGAAGCGGTGGCACCGGCCGTAGGGAGAAGACAGCCAGATTTTCCCAGTCCTTTATCACACCTGAAAATTACTAGGGAATATCTCTGTGGTCCAGCTACTTTTTTTCTTCTGCTGTGTTCTTGTATTATACGTGTTCTCCATGGAACCTTTTGTTAGTTCAACAGCCTTATACTATCTCTCCTGCCCAAGATCACGCTGTGAGAGGTTTGACAGCCCTGAAACTGCTGCAATAGCTGAAAAAATGTGGTATTTGTTCCTGGGGCACAGGTGAGTGCTTGGGAGCTGGGGCTGGGCCTGCTCTCTGTGATTTTTGAGGAGGACTTCTCCAAGCAGGCTGATGCCAGGGGTGACTGCATGTTGGCATTTGGGATGAGGCAGGACAGGGAGAGTTTACATGGGGTGAATGCTGTTGCAGGCAATCAGTATCAGCAGCCTCTACTTTTTACCTCACATACTCCATAGATGTACACATTTGCAGTTGATGTTCCCTAGATTTTGGCTGGGAAAAGCAGGAAGGACTCAAATGTCTCCTCCTGGGGACACTGTCTAAGTTTCTGGGTTCTCTTCAGCATTTAGGCCTTCCTAAATACACAAATAATGCCTTTGGAGACAGTGAGCACAGTACTTGCTCCAGTCATTTCTTCTGTCCCCTCCAAATGTGCAGAAGCCTGGGGACTCACGGCAGCATCTGAACCAGTACTGAAGGAGTATGTTGGGTTCCCCACCTAATCCAGCAGCCAGCAGCCCAAGGCAGAGAGCACTCAGGGCTGCCTCTCATCCGAGGCTGTCAGGAGAGCAAGAGGAGAAGCTTGGTGACTACACTGACACTCGCAGCAGATGTTTGAGTTTGGGCCACAGTAACCGTACAACAGGAACTAGTGTTTAAACATGGAACACTGAATACTTTCCGGAACATTTCTAATCTATTTAGAAGTTAGATTTTTCAGATCTTAGAATGTGCAGGCTGGAATAAGTTTTGAGATGGTCTCCAGGAAGGACCGTATCCATTTTCCTCTACTCAAGGATTTTTGCTGTTGCAATGATTAAAACCACTCTCGTTTTTACATCTACAACTTCTGCCTAAACCACAGCACTTACTTTCCCTCAGAAAAACTGTGTAATCTGTGTTTTCCCTTTTTTCTAAATTCTCCAATGCCCTCTGTCTTTTAAAGGCTTTGACACAAATGGTGTCCACTTATTAGAGAGGCTGTAGAAGATCCAGGTTAGCAGGAGTTGACTTTTTATCCAAGTTGAAACACTTGAAATAATTTCCTGAAGGGGTCCTTCCCCTTCTTTTTAATCCTGCAGAGGGAAGAGCTGCACCACATGATTTTCACAGGTACAATTTATTTACAAGCAAATCCACGTCCTGCTTATCCATACAGCCAGCTGACAGATGCTTGTTAGCAGGTGAAAAGAAGGCTACTTGTTAAAGTGCAGCTGCTTCCATATTTTTTTGCCAGCTGCATATCAGACACCACCTGGCAGGAATTTATTCATTAGATATTACTTTAGAAAACAGCAATGAAATGCATTTAAAATGTTAAGTTGGAATGTTTTAAGGACTAGGTCACTGATGAGGAAATACAATGGTAATTTGCTGTGACTAGTATTGCTAGTGGCTATAATATTTGATTACTTTTCTAGGTTTGCAAATGAAAAAGCCATTGTCATTCTGAAACAATAAAATGGCAACAATCCTTTCCCATATTTATTAGTAAATAAAAGACATGGTGGATTCTAGGTCACGGAGATTCAGCTGAACTCAGGTTTTTAGCAAAGAGCTAAGCTCCTGTTGATAGCTGGAGAAAACCCTTATATTCATTGTATTAACATTTTACCTCACCATAATGGGACAACCTGAAGATCCTTTAGGGGAATTGCTCACAATGCCTTCATTTTACCTCCCTGGGTTTGTTTTTTCAATGAGGCTATTTGTCCTTCCTCAGTTTACTGTAAGTAAAAAACAAGTTATTGTAGCATAATCATAAGGAAATTTCATCCAAGTTATAAAACCCAGTCATGGGGAATTATCCAAAATAGAACATTTGGGTTTAAGTGAAGCATTTCACATATAAGGTACTCAATCTAGAATAAAGGAACATACTTCATTAATGGTTTGAGTTTTCCTTTCCTTTGCCTCTTAAACATATAACAACCTTCTCTCCCAGAGGGCTGATCTGAATCCATATATCAGTAACATGGAAAAAACATCTTATGAGGAAAAGAGTTCATTTATAAGACTGGGATTCAGCTCCCAAAGAACATAATTCAGTTCTGATTATTATATTACTGGATCTCTTCCTGGATAATTAATAGATGGGATAATCTGTAATACATAATTACAAGAAGACCAAAGAGTTTCAATCTAATTTATTGACTTAGTATTTTATGAAATGGAAGTTCATTATGAAAAGGAGGAAGTATTTTTTGGTTTGACCTTCTCTTTATTTAATTGATACTCCACAGAAACATTCATGTCCATTTATTTTCTAACAATGTCATATGTGCTCTGTAAAAGTGGGTAAAGTCACATAGACTTTCTGTTATCACTTATTTACAGTAGCAGTGTAGCTCCAGGGCTTCAACCCATGAGAAGTTTTAAATATATCGATCCTTTCTCCTTTCTCTTTATTCTGACCCCTGAAGGTGAAACAACACCTCCTGTAAGTTAGAGAGATGTGGCTTTAGAAGTGCTTTTGCATCACGGCCGTGCAAGCAGGCAGCTGGGTAAGATGTAAAGTCAAGGGAAAAAACTTGAGGGAGAGCAAAAAGAAAAGCTTTGCCTGAGGTTTTCAAGAGACATTGAACCTTCCCCTGTTAAAACTTTCCTCATACAGGAGAAAATACAGTCTTGTCAGTTTCGCCACAAAGAGGATAAGGCAGCAACTCTTGCAGGTTCCAGGAGCGTGTGCCACAATAATAGGCATGATGTTTGTTGGATTTCCAGGTATGATATTTTCCTGGAATTCATGTTTCACCAACTATATTTCCTTGCAAAATTCTTATAATCCTGATGCATTCTGAAAAAAGTAATAATAAAACATTAATAAAAATAAAAATAATAAAAATCTTATGTCCACAGAGAAAGTGAAGTCAGGCTAGGGTTCCTGATGCCATTCAGGCCTTTTGCTTGAGGAAAGCTGAGGCTGTAAACCCCAGTATGACGGTGGGTACAGGTCCAGCCTGGGCAGGAGGACGTGGCTGTGCAATGTGTGGCTGTATGGAGGCTGGGTAATGCTGACAGGGATGGAAGAGAGGAGCTGCTCGGCCTCTGGTCCTCTCCAGCCTGTCAGCACTTCCTGAAGCAGCAAACTGAGAGCTGGTAATTCCCAGTTCCCACGCCAAGAGGATGCTGTCTGTGAGCCTGTCTGAAGCTTGTTGCTGACAGAAGAAATTAAGAATTTAAAACTGAGGATTATGGGAAGCACCAAACCTTGTGCTGCTGGATGGCTTGATTTTCTCAAACCCAGGGTCTGTGAGGTGGCACACTTGGGCACTTCTGACACAGACGCTTGTCGTGACAAAGCAGAACCCAGAGCATTTCTAAAGCAGCAGCCAGGAGTGTGTTTAGATTAACAAGGATTCTTAAGGTCTTTTCCCATTTTCTTTCTTTCACCTGCTACCATTACAAAACACCTTAGCTGGCCTTCGGCTGGAAGACACAGTAAGATACCACTGCCTTTTGAGATTTACTGTTATGTCCTTAGTAGATACCTGTGATGTTTTATAACTCTCTGTAACAACAGCAGAGTGCATCTACACTCAATATTTCATGTAAATAAATCCCATGGGCAAATCATGCACTTTGTACTCACCTGCTGTAAGGCATAAGCCACATAACAGCAATGAAATGCTAAGGATGTAAGTGAAAATTCCACTGAAGATTACAGCTTCACATAGTGTCATGTCTCCTTTTCCCTAATTTCACTTTTTTTTCAAGAGAAACAGTTGGGTTTTTTAAGTTTTCAGATATCTTTTGTGAGCTGCACCATTATATTTTAGATTGATAAACACAAATGGTTAAGGAATGAATGACTATCATTTTCCTCATAAAATCTGATCATTCAGTTGCACTTAATTTTATTTCAGTTTAGATTTTTCCCTCACATTTATATTTCTTCCAAATGTTTTTTTATAATCACCACTTCTCTGCATTTAAAGGGGTTGTTTCTGCTACCACCAAAGCCACCAGAAAGAACAAATCAGTAGGAAAAGTGGGACTGGTCCTCATAGGGACTAACAGATGAAATCAGCTGTAGAGTAAATTAGGTACTGGGGAGTATTTCTTCCCCGTGTTTGGAACTGGAGCAGTGCAAGAGAAACTTTGGTGGTTTCTGACAAAACTAAAGGCATTTTCTTTCTGTATGTTCATTCAAATATTCCAATGCTCATTCTGCATGCTGCTTAATTACAGAGATCTAATTAAGCAAACTAAAAGAGATGTGCAGAACTGAAGAGTGATAATGTAAGATTAACTTAATTTCTCAAAAATTAGGGGATCTGGATTAAAAATAATGTTATTTTTTCCCCTACTATTTTTTTACCATAAGTTGAAAAATGAACTAAAAAATGCTTAGCTAAAGGTCATTAAAAAAAAAAAAAAAGAGAGAGCAGAGAAAGATTATGGTATATTTCTGGATCAGTTGTTTCAGCACCTTATCAGCCCGAGCTGCTCACAGGACAGTAAGTGTGGCTATGAAACAGATAATATCTCATCAGATTGTGCTGCTGGTGCAGCCAGGGAAGCTGTAGAGGAGCTCTCCAGCACAACTATTTATCTTTGCATTCAGCAGTGTGACATAGCAACACTTTCAAACCCATGCATGCTTAGAAAGCTGTCTGTATAGTTGTATGTGCACCTATGTATCTGCACACACATGCACATTTACATTTCAGAGACATAAAGATTCAACAAGAATGATTGGACACGTTCTTGTTCTCCTTAGGGAAAGGAACACATTAGCCACAGGAACTTCGAGTGTGTGATTCATTAGGCCAATTAACATGTCTGGTTTATAAAGAGAAGAATTGCACCCTGAAATTATTAATTTCTCTCCACCAACTGTAAATGGAGTTTAGGTCACTTGTGGATAGCTACAGTTGTTTTGATGAAGTTGCTCAAATATAACATGGAGAAACAAGGAACTCTTCTAACAGGACAGGGAATTCTGTCCTAAGAAACTGTGAGTGAAGAAAACATTTGGTGTAAGCCATTGGTATGCTGATGCTTCCAGCTAGTAAGGGTTAAATAATTACTAGGGATAATTCACAATGAATAGGAGACTTGCAGTGCATGGTATCTGATATGGTACAACCAGTGCCAGGGAACTTCTGTAAAATCTGGTGTAACATGGGTGATATCTTAAACAGGTTCAGAGAAGAATAATGAAAATGACTGCAAGACTGTAAAGAATGCTGCATTACACATTATTTAAGGGATGAAAAGTATTTGGCTAAGTAAAGAGAAGATGGAATTATGGACAGCAAAGGTTTTAAGTTACAGCATTCCTGACCCCATACAAAGAGAAAAACAAAACAGAACCACAGTGGAAACATTGTCACTGGAGATTTTCAGAACTTGACAGGACAAGGCTCTGAGCAACATGAGCAGGAGCTTGCACAAGATGACCTCCAGAAGTCCCTTTGAATCTAAATTATTCTCTGCTAAGATTCTATTAATTTGGGGTGTGTGTTTTAAATAAAAACTCAAACTTAGCCGTATGGAGTGGTTAACTTACGCTCTTTATCATCAAAGGTAAGTATTTTTAATACATAAAATGTCATTCATCTTGTGGGAAGATGTCATTATTTTCATCTCACCTACTCCATAAGACATGCTGCAATATGGATATTTTGCTTATATTAATAACAAAATAAAATACTCAACTTTTTCCTTCCTTTCTCCAGCAAGCTCTTGCCTATAAATTCAAAGCAAATTCAAAATCACTGACCTCAGAAATAACATTAGTCCTGTTACCTGAACAGTAAGAATTTTTTTGCCCAGCTTGAAAACATGTGCATACTGAAATCCCAAAAGCCTGGAATTTAATCAAATAATTGTTCGTGCTTTCAGAATGTTGTGGAATAACCATAGGTTTCCCATCTTCCTTCCATTTTTACATGCATCCTGATCTAGAGAAAAGACTTTTTTTTCTACAAATGTAGTTTTTCTGTATAGAAAGGCAGCAGCTTTTGCTCTGCTTCTTCCAACAAAGCCAGATTAATAGAACAATGAGGTTAGGAGCACACTGCAAAAAACAATCTAAGAGCAAAAGAAATAAGCTCCCAAGCCTATTTTAATATGTTTAAAGCCAATATGTATTTATTTTAAAAGGATTAGGGTTTATTCAAGGCTTAACTTTTTATAGGTAAAAAGACGTGTTTCAAACTGCAAGCAGCCGCCTACATCTAGAATAATGCTGTGATCCTGTGACTTTGACAGACAAATATCAAAATATCAAAAGACCTTTCATGTGAAAGGTTATCCAGATGAACAATATTGTTTCATTTCCACATACCACAGCAAATGCTCGCACAAAAAGAAAAGAGCCAACCTCCTCCATCAAAGCAATTGGAAATTAACTCACCAAGTCCTGTTTTCAGCACTGCAGCTGTATGGAAACAGGCACCTTGGTCATATGTGTCCTGATTATTGTCTCTCTAGATGCGGCATTTGTCCACAAGTATCTGAACGTGAAGACTAAAGAAAGAAATTTCCGTGTCTATTGGCATGGATGTTTTTGACACAGCTGCCCATCTGGTCTCAGCTGTGGAGTGAAGAGTGTGCAGCATACACCACAAGGTTATTCTTCACGGGATCTGAACTGATGCTTAGCTTCTTCATGGCTGAAATGACCTCATGACAGATTGGTCATCTTCATCTTCCTGTTTTCCTGCTCAAATAAGTTTTCCTCTCATTCCTGTTAAAAGGCATCATCTCATGAATTTAAAATTCTATCTAAAATCTCTTTAGTTTCAAAACTGGGTTTTTCATCTTTTTAGATTATGTTTTGCATTAACCCTACAGTTATTATTTTTTAGTAATTCTGGTGAAAGAGTCAAGGTATTGAATGACCTTAGTAACTACTGCTTCTTGTACATAAGCTTCATATTACTACAAGACAGTGAAAAATACCAGGAGTGCTGAAAAATATGTGTCCTTAGGTGAGATTCCATCTAACCTAATCTGGTAGATTTTTTCATGAAACAAATGTCTAACTACTTAGGTCCTGGTATATTGGCCAAAAATTGCCAAGCAACTTTCAATTTTCATAGGCAAGCTCCACAGGCACTTAGGTTTTCCTGTGTCTTTTAAGAATTTTTGAATATGTTTCCTCATAGAACTGCACAAATGTCATGTCAGCACCAACTTAGTTTTTCCTGAAATAGCTCATCTCATTGCCCAGTTAATTCCTTACCTTTCTGCTGAGACAAAACCATGATTAAAACAAGGTGGAAATACTTTTTTCCCCAGCAAATACATCCAGAGCACATTTGCCTTCCATGACCATTTCAAGCCTGTGTGCCCTCAAGGCAGAAGAGCACAGGCCTGGGTTGGTGATCACCTTTCCAAGAGCTACAGACAGAGCATCCAATGTTGACAGTGAAAAGCCAAGGTCACCTCACCCACATCCTCTGGCATTTGAATGCTGCTGATCTCATATTCACTCTGATGTGAAAATCCAGGATGTTTAATAGGAAGGTGCCCATTGAATTTACTCAGTTATGCATTAGGTAGCTACCTACATACTGATTTAAGACAGTACACTTTTGTATCAAGGCACAAATCTGCCCTGCCTAAGTGGACACTGTACACAAATGACTTTTCTCAATCTGCAGTACATTATCGTCAGACATTGCCTCAGACAACAGCAAAAGGATTTCATTCAGACTACTTTGCAGTGCTTCATAAAGGTGAAATTAACCTCTGGGCCTAATACCTATCTTTATTTTGTTTCAGAAAAAATCCTTAGAAGATAGTATTTTATTAGAAGACTAGACTTGTTAGAATGAGAATTCACTGCAATTCCTGGGAGGGGCGAAGGGGGTTTGTGCTTATTAGGATTCCTGCCGACAGAATGGCACTTCAAATCAAACATCCATCAACAGGTTCAAAAGGCCCAACATGTTACCTCCACAAAAGAGTTAAACCCATTACTGATACAGCATCCAGTGAAACTAATAAAAACAATCTATTATCTGGTATGTTTTGTTCCTGGGGATGTGTAAAACGAAAATCAATACCAACAATGTGAACATTTTGAGGCAACACTGGTGCTGCTTGTTTTTGAAAATAAGAATTGTTGCTTATGTTGGTGCATTGTAGAATGTTCTAGCATTTCCTTTAGTTCACTTACTAGTTTTAAACAGAAGACAATAAGCTCACTGGGAAATCTGCCTCTGACACAACACTGAATTTCTCTTTATGAACTGAAAGCAATCTGTCTGACTAGGACATTGAGGACCAGCAATTTACAACCTCAGCTGTAATTTTAAGTGCTCACCCAATGCAGGGATTGAAGCTTTCATTCTATAATTATAGAGGAATCAAAGAGTAGCACACTAATGTATTGAGCTACAATGCCAGCTATTTATAACCATCACTTCTCAGGCAATATGTTTTTAATATGTTAGGAAGGTACGGTTGTCAAAAACAATCCTTTTTCTTTCCTTTTTTTTTTTTCCCAACATAGGCCCTCTAAAATGGCTGAAAAATGCAAATTATTTTTAAAGCTTACAGTATTACAGTATTTTTAAAGAAAAGATCCTGTGAAATTTACTGGGATTAGAAAGGATTAGTTTTGGTCCTTCCTTTTTAATAAGGTACAAGGAATATCAGAATAAGATATTCATGTAAAAAACCCCAAACCAAACCACAAAAATCAAATCACCATGACATGTAATGAAACTAAGACAGGAGGTTTGGGTTCAAGGTCAGTCTGTCAAGCCAAGGCACTTCACACCACTCCATTAGTCCAGTCACCTCACTGAAAATGGTTTTTTAATTCTTTTCTTCAAATACAATACTTTGGCTACACTTCTACAGTACTAATCTGAGTCTCAGAGATGGGTTTGTTGTTTTTTCGGATCTGATCACCCATCAGCTACCCAGATCACTGGCCTTTCCTCTCTCTAGATGAAATATGTGTTACAGATGACATTTGCTTGGAAGTTAGCTCTAGGCACTTCTTTAAAAGTTTGGCTGTAAGACAGCATCACGTGGATAAAACCATCACCTGGGTAAAATCAAAGCTTTCTGTGAGATAAACGAATTGAGGCAACACTAAACTTTCCTTCAGGGAAGTTTTCTTGGGTTCAGTGCAGTTTATGAACAAGGAGAGAAAAAAAAATTACATGCAAGAAGAGGAAGATATCACTAGTAACTGCAATGTTTTTGTTGCAAAAGATCTGCCTTATGTTGCATTCTGACCTTCCTAGTCTGTATTGAGGCTTGCACCCATACCCGACAGCTTAGGGATCTCATGTCTCCAGATTTACCAAAAGCTGCCTTTCCCCCTCATGGCAGTGTCATGTGGTCCTGACCCTCTTTTTGATATTTCTGGGCAGCTTGGAAAGGCCTGTGGTTCCTCTGGAAAGAAGGCTGGGACCCTCCACTCTCAGGCAGTTCTACAGGGAAATCCTATTAAGGTTAGAAGGTCTTTCTAGGTAATGCTGATCAATTCATTCAGCCCACTAAAAAGACTTATCAGCTTGTCCCTTATTATGTTGTTTGTAGAGTGTCCAGCACAATAAAACCTTACATTTATTAGGGCTTTTGATGTCATATTATTGTACACATAATTATTAATAATGGAAAACCAGGTTGAAATTATTCATGAATAACCTGTTATGAAGTTGATTTAGTGTCTGGAAAACCCTGAGTTGCATACCCAATTAATTAATACAGTAGCTCAACATTCAAGTGATGCAGTTTTCAGCAAAAGCTCTCTGCACTGCTCCGTGGTCTGGCTCCGGCTGAGCCTAATGCTCATTGAGCAGGCAAGAGGGTTTGCTGTGCTTTTCCAGATCAGTGATCTGACGACACTCACCTTAACTAGTTTCTTGTATCAAAGATTGACTCAACTGAGCATTTTCAGGAAGGAAGCTGAAACACAGGGAAGGGTCTCCAGGGCAGACTGACAACACATCCTGGCAGTCCATCACACTTACCCAGAAACATCGAGGATGGTTTATCCTCGTCCACAGCCAGCTAATGGACACTTACAGACTCTGACCCATACCTGCTTTCTGTGACTGTCTCCATTTATCCTTGGATCTATAAAGGACAGAGGCACAGAGGAAGCCTCTTGCGTGCTTACCCACTCAGCTCTGCGGAGCTGAACCATTTACCTGGCAGAATAGACGGGCCCAGCGCACCACTTGTCTCTCTTCTTGCCTCACACCAGCTAGATCCCAGGCATGTGAAAACATCCAGAGCCTCTATCCTCCCCCTCAAAAATTTTATCCAAATGTCCATTCCCTTGGCAGGGTACAAATTTAAGGAACCTACATGGGTTCAACTGTCAACCTCTTACAATCATTTCTCATACCTTGTTCCCTTGGTCACACCTCTGATATCACTGATATCACTGACTGAATACATATTGCCTGCACATCCAGTGCTGACAGCCAGGTTACTTTTTGACACCCAGGAGGGATTTAATTGCTTTTTTATACACTGACTACAGTGTAGAGTGTGCCCTTGATAGCAATATGAGTTTCAGGATAAAATAACAAGCCAAGGTATAAAAATTCCAGCCAGCATGAAAGCAGAGACAAAGCTTTATCTTTAATCTTTTTCCCCCAAAAATCAGTTGATTTTTTTTCATGAAAAAGATATTTTGCATGTGTGATTCAGGAAAGGGAAATATTTTGTATGGACGGATCTGTAAAAATCCTTTTATTTTGTCATAAAAGGATATGAGAAGGATAAATACGAGATGCAGCAAATGTGAGGCATTATGTTTATGAAGGCCAGCTCTTGTATTTAGCACTGGTTCCAATACAGATATATTTGTAAGGAGGATTTCACAGTGTACATGCCATCTCTATCCATTTCTTTTCTGTACTGTTCAGTGTCTATTTTTGAAATCCTACCCCACTGTTTTATCTAGCCTTATCCTCCTGAAAGGTCAATGTTTAAGCTAATTGCCTTGAATACCTCTGGCTCAGGACGGGGCAGACTCCCTCTGGAAGTGTCTGTCTCCCTTATCACTTCACTGCAGAAAGAAGTTCTTCAGACCCCATGCCTGGCATTAGCTGAGACAGGGCCCGTCACAAACACATACAATTTCATACACTATCAGCTCTAGTAATTTATTTCTGATGGTGACAAGTTTTCCAGTCTATTTTCCAGCAGTGACATGGGCTGCTTACTCAATGCCATATCCTCAAACTCTTGAGTAGCAGGTAGAATTTGTTTTTGCGTGGCCCCTTACAAATATGCCATTTTTTTATGGAAGGAAGGAAGGAAGAATGACCAAAGGTTGAACTTAACTGATGATGCAGCTGGGAAGGGGTCCTAACAACTGCCCAGCATGGTGCAATGACCCTGGTCTGGAATAATTATTTTACTTCCAGTGTCAGAGTAATTTGTCTCTACTGCTGAGCAGTCAAAACTACAGCACTGTTATAACTTGGGGTGGTTGGTGCTGCTCACGTTGCATTGAATCATATTTCTTATTATGCTTCCAAAGCTGAAAACAGATATGTAAGCAAGAGAAAACTCAACCTGAAGTTCAGTTAAGGTTCCCTCTGTTAAATGACATGCAAACTAGGGTGTGTGTCTGTGCGTCTGTGTACACCCAGGTGGAGGTGGTGCTACATATGTAACAAACAGGAATAGAACACATTTACTTTCTCTTCTATGAGAAATGGACAGCAGAAAGATGAAAATAAGGTAAGATTTTAAAGTAATTAAGGAAAGAAATCCCCTAAACCTTTCTCCCATAATCTGACCTTGGTTTCCATGGAAACAGGATCAGACACTTCAGTAGCAGGAAGAACTCTCATTTAAAGATGTCACCTACGGAGAGGAACTACTACCCAACACTGACACACACCCCAGCATAAACACTGGGAGAGATCAAAGTGTCAATACAGATCTGCTGTCAGTGGTTTGAAGCAAAATATTCAGCTTTTAAAGGAAAAAGAGGAGAATCAGACCCTCTGCCCTTGGCTTAGTATATATATACACACATACATATATACATACATAAAATATATATTCACATATGCACACACACAGATGAGACCAAAAGGACAAGGTCTGTTTTTGTAAGTAGGAGAGGCTTTAACTGCATGCTGCCAAGCCCCCTTGCTGTTGAATTAGCTTTCAGAATCCTAGGAAGGCTCCTGCACAGAGGCAGGTGGTGGCTATGGAAACATCTCAGCCAGCTGCAGTAGTGAGTAAGTCTGAGGTCCCATCAATGGTATGTTCTAAAAGTACAGGAAATAGAGATGGACCATAAATAACTTGCAAAAACACAGTCTTCTTTGTTTCATTATAAAACAAGAAGGAAGGGAGTCAGTCATTGGCATCAGGGTTATTGGCAATACAGATACACATCAAGTCTATTATACAACCTGACATTACAGTTTATTGTCCCTTTTGATTTTTTTTACACCCTATGTTTCTTGTTTAACAAATTGTTCTCAATATGACGTATTCACAATAAGCACATAAGCACAAACTGAAACACAATTTCCTGCTAGCTTCAGTAGAAATACATTAATCCACTCGATATTTCCCAGGACAATATTATCTCTCATGTGCAGGCTATATTTCTCTCACTTGGCTGCAAAGGGGAGAAAAAATCCTTGAAAATCTGCTTGAAAAGTGGCATGCAAGAAAGTCATAGGTAAACAGCCTCTTGCTCATGTGAAGACTTTCCTATCTATTTATCTATCTATCCATATATCTATCATTCATCTTTCTGGCAGCACATCATTTACTAAAACCCTCCCTCAACATGACAGTGAAGTTAAATAATGAAAGAAAGACAAGAAGGTAGTTAGGCTGCTGCACTCCTGACTGCTTTGAAATGCTACTGTCATCTGTTTCTAACTGCTTTGTATCACAGGGGCATTTTGCATATTAGGAAAGGAAGAATGCTGTCTGTTTCTGTTAAAGACAGGCTTCTTTTAAATACTCACTGCTGTTTTTCACCCTCACATTCTCAAGGCCATGTATGCTGCCATGCCCTAAAAAGATGCAATATTAAATGCTACCAGGACTCTAGGGGTGGTTGATTACTGGCCTCTTATGATGCACAAGGCTAAAACACTAAATTATTCTTCACTGACTTGACAGCTAGTAAAGAGAAATGCCTTCCTCCTATAGAAATAAAAAAGGAAAACCTTAGGACAAGTTCCAGTTTTAAAGACTAAGAAGAAATTTTTCCATTTTTCCTTTTCCTTTCAAGTGCTTATATTATGCAGAGTAAACAGTAATCGCTCTGCAATTCAGAGAAGTGATAAAGCTTGGAGCTGGGATATAGCCCCATGCAGGTGACAGTCCCTACGAATGCACTTTCCTCCTTGCCTCTCCCAGTCCTTTTGAGAATATCAGATGTTTTGGAAGACCTGCTGGTGAGATCCTAACAAATTCAGCTTGTGCTGACTTTCCAGAGCATTGCGTTCCTGGCGCAGACTAGGCCAACTCTGGCAACTTTTGATCCCTGGTCTTCCTAGGGAAAGGTGTGATCCATGAGAGATGCATGCCTATCCCCAAAAACTGCCACGCATTTTCTAGATGCATTCTGAGGATGTGACCCAGGAATACGCTTGCCAGAGCCAACTCCTTGTAATTGCAGCTGTTATAGTGAAAACAGAGTCCAAAATGTTGCAGCCTTTCAGAAGAGGAAAGAGGAAGGACAGACAGTTGGGAAATACTAATCTTTGGGCAGAAGCATTACTGAGGTAATGTGGGACTATTCATGGGAAGATTTCAAAGAGAAAGATTATTCAGGGATATTTCTGGCTATGAAGGAAAATCTGCAAGAGAATTTTTTTCTTTAGTTCTTAGTAATTTTTGCCTTGGGATGGAGCTGGACATCAGCAGTGCTGAGAACAAACATGAGAGAGTGGAGGGAAACATCACAGCTACTGAAGGCTTTGATTTGACTCCTCCTCCCCCCTGAAAGCTGCCAGCTTCAAAGTGGGGAGACAGACATCCTCCTGTCTTGTGGACAGCTAATTCCATCTGAAAACAAACTCCAAGATCAACCTGCCAAGGGGCTTGGTTTGAGTTTGCCATGTAGTTTGTGTGGGTGAAAGAGGATCAGTAGTTGTGTGAATGTTTCTAGTCCCATGCCCCTGATTCAAGCATCCCTAATAAGTCAACCTCTGACACTTGAGAGCAGTGTTTGGGTTTAGTTCATGTTTAATTACACCACTCACCCTTTCCACTAATGAGCACCTCTGTCTTCCTCACTCCTTGCAATACGATGGAGGTTTCACAGGCACCACCATTAACAACAGGTGAGTACTTTTGTTTTGCCAGCTAATGAGCATTCCCGAGTATATCTGAGCAGCAAATACTCTATTCTTGGGAAGTAAGAGCCATCCAAAATAGGCTCCTTTACCCTATGAAGATAGTTTATCTAGGGCAGGAACTAAAATATTTTTTTGGATAATGGTGCATAGACAGAAGCTAAAATGGAAGATTTGCTGCTGAATAGAAATGGGAATTTGAAAACTAGAAAGGGGTGTTTGTTATAGCACTGATTATAGGATCAGAGAATTGTTGAGGTTGGAAAAGACCTCTAAGATCACCATATCCAAATGTTAACCGAGCACTGCTGTATGCCACCTCTAAACCATGCCCCCACATGCCACATCCACATTCTTTTTGACCACTACCAGGGGTGGTGATTCCACTGCTTCCCTTGGGTAGCCCATTCCAATGTCTAACCACCATTTCTGTGAAGACTTTTTTCCTAATATCCAACCTAAACCTCCCCTAATGAAACTTGAGACCATTTCCTCTCATTCTGTTACCTGGAAGAAGAGACCAACCTCCACCTTGCTACAACCTTGCTTTCAGGCAGTTGCAGAGAGCATATGATCGTGCAGCTGTCTCTGAAGGAGGGGCTTTTGTGTGTATGTGCAACCTCAGGAATGCATATGGGCTCTCCTATAAAGAACTGTGGGGGAAGGTTTGCAGTGAGAGTGGGAGGGGTTAAAGAGATGCACTCAGGAATGTGGTACTGCATAGATGCTTTTGCCTTTGAACATAGCCAGAGCTTTGCATGGTTTGGAAAAAAAGGGCTTAAAACTTCTGAACTGGAAATGCGTCCACGCTGAACTTTCAGGCTCGGCAGGCAGGGAGGATTTGTCCTTGGTTTGGGAAGGATAGCCCTTGGAGCTCCAAAGGGAAAGAGCAGAAAAACAGATGGAAGGAAATTAATTCAATAAAAATAAATTAGACCTTTTAAACAGAATTGTTTTTAATATTTATGATGCAAAGAAGATTTGCATTTTTCTGTCAGTAAAGTATAGGTCTCCATTTGACCTTCACTCCCTAACAGAATGCTTTATTTAGCCTGAACGGCAGACATTTTTCTATCTTTTCGTGGACATTTACAGAAAACCTGGTTGATGCTGATTTTTTTACTCACATTGTAAAACGATCCTTGATGATAAGAAAATGGTAATATTTGCTCATACCACATGACTGGATCAAGGTAGCCAATGATCTGTATCTGGGTTGCTACAGCGTGATGTATTATACTTCATACAATTTGCTGCAGGCAGAAATCTTAATTAAGGCCTTTCCTAAAGAGTGACCTTCAGGGACTGCATTTTTTAAATTGGTATAAAAATAGACAAATGCCCTAACAGCACTAGGGGAGCTGTTGAAGAGTGTTAAATGTACATTTCCCCATCTCCTCTACACAAACAATGATTATTTGCTGCTTTTATCGAATGAGTTGTGAGGCGTTTTCAGCAAACAATCAGCCTTAATGTGTACAGAAGGAGATTTCAACTTGACGTGCAGAGCTCAGTTACTCAGCTTCTCCTCCAGTTCCAATGCAAGCTGCACGTCTGATTTGAGAATATACTCCCCTGGGCTCTATTCATCCATATTTTACCACGCTCATGGATATTCTCTGTTTTGGGATCCCTCTAATTAGCCTGCCACATGTGGTGTCTTGCTCAGCTTTCATCAATAATCCCTGTACCCAGCACGCATTGGCATCTGGGCGGGTTTGGCCGGGAAAGGAAGGGATTGTAGACAGCACTTAGGAAGCAAACTAACCCTACTCACAGTAAAGGGCTTGTAACAGTAGGTACAGCCATGCAGGATGCAGTGGGATGTGTACAAGTGTCTCCAGGCTGTTTCGCTATGAATTCTCAGATGAAACACCCTTATGATGCCAGACATGGATTTTCTTATTTCTCCCACCCAAACCAAACAGCCAAACCTCCTGGCAGTTTGTGCTTTGGTGGCACAGGGGCTGAGATAAGCACACCAACCTCACCTACTCCTGTAGGTCCAGACTCAGATTCGATCTTCAGGGACAAAAGGAAAAGGCATGCAGTGCCAGCACCCGTACACCCTTCACAGGGCCGTGACACACACGTTCTCAGCAGTGTAGGCTCCAGGCTGGCTCTTCTGCTGTCCCCAGCTGCTGCCTCAGCTGAATTTTGATGACTAGCTGAGGGACACCCCGCATCCATATAAGGAAAGCTGATTCCAGTTACCACAAGTTGGATAAGCCACTTAAATTTTGAAGATGAAATATACTTTCAAACTAACTTTTAAAAAGCTTTTGACACAAGTTATCCCCACCCTGCACTACAATACAGCTTTCTTCTTGGGCAAAGTTGAAATGAAACAGCTGCTGGAACTTATAGAGAGCTCTTGTCGGAGACAGAGCTTTTGTCTGCTTTTTCTGACAAGCAGAAAAACTCTGGCTTTTTAAAGCTAAAGCCTATTGTGAGAGGCACAAACCAGACTCTTGGCTAGACTCACACAGCCTATTTCCACTTAAATAAGAAGACTGAACTACCAGTTTACACAAGCGAAAGGACTGGCTGGACTGAGGGACAAGGATGTGTTTTCAGGGAGCGCCAGGGTCCAGGAGGTGAGGGCATGGCACACACAGAGGAGCCTGAGTCGCCCAATGGCTGACCCTGGCTCCAGCCCTCTGTGCTGGGCAGTGGTGACACTGGTGGCACCAGCCCATGGGTGACCCTTGATATGCTGCACGGTGCACTTGGAGCAGCAGCTTCTATCCAAGCAATTTGCTTCTGATGTCCTGTGCTCACAGTTCTTTTCATAAATAAATATTCACCTGTAGGTTCCAGAGTCTCCAGCCTGGTGGAGGGTTCATTCCTGGCGTGGCTGGGATGCTATGTTAGGTGGGACTAACTAGGTGGGATTTTTATTCCCAGTTCTGCTACCACTCTTCAAACATGACCTGAGGAAAATAACCTCATCTCCCTGTTACAGTCTCCCAGTCTACAAAGCAGAGATAATTTTGCTTATCTGCGGGAAGCGAGGAAAGGCCTAATCCTTGCCCAAGAGCTTAAACTTGCTCAGATGCAAGATGCAATAGATGATCAGGGTGATCACAGACAATCTTCTCTCTGAAACACTGGACTGCAGAACCTGCTAATGGCCCCAGTAAAAGCCTTGGCAGAAAAACATAGATAGCAAGCCATCCATGCCTCCCAGTGGGGTGTCTTGTGACATCCCTGACCTCTTCCACTGCAGAGGTGGAAGGTGAGTGCTCCAGCATGAGTGGAGAGCCTGGCAGCGCCGTGATCTCACGCTGCTTTCTCCACGTGTCGAGCTGTACCCAAAACAGCTCCTCAGCGCTGCTCCAGGCTGCTCGACCGGCAGAGCCCGGAGCTAAGGAAAAATAAATAATGAACCAAGGAGACAGCTCACTCGCAGCCTCACACGTCGTCGAGGAGATAACAGGCCAATGCGTATAATGATCTGCACTGAATCATTTGCCACGTTGGTATCAGAAGCTCTCAGCTTCACTCAAGGGCTCTCTCATCCAGACTGCATCCGAGATGACAGTGTTAATACATCAACACGGCTGTAATGAAATCTGTCAGTGTTGCCCCTGCACCAAACACTACTTGAAAAAGCAGATGTGCAGCTCAGATTCAGTTTATTACTGTCTGAGCCTTCCTCACTCACAAAACCAAAGGGTGATTAAGGGGGAAAAATCCCTGGCTATGGAGAGTTGTAGTGGTGGTTGCATGCAGCTTGGAGCAGAGCAGAAACACTGTCTGGAGCCTGGTTTTGTTATTATTATTATCATCATCATCATTATTATGGTTATAATTATCATCATCGAATTTCAAAGGTCCCCCTAAATATTTCAATATTTTTAAAAGAAACCTCATAAATCAAGATCTCTGGACTTTTCTGCTATTACACCGTTTGGCCAGTCACAGATCACAGAAGTCACAGATTAGAGAATATTCTGAATTGAAAGGGACCCTCAAGGATCAAGTCAAACTCTGAAGTGAATGGGCCATATGGGGATTGCATCCACAACCTTGGTGTTATTAGCACCATGCTCTAACCAGTTTTGCTAATCTCAGAGTCATTGTGGTACCCCTTGGAGAAAAAAGCCACTGTTTAAGCAGTGTGCTTCAGCTCACAGCTATGCCTGTTTCACCATTTGACCAGTGCAAGTCACCTTAGGTAATATTTTTATAAGTGTGTAGTACCTTTCAGAACATAAATAATACTGACTGCTAGTAACAAATAGGCTTAGATGTGCTTAATGCATACCTGAAAATCAGACAGTCTCCTAAAAAAAGTGTTCTTGTAACACTTCAAAATGAATGAACTCATCTGAGCTAGTTATTCTGTCTTTACTGTTACTGGACAGAAACAGGGCATAAGTATAAACACAATGCAACTGTGTTCCCTGAGATCTTTCTTTGCATCCTCTCCTGAATAAGAAAGAATCATCACAGGCACTAGAAGTGCCAGATTCTTCTCATTGACTCTAGACAGCTCCACTGGTGAAGTCTGCACTGCAGACATCTAGTACTAAGTTAAATGCAGTCATGCACTTTGTGTCCTGCTGTGCAACAAAGATAAAACACTTCCCATCTCCTCAGCATCCCTTCTCTCTGCTCAGGCCTGTCCAGCCCTCTAAGTTCGCACCATGTGTGCTCCACTCTTGTTTCAGGTTCTCCAGGGTGCAACACTCAAAAGCAGCATGAACAAGTCCTGTCGGACACTCGGGACAAGGCATTTTGCCATCCCAACCTACACTCTTATCACTGTTTCTGTGGAAGAGGCAAAATTGCAAGCAAAGGAAATCCTCTTTTCCCTTCTCCTGTCCTTGCAAGGCAAAACAAAGTCTCCAGCAGCTCCCCTGTGCTGCTGAATATGGAAAAAAGCATCTTGTTGGGCCATCTGCCTGTCCTCTGCAGTGTGTGGGGAAATCTTGCTCTCCATCCTGAGCAGAAGGATGAGCAGAAAGATAAAAGAGTTTTTCTTCTCATACCTTGTGTATTCTGGTAATTACAGCAAGTCAAATGGATGCAAGTAGAGGGTTATTTTGGTAATTGCCTATCCCTCAGGTATAAAACAGTATATTACATACCATCTACAAATTAGGATTCAAAAGCAAAAACATGTGTTTAATTTTGATTTTAATTGCATTTTTACTTCAAACATCTATTTTCCTCCCTGGTGCAAACAGACCTGAGCAATCTTGCAGAGATCAACAAAATCTTCCACAAATGCCAGGCATTTCTCTCGTGGTGGTGCTTGGCCCTGTGAGCATTTAATCTGCTAACTTTGACAGACAGAGCAGTCTAATTTCTACAGCCTGCTTATTTTTAAATCAACAAATATTTACTGCACACTGCATTCTAAAGGATATAATTATTAGTGTACCTCTGTTTGATTACCAATGACACAGTAATAATACCAGCAGCTGCTGAATTGTAAGTGAAAATAACCCTTTGTTCTCATTTTTCTTATCTGTGGACTATAACAGCACTCATGGGGACAATAACCTATGAAATAGATTAAAAGCCTGTTAAATGCTATTTTCAGCTTGGCAGATCACCAAACCCTAGCTTACCCTTAAGCTCTGCTTCCTTTTAAATATTCCTTTTAGTATAACCATGTGACAACAGTAATGTGCTGTTTCACAGTGATTAAGTAACTGCACAAACAAGAGCTTTTAGGTTTATAAACAAGAGTGGAGCTGGTCTCACAGGTGGACAGGACTGTGCTCCACCAAAGGCACTAAGGCTTCTAGTAGAGGCTGTACTCATTTTCCACCTGGAAAAGTCTGGTTGAGTGACTTTAAACTAAACAAGAGGACACTGTTGGTTTTCTATTTCTGGTAAGTGTTGAACCTTCTCTTTTGTCTCCAACTCCCATTTACAATACTAGATTCTGATTAGCAGGGACATAATTCTCTGCTATTCACTGAATAATTCTGAGGAAGTTTCAAATGCTATGAGTCGAAGGAGGGTTACCAGTGGGAATGACGTAGACCAGGCCCTTCCTTGGTGTGCCAATTTGCTTTTCCCAACCTCTGCTGACTTGGATCTACTTTATCTGTTTGAACAGAGGGAGAAAAGGGGGAAAAAAACCCCAAATTAGAAGGACTAAAGGAACCAGTAATTGACAAAGAGCTTCCAATACCCTTTTTTGAAGGAAACAGATGGGGAAGACATGGAAACACAGATCTAGGGTAAAATGGGACCAGGAGCTTCAGTACCAGTGGGGGAAGATGGGCAAAGGAACCAGTAGCCTGGCACTGCTCTGCTGGAAGCAGTTGCCATCTGAGGGTGGTCTGTGCTTCTATTCAGACATGTTACAGATCTGTCAAGGACGACACAGCAGGATTTGTGTCTTCTGCTTCCTGTACTAATTTATCATATTTGGTTTCGACCAGAACCTTCCCCTTAGAGCTCAGGAGCTCTTCCTGTAGAAAGCTTGGTTGGAACTGTAACCTTTAACTCCCATTTCACCTTTTTTGCATCAAAACAAACCTGTAGGTAAAATCTCAACTATTTCTGAATTCAGCTGATGGGAGAAAACATAAATAAAAATTCTCCCAGCTCCTACCACCTTCTAAATAGTTAGAAATAAAACTAAAAGATATTTTTGTGTTTATCGACATATTTTGTATGTTTCTTTTAAAATTTTAACTGGAAATTATCATCTGAATTCCATATCAAGAAGGAAAAGCCTTTCCTCTTTTTGATGTATAAAGTTTCATCAATGTCTCACTGCAGGGACAATCAGAGTACATGAAATTTTAAGCTGTAAGAACAAACACTTCTCTATCTGAATTTCAACTTGCTAAAGGCACAGAGACCTCTCAAACACCTAAACGTTTCAAAAAACAGGAATGTACCCAAGACTAAGAAATTTTCCTGTTTATCCAGGCAAGAGTTTGCTGCCTTGAGGAGACCAACATGTGGGAAGAGGACCAACATCTAAGAGCCTTTAAGACACTCTGTCCTCCTCAGCAACAACCCACCTCACAGCTCCTCAGCCCCAAGTCATTCCTGGGGGTGGTTACTCTGGATCCTGAGCTGGAACAGGATCTTCTAGCTTTCAGAACTAGGCCATTATGTTCTTTAACCGAACACACATAAAACACTATTCTTCAAATCTCTTTGTATTCTTTGCTTGCTGCTGAATTGTGATACTCCCCCACAGACTTTCTTCTCCCTTCCTTTTATCTCTACATCCATATTCAATGTGATATGAATTTTAGCATGGCGCTGGATGTCATGCTCAAATATTCTTTCAGTGTCACCAGTATCACGATACAGAAAAAAAAAAAAAAAGGCAAAAAAAGCAAGCCTTCATGTCTATGTATCATTTGTATTGCTACTGGAAAACATGAGGGGATGACAGGTATTTTAGCATTTATCACATTTCCTTCTCCACTTTCAATGTACGTAAGACAGATCCACAGTAAGAAAGGAAGGAGTCAGTCCTGCAGCCTCATGGAGGCCCAGTACTGGACAGGATGCTTGCTTAAGGCTGGAATTTCAAAGAAGCCTTTGAAGGTCAAACTGCACAACTCCACTGTAGCTTTACAACGGATGGTGCCTTAAGGCCCCAGCTGGAATATTTCTGCGTGTGACATTTTAATGCATATCTTCAGGTTTTTGCTCATTTTCCTGAATCCTAGAATTTCACTTTGAGCTGTGGGTTGAAATGAACTGGAAATATAAAGTGAAACTCAAATGAAAGCTCTAACTTTTACCTACTTTCAGGAGAAAACTTCAAATCCCTCTAGACCCTTTTGTGAAGAATGTTTTTGAAGCAAAAGCCTAGTTCTCTTTCTCTGTTGTATGCTATTTGTGCCTTAATTTCACCCACTTGCTTGTAGCCCATAAGGAAGAACATGTTTCTCTACATTCAGATGACCTGGTTAGGGAGACAGTGTTTGCAGTTAAAGCAACAATACCACAACCCTGAAAATGAACCTCATTGTAAGTGTATTGCTGTTACTTTGGGAGTAAATTGAAGAGAATCTTTGATTTTTTTCTGTGACTTGTGATACTAGCACTGTGGATTTGTAACGACAAGGGTGCCAGGAAGTCACTGATGATTGCTGAATACACCAAGGTTCTGCAAAGGAGTCAGGAAAAACATGTGCAGGTTCATCGTAAGTGATGACCTGGGTGCTGGTACAGGAACATAAGACATATCAGCTACATTCTGAGCATTACTTCTGCTTTTCTGATTCACTGTAATTTTTTATTCAGAGCCTCATGAGATTTTTCTAGAAAAAAAACTGGAGGAGCCTTGACTCTGAACTCTAGCTATTGTATAATCACAGAGCAGGAGGGATGGACCACGAGAGGTCACCTAGTGCATTTCTCTGCTGCCTACTATTCCAGCATAAATCGTATTTTTCGCAAATTATTTTTAAAAGGCTGATCAAAAAACCAGAGCACATTGCCTGTGTAGGTTTTCTCATAATGCCACAGAGATCATAACAGGACTTCAGTACCTGCATGGTGCTGATGGCTTGTGAACATTGTAGTCAAACTGTGAACATTTATAATTTGATCCAAAACAGTAGGTTATCTAGCCACTCATTCTTAAAAATATAAACCAGCAAGGAAACCCCAGCCCCAGATGATTGCGATCAGTATGCAGCTTCCTTTCCTGTGGAAAGATAAGCTTTCCTTGCCTGAAATGGGACAGATGGAGCCCTATAGGTTGCCGTTCCACAGTGCCTCCGAGCACAGCTCTGTACTGTAGCTGTTACAGCAGCATATGCTTGGGAGATGCAAGCTGGTTTCCCTGAATTTAGCACTCTAACACCACATGCTGGGCATCCACAATTCATTGCTTGCCTTCCAAACCTCTCCATGTTTCTCTTTTTTTTTTCTCCTTTAAAGTAAACCTTTGTTTACCAGAGATAGAAAAGCACAAATCTGTGTGTACAGATAGATGTGCTCCTATCCTTTGAATATTCTGTAATATGTGTAGTTGTGTGGAGAATATTACAGGTGGTGTTCTCAATTTCAAGTCCCCACAAAAACAAATGGAGTCACAATTTTAGGCCCTGATAGCAGTGTTGGAAAGCCATGATCATCAGAGAGGTCACTGGAACACCAGAGAGCACCTACACTCTCCTGTTCACTACTGTGAGAATAAGAGTTTCTCTGATTAGCTGCTTGACCAGGAGGACAGTTCTAGCTCCCAGAGGTAGATGAGGTCCCATAGGATCCAGTGCTCAGTCTTTGGGAAAAACATCAGCTACCTACAGCTAATGACTTGGGTTTGTCAAAGGACAGACACTATATAAGGTAAAGTGACACTTTTTACACCTTATATAGTTAAGCTGCGGAAATCCTTGCAGTGGGATCCTGTGCATAGTAAATGTTTCCCAAAACCAATTGAATTAATTACTGGAAGAGAACTAACTGGTCTGACCAAGGTTATAGAGATACTCCTGATCCTGCTGATCACAGGAAGTATACTCTTACTATTACAGTCTTCCATAGACATCCAACAGAGTCATTGTCAGAGAGAACTTACTGAAGGATAAGAATAATAGGAGTGACTGGTCTGAACCAGGGTGGTTGCTACTTGGCTGTTCATGGGATACTGACACACATGCTGGTGTTCTCACTGGTAAATCCCAACAAAAACTGCCATACAGTCAGAATGCAACAGAGGTGAGACTGGGTGGGATGCAGTGTTCTAACCCTAGGTGTCCAGTGTGGGCACTGAAGTATTTCCTGCCTCATCCCCAGCATAATCCCATGCAGATGAATTCAGCTCAACTGGCTCAACTCATCAGTTAATATACCCAAACCAGAGTTGAGAATGATTTGCCTCCTCTCAAAGAAGTCAGTTTAAGTAGATAGGATGAATTTTGAGTGAAAAGTGCCTATTTCTTTTCATTGACCACAGAGGGAACTGCGGGTGAGACGTCACCCAAAACTAAGGAGACACTGTCTCAGCTCTTGAGGCTCTCGAGGTGGATATCTAAAGTTAGGTGAAACACTGAGTGTTCACTGCTGTGCAATTGCACATGGATAACGACCCACATTTCTCCTGACTACCCAAAGTGATTTTCACCCAATGTTATCTCAAATCAGCTTTGAGTGACCACTGGGGCCTACCTTCATTAAATGTGACCAGAACAAGCTTTTCTGAAATGTCCCCCAGGATTTACAGTGCTGGGTTTAGTACAGGTGACACTTGCTAACGCATCCCCTGAGAAAAT
This sequence comes from Oreocharis arfaki, assembly GCA_013398015.1. Classification (NCBI taxonomy): domain Eukaryota; kingdom Metazoa; phylum Chordata; class Aves; order Passeriformes; family Paramythiidae; genus Oreocharis; species Oreocharis arfaki. Next base: position 900,113 of record VZRR01008594.1, read on the forward strand.
CTAGTCTAGAAAGAAATATTCCAGTGTCTCAGCCAGTCTGAGTGATAAAATACTGAAATACTGTACTCCCTTGCACCCACGAGTCTCCCCAGTGCTAACTTCTGACAGTGTGACAGCAAAGTTAAGGCCCAGCACCTTTAGCTGACAGATGACCTTTAGCTGACTAAAGCTCTGGTAGGTTTATTCCTGAGCCCCAGAAAACAAAACCGGGCTTATAAAGATTTGCAAAGGCCATGAACATACTGTTCCTGTAGGTTTTTTTGAGCAGGGTTTTTTTTTTGCTCACAAATGGTAGCAAAAGCTATTCTGGTAATACCCTGTGAAAAACAGGGCATTAAATTGGTGTCATTTTAGTGGATTAGTACTGTCACATCAGCTGCCACAGCTTTCCGCCTATGTCATCAACTGTGCTGCTGCCATTCTCTGCCCCCATCACACTGCAATAGCAGCAGACTTTACAGTAAAAGATGGAGTCAAAGGCAAGACATGTTCTAAATAGAACTGGATAAATAAAGGGGGGAATGCTGCTATTAGAACTACAAAAAGGAGGGCTGATCTTGTAAACTCATGGGTTTTGGGTGGTATCAATGCTACCGAATGTTAGAAAATTTTTTCTTAAATGCATTTATTTGCAATGAAACAAAGTGTATTCTGTATACCCTGATTTCTAAATACGAGAATAATTTAGCTTTCTTGAAACCCCAAGGACGAGTGTGATGAACTGTCTAATGCTTTCTAGGTAGGAGAATATGAGCCATTTTCTGCGGCATAAATGACTAATATCTTCTAAGCTGTGTCCTGTATCGTACCAGGGGACTCGTTGTGCAGCCTTGGGCATGTTTTTTATGCGTCAATTGTCAAAAATGTGAATGACTCATGGGGGAGTTTCAGGTCCTCAGAAGGGCTAATTATCCAACTGAAATTCCTCCAATGTGTTTTGACTCTACTAGTACCAGCAAAAGAGTCTTTCTTATCTATCTTTTAAGATCCCAGAGTACAGGGAATAAACAAGTGCGAAGTATTATTTCTATAGCATGATAAAATTCAGAGCAATTATATATAAGAAGGAGACATGCTCCCTACACATATTTATGATACCTTAAAATAAGCAAAAATTATTTGGACTTCTTCACATTTGAACAAAATACATGATCAATAACGTAAATGGAATAGGAATTCTCTTTGGGCTAGAAAGACAATTCCTCTTGCAGACTGAATCCAAGCCTTTCAACTGTGCAGTGAGCTGGAATAGAGAGCTGGCTGTTACCAGAACAAGCCTTCAGGCGAGGTGGGAGAAGTATGGAGGTGGGAATATCTTATTTCACATAGGGCTTGGAAACTTGTTGAAATGACAACTCTTTCTACATGAGTATTTTTCTAGCAAACTGTTATGGTATGAAAACAAGAGCTTGGCTGGAACACTTCCATTTATTTTGATGAAGATTTTATTTAGATACAACCTATACTTCTCAGGAACTTTCTTCATGTTTCAGGATGAACTGATAACAAGGATAGAATTTTTTGACAGGATGAGAGGAAATGGCTTCAAGTTGTGCTAGGGGAGGTTTAGATTAGATATCAGGAAAAATTTCTTCATAGGAATGTTCTTCAAGCATTGAAACATACTGTCCAGGGAAGTGGTGGAGTTACCATCCATGGAAATATTAAAAAAATGGGTGGATATGGCACAGACATGGTTAACAGGTGAACATGGTGGTGGTGCTGGGTTGACAGTTGGACTTGATCATCTTAAAGGTCTTTCCAACCTTAATAATTCCCTGATTTTATGATTCTATTTTGACATCCCAGGCTTGAGGCCTGAGGAGTGGGAGTTCTGGCTTCCAGACCATTGAAACAAACAGCACCACTGTTTCCAGGAAAGCCCGGCAGAAACTGGTAATGCTGGGAAAGGCAGATTGCAAATGGGTTCAGAAGCTCTCCTCACCCTGGTTCAGTCAGTACTGTCATACCAGTACTCCTCAACCTAATGACACAAAATATCAATCCTTCATTAATCATAATGTTCACTCTGTCTTACTGAGGACGATAAAGTTAATTTCTACCTCATGGAACCTGAATTAGGACTCCAATTTGGCTTAATCAACTGAATTTTTAACATTTAAATATGACTTATTTTTCATGAACCTTCAAAAGGAATCCTCCATTCCCTTTCACTCAAACCTGCTTGGTTTTTTTTGCTGCTCACAGTTCTCAGAGGAGAAGTCTGGACATTTTAATTCTGTGCTGAGCCAAGCCCTCATGACTCCATTTGTTATTACCCTGTGCTGTCCATCTGAGACACAAGATTAAGTGACTTGCCACCGTCACAGGTAAATGTGTATTCAGAGAGGTGTTTAATTTGTTTTACAGCCACAAATTCCATGGCATCCAAAGTCCCTCAAAATGACTTTGAATTTGGATATATAACCCCCTTGAGTTGCTCTCCTCTCAGTATTTGTTTTTCTTATTTTTCATTAGCCCTAAACATAACAGTCACTTTCAGTTAAATAGAAGAAATAACTTTCAGTAATTTCTGGTCACTTTTTGCTGAGGTATGGGGTGAGGAAAGAATTTAAGATCTGATTTATTGAGTTACATTAAGCCTTAAACAGCTTTGCCCTTATCTTGTCTCCCGTTGCTTTCTTCTTATTGAAGAAGTCCTACCAAAATGATCAATTTACTTTCAAGTTCTGATGCAATTTTGTGATTGCTTTTGTTTTTAACCAGAAAGGCATTCAGCACTAGGAAGTTCTTGCCACACAGACCTAGGCACAATGACCTCTGCCTAGCAGACAATGTGATGAATTCAGAGAAATCTGCAGGACAAAGATGGATATTCATCTCCTATGCCTGAAACTGTAGCCGGCTATGGATCTGTGTTCCAGTACCTGAACACAGCAAGGCCAATATTATTGTCAGACAGGCAGTTAATGAAGCTCTTGAATGCATTGTGAAAATTGTCTTTGGTAATGACACTTGTCTGAGCCAACAACCTCTTGCCGTGCAAATGATGAAATGTTTTTCACAGTACAGCACTGTGCTGCAGTAATAAAATGTTAAAGCAAAAGCCTCATGACAATCTTTGGGAAACTTCTATTTAAAAATGCTTTTATGTCTTATGTTTTCTATATTTCCTAATCCTCTTTAGAAAGATAGATGAACCAAATTCTCCCCTACCCAGGCACTGTTACACAGGGTTTCAACTCTTGAGCTTTAAGACTGCCAATATTAGAAGGCAGCAGATTCTCCTATGTTCCTCTAAATCACATTTTTTTCCCCAGGAAGAACCTTGGGTTTATGTACCTGTTTTTCAATAATATTCTATTTTCTTCTCTCATTTCCCTCCAGACTGTAAGTTTTGGAAGCTACATCTTGAGACAAGTACTTCATATGGTTCTAACCTTACTCTAGATGTTGTTGGGATAATGGCTGATTTGATGTTTAGCCTTAACTCTGGTTTAAGGTCTGTTTAGAAGGTCCTGTCATCTTTGTTGAAGTCTTATTCTGGTACCTGTCAGTTATTGCTGCACAGAACTTCTTGCCATAGATGATTATTGCCACAGGTAATCAGCACAGTGAGAAGTGGGGTCAAGGAAGGAGTCAAGATCCAGACAGTGGAAAGCCATGAAAATTAAGATCTTAATAATAAAACACTGTACTGAACAAGAAGACAAGGGTGATCAGCTCTTATAAATCTGTGTTGCTGATGTGACAGGTCACCATGTGTTGAACCATCTGGATGCTCTTCATCTTGTTCTCCACCAACCCCTCTTACAGTAATGTTCAGTAATTCAATGCAAAGGTGACGAACAGGGGGTTGGTCGATATTTCTGCCACTCGACAGGAAAAGGTGCAGCCTCTGGATTAGCTAGAGCAAAGCATTTCTACATTAGACATGTCTTGAGGACTTAGAGGCAGCAAAGTACATGGGACCTGGCTGAGATGGAAAAACCTTAGTCCCTTTCACTAAGGAAAACTTGTCTTAATCAGTTCTTTAAAGGTTTTGCCTCTTCTCACCTGCATCTGCGTGGTTCACATTTAATGTCTTATTTATTTCAGCCAAGCAATGATTCAGCTGGACCTTAATGCAGAAATAGGGATGATGACACAGAAGTGAGTGAGTAACCAAGAACTGTGACAATTTTTGACATTTAATACAATCAGTAAGCTAAGGGAAAGAGGCTTTAAATACACCCCAAATCCCATAGGTATCCCTTAAGATGTGACTCCTCCCCAGTGCTTCCAAGCTCTGCCAGACACATCATCCTGTCTTGTTCCCAGTGCCCATCCACACACCATCATGCTCCAAGGACAGTCCCCCACAGCCCTGTCCTGCATGCAGCTTGGGCTGCCCAGATCCCCAATCACTCCACTCCACATGGAATGGCTGAAGGTTTCTCCATGGAGGAAGACCACGGAAATCAAGGAAGAGAGCTTCATGGCAGTAAAAGATCCACTCTACTCGGCTAATCACCGAGCCATTACTATTTGTGAAAACTACAGTGGGAAAATACATTTACATTAAGACTCCTCTCTTGCAGCCATGCCAGTCATGCTGGCTGGTTAATGGGGGACAGGGTGAGAAATGGGACTGGCAAAGCACAGAAGTTCTAGGTTGTGTTCAGAGGCACAGTGACACACCCCAGGTGATGTTTGACTTATGAATTTAGATGGGAGATGAGCCGAGGGCTAAAAGGGGTTCAGAAATGCATATATTTGGTTTTCCTTCCTTTTACAGAAAATGTAAATGGGAGTGAATGAGAGCAGGGCAGTTTCTGAGCAAGTAGCACACTTGTTTGAGAGGTGAGTTATTAAAAGAGAAAGAATGTAATTTGAACTGTCATGTATGCATAACAAAATTTGCCATATTCATCCAAATAATAAATGAAGAAACTGGAGAAAGAAGTGGAAATAAAGAAGCTGGAGGGACAGAATAAAAATGATTTAAAGTGAGACAAACTGCAACAAATCAGAAGGACTCCACAAGATGATGCCATTGCAGGAAACAATGTGTGTCACCAAGGCTTGGGATTTTGAAGAGTATGAACATGTAGAATATATCCCAAAGATCCCACCTGAAAACGCCAGCAGTGACTGCTACGGAAATGAGCATGGCACTAGAAGAGGGGCCTTGCTTTGATCTTGAGAGAGTGTCTTTCTTAACTGTTCCCCCTTCTATTCCCAGTCTTCTTGTCACTCTTACCTACTGCAAACACTTCTGGGAGAAATGGCACTTGTATGGAACCCCACATTACACCTGGCATCTTGGCTATGACCTCTGGCTTTCTCACACAGCGCTGGCAACATCACTGGTACACCAAGAGAGTTCAGGTGGTGAGCAGAAAAGATTTTTCCTCGAAAAGCTAAGCAGGAATAAATAATTGCATCCCCTTTCATACACTTCCTTCTTGTCATGCATTAGCCCATCAGTGTGCTTCTGCAACTAGCAGTAACAGTGCATCGAAGGGAAATGCCACTTTCTAGAGAGAATGATCAATCTCTTTGACTTTGCCTGTAAACATGTTTCATCAGGGGGTCACTAATATGCTTTTATTGCCTCACTGTCAGAGATGATGCCATTACCAAGCCTGATAAAGTATTCTATAGAGGGTTCCTTTTAATTTTATTTTTTATGTGATCATGAGAGACTGTAACCGATAAATTTAGTTCAATGCTTTCTCACTATTAACTAATTCTGAGTAAATCCATGGGGGCAGACTGGATACAAACACTTCAAAGAATTTTTACAGGATATTGAAAATGATATTCACCGTGGGACAGAGGTTTAAGTACTGAGCTGCTAGTGTTTTCTTTACCATTAAAGCTACAACACTGTTAAATGTCATTTAGTCAAAACACTGTATTCAGAAGGATTTGTAGCACAAGATGACTATTTGCTTTTAATAAACTTGTCGCATCAGGGTGGTTATGTTAGCTTATTTCTGGGGGAATGGGAGTTTGAGAAAAGATGATGCTTCTTCCCTCAGTTTCTTTCTTAGGGTCCAATCCAGCTCCCGCCAAAGGCAATGAGATTTTTGCTGTTATCTACAGCAGGAACAGTCCCATGATCTCTCAGGGCTTTGAAGTGTTCAAATCCAAATTAAAATACTGGGGTTTTTTTTCAGGGAAAGGGAGGAAGAAAGGAAAAACAACCCAAAACCCAATCAAACCAAAATCCTCCCAGTTCTAGCAGAAACAAAACAAATAAGGGAACTGAAGAAAAGGTTTTTCTCATGGAGTTTTTTTTTTTTTTCCCAAGCTGCTTTCATATCTTATATAGCACCCTAAAAACTGGAACACAGGATGTGAAACCATGGAAACAGCTGGATGCTACAGGATTTTTGAACTACTTTTGTCAAGGTTTAGACTTTGGGGATTTCATTTTTTTCCTACAGTTTAATTGATTTTTTTCCCCCTACTGAAATCCATAATATGTTCAGCTTGTTAAACTATGTTAGAGGTCACAGACTGAATTTAATTGGTAGTATCTCTTCTGAGCCTAATTTAAAGGTTGATTTGGCTTTATGGACAGACTCTTAGTTGTAGTAAATCAGTCCAGCTGTAATGGGGCTCTGTTTGTATCAGTAGAAAATATGGTCATTGGAGACTCAAATCCCATGCAAAATCTCAGGAAGAGCATGAAAAATGTAAAAGAGAAAGTTCTTTTTCTCAAGGACTGTTTCAATGAAACTATTTGTAAAGTTAAAATATTTTGGAAGAGGTTAAAATGCATCCATAATTCTATTTTCATATAACACAAGAAGGTAGGGCTGTCCTGAAGATACGATTATATCTGGTTATATCAGGTTATAGGGACTAACAGGAAACAAGGGGTTTTTTGGGAAATGCAATTTCAGTAAAATGTATTTAGAAACCAGAGTCTCTCTGTACAACTGTGGAGGTGCATGGTCAGTGAAATCTGACAGAAAAATGGGTGTGAAATTCAGCCACACTGGTTTCAGACCAGGTTTGGTTGAGGTTGTTTTTCCTGAACCCAGATGTCCTGGAAGGAAGTACTAGGAAACCAGGTAAAACACTGTAACAAATGCTAGCTCATCAGCTTTTCTAACTTTTAATTTACATTTTTTTTTCCAAGCAGCTCAGTAGATGCAAAAGGTACTGGTAAGCTTCTGACTGAAAGAAATGAAACTCCTAATCTTTAGGGATTCTCTCCTCACCAATAAATGTGCAAGGTATTGGAAAAGTCCATGGAGTAAATGTTAAAATCATTCATTAATACTCAGTATTAACAAAAACTGTAACCCCAGTAGAGTGAAATATAACACAGCCCCAAAGCAGTGATGTAGAGTGGATGAAATAAGGGAGCCTGTGCAGCTCTGAGAGCTATGATCTGTGCATGAGCACCCCATCTTCAATCTACTCCAGTATTTACATGGATCCTAAACAGCAGTGCAAGAAATATTCCACTGGTGATATGGCACTCAGGTCCATTTTTCCTTATTTCTATTAACTGAAAAAGTTATTTCTGTATACATCAGGCTTCAGTTAACTCATCTTGACAGTAATAATGTGAAGTGATGATCTCCTGAATCAAATCCAAACTTCCCACCTCTGGAATATGTGCTGGAAACAGTCTCTCCTTATTATACTTTACTAAACTCAGGTTTTGACAACAGGAGCCACAGTACCATGGTGACACAAAAAGCACCATAATGTTCTAGAAGTGCAATAAACAATAAAACTTGTCCTTGAAACACTGATTATTACTAGAGGAATTGACTTAGAATGGGATTTTCTGCTGAAAGGAAGTATTAGGAAGATCATCATTCAGGCAGGTATTGAAAATAAAGGAGGAAGATGTGTGGAGATACTCCCAAAGAGGACAATTCTAGAAAGGATAGGCCTCATCAAAATGAAACATGACAAAATTATTCTGTGGCATTTTTACTCATGGGAGATTCTGATCTCTGGGGAGGAACTGAAGCCTTCACAATGACTTAAAAGGACTTTGGTTATGTCCTACCAAAAACAATAGCAGCGACAAACGTGTCTTAATGATAGAACTTTATCTGTGTTACCGATGGGAAACACCATGCTGAGAGCTACTTTCTCATTAAAGCAGACATTAGACACACACGAGCCAGAGCTGAAAGAAGATCTGAATAAAATTTTGGGCTTGTAGCACACAAGGAGAAATTTCCTCCATAGTGGCTGTGACCTTCTGCCCAAACACAGGCAAAAAAATAATTTGTCATAGAAATTTACAATGCCTTTATAGAGAAGAAAATACCTGAGGGCTGAAATTTGGTTCTGGAAAAAGTCCTTACCAAAGAAACGAAAATTTGGAAAAAGCCAGTGCATGGTGACTGACCTGTGACCTGCTGAAAACTGCCATTACACATTTGCTCAGTACTTGTACAGCCCCCAATGTTCACAGCCAAGGCAAGATGCTCTGAAGAGGTCCAACCCTCAAGTGACAAAATCCATGAATTTACTTGAAAATCATTTACTGAAATGGAAAGACCACAGTCCAAGACACTGAAATGAATTAAATTCTACTGCAGCCCTACTCTTCTGTCCGCCATGACTGCAGCTCCCTGTGTGCACAACAAAAGCCACAGCTACACCTTTGCATCAGCTGATACTGAAATCTCATTATATAGTGCCTGAATGTTGTATTTCATGAAGCTGTTTTAAGATACTTCTTCAGGTGTCCATCTGAATATTTTCTAAACTTTTAGAGAGTCATTACTAATTTTAAATGGTTGTAAAATAAGTGGGCAAGGAAGTCTTCCTGTCTTCAAACTTTAGGAGTTTGAATGAGTTGCAAAGGGTGTGTGTGAGATCCTCTCAACAGCTTCGGCTGACCAAATAAATCAAATAAGCAACTGGCTAGCTCTCAAAACAGAAAGCAGATTTGTTACCAAAATTAAGGAATTTCACTTAGGAAAACTGAACTTAGATGAAACAAATAACTGCATCCCTTTTCTGCCCCTTGCATATCTTGTTGTTTTCATTCTACAAAATGTTTTCTCTGCCCACATCTAATTTCAACTGATTATTCCACAAACCCTGAGAAGAGCAATTGGAAGTATAATATTTAAAGGGCAAGGACAAATACAGTACATGCTTGCATAAGGTCCAAAATTCAATTAAAGCCAGCAGACACTACACTTGGATAAATTGCAACTGTACCAGAGTGAACAACTGTGACAGTGCATTTGCTTGATCTTTTGCTTAGTCTTAGTACATCTTGGAAATCTCCTCCCCAAATGTCCCAGCAGCCTCATCTCATTTGTTTCAGTTCTGAGCTGGTGATGTCCCCCTGCATTCCCTTCTTGTTCTCAGAGTTGATTTCTGGTGGGTTCACGACTTGGGCCGATAACGCTGAGTTTGGGAGCCACGGCTGCATGGCCACCAACACACTGTCATTTCAGGCAGTGTTAGCTCTCCCACTGGAGAACCCTTGGTTGCTCTGCCTGTTGCTGCTGCCAGGACAGCTCCTCCCATCCCTGACACTCCCTCTTCTGCTTACAGGCAGTGAATTAGCATCCCTTTCCTGACACCAAAGAAGGAAATTAGAAGGGAAACAGACACTTGAAATTACTTCCCTCTCTAAAGTGCTCCTAGGACAGTGTAGCTACATGCTGTCTCTTACAGAATTGGTGTTTGATCGGTTTAATTTTGAACAAGTCTTCATGGATGTCTGAAAAGCCCATTTAAGGAGCAGAACATCTGTCCAGATGGTGTTGGCATAGCTGAATGTGCCTTTAGGAAACGAGATGGACTAGATGACCTTTTGAGGTCCCTTACACTTCTGTTTTCTCTGACTTGATTTTCTACAATGAAAACTAAAGTGCTTTAACACCATTCACGAGTGAGCACAACTGACAAAAAAATACACACTGGAGGGAAAAAACCTCTTTGACTGCTCTATTTTTTTTTAACCTAATGTACAGCTAGACCTTCTCCCAGAAAGAGCCTAATTTTTTACTGTTTCTTGTGAGTACTGGCTATTTTTACTACTTTTATATCTCTTGTAAAGGCATTTCTTTCAGACAGAAGACTCTCAGCCCTGTTAAGTGTTTGATCCTTTTTTTTCAAAGCAGACATCACACTCTAACCTTAATGCTTTGTATTGTGATTTCGCCTTTTTTCTTTTTTTTTTTTTTTTTTTTTCGGTTGTAAGTCTGTGTAATCTAAATATGTCTTTATTTCCAAGAGGATGACTGTTTCCTAGGGGATGACACTGCTTCTGGCCGAGACAAAAGCTGTTCCACCCAAGAAAAACTTCTGAAGTGCTAAACACAAGGATGTACTTTTCATTTCATCCTCAGTGCAGGTAGCTCTTCTCTCCCACAGGAAGGCCTCAGCTGCTGTTACCAGATCTTTACCTGCACAGCCTCATTTGTTATTTTCATCCTTGGCATTTCTGCTTTGGTAGCCATTTAGCGAAGGGTTCGATATGTAACACAAACATGGTGAAATTTGAAACTACGTGCTCTGAACATGAATGCAGAAACCTTTGAGGTCAGGTATGGAGCTGGTCAGCCATGGAGCTGTGGCTGGAGGTAGCTGATTGCATGCCATGGAGTGAAGGATCTGTTAACTACACACACAGTGAAGCAAGAAAATATCTCTCAACCCAAGTGGTTCCTGTCAATCAGACAGAGGGGATGAAACTTTGCCGGTGTGATGGAAGCTGTAGATGAATTTGGGCTGCAGCTTTGCAGGGTGGAACTAGATGATGTCTATGGTCCCTCCTCACCCAAACTGCTCTAGGGTTCTATGACTCTATGATGATGGCCTTGAAGACGGCAGGATCCAGACCCAGATGAGCAGCAAGGCTGGCCCTGGCAAAACTGAGGAAAGGAGGAGCTTTCTTGGAGTTGGCACTCCAGGCTGGGCTTTCCTGTTGACCTGTTTCTAGGAGGCTGGTGGCAACTTGTCTGGGCTTTGACCAGTGTGGAATGGATTGAGATTATTTCCTCCCACCTTGGAGAGTCTGTCGTGGTGTAGGAATGGTATTCCCCAATGTAGTACCCCTACCACAAGAAAAAAGCAAAACCACAAGCCCCCACCCAGTAGTAGGAGCCAAAGGTAGAGGTCTCAGGTTGAGATAAGAACAATTTACTGGAATCAGCAATGAGATAAGAAGAGGAACAGTAACAGCAAAAATACTAAAAACAAAAATGTACAGAGAGGGAGTGATTTACATGCAAAATTTCTCACTGCAGAGCTCGACCTGATGTGACATGATATGACTGCAGCCAGCAGCACCACATCCCGACTGCTCTGTCTGCCACGCTTAATCCCAACTGGAAACCATGGAAGTGCAAGAGAGTCCCTTCCCTCCATCCCTGGCCATGATATAAGATGGTATACAATAACACAATGTCTTGGCCATGCCCACACAGCTCCAGGCTCTGCCCCCTCACCGCTACTGCAAAAAATTAACCCTGTCCTTGGCCGAAACTAGGACAGGTCCAACACCCCTTTCCAGAGCCTGGCAATGGAGCACTGACTCTTGTGCTGGGTGTTGAGTAATTTGAGTTAAGGGTTCACACTCAGCTCTGACCTGGGCTTAACAACAAATAACAGAGCAACTGATGCCATTTTCAAAGAATCAATGTCAACAGGAATAGAGGTGAAAACTGTTTTCAGAGAGGGAGTGTCAAAAAAAAAAAAAAAAAAAACCAAAGAAAAAAANAAAAAAGAAACACAAGAAGAAACAGCTGCTTGTGTTGGCTTGAAACTGAGGAGAGGGAAATATCGATGTAACAGACCCAGAACCAGCAGCAATAGTGCTGTACATTTTATTTGCACTGTGCTGACATTCCCCTCCTGGGAAACCTGGTGTGGCAGATTGAGCCCTGTTTGTTCAGAGGAGTCCCCAGCTGCTGCAGAGATGGGTGAGAGCTCTGAAAGCCACACCTTTTAGCAGGGACAGAAACTCCCGGGTGCACAGGTTCACAAAAGTGTCTTTTCTGTCAGTCAGGCAATTTATGACAGAGAATACCTTAGTAACGGGATAAAGTAATTACAGCAGGGGAAATTTTGGTGGGCCAAAAGAGAAGATTCCTTGTAGCAATCCTGATTTCTGGAAGAGCCCAGTTGGGTCCCTTGGAAACATCCAGGCTGTTCAGTGCTACCCAAGTTGTTGTTAGTCCTTGATCATCACCGAGGTCTCACAAAGTAGAGTGATGAGTAACCCTGGAGTGCTTTAACCATGTTAATTGCCAGAGAGGGATTCCCTGTGGAAAGTATGAGCATAAACTCCCCAAACTCTTTACTGCACTCAGGAGAGAAAATGTACCTTTTGCCATTAAGATGAATGCAATGTTTTTTTAAAATGTATGGAAAGAAAAGATTCAAAAATGTGAAGAATTTGAGTCTGTTTGTTTTAAAATTATTTTGTCTGCGGGAACCCTTCAGAGGTACTTCAGAGTACTAAATCTATCTCTTTCTAAGACATAAAAGGATGAAATGAACCCAGCTGGGATTTAAACCTGTGGTTTCATGGAGTCTATGTGTTTCAAATCAGTTGCATAAATCACTAAATCATCTCACAAAATACAATACTTATGTTCTGTCTTTTTAGTTTCTTTTAACCAAAACTTGTGAGCTTGGTGGGATTTTGTGGCTCTGCCTGAAATGATGAGCTCAGCAAACAGCACAATACAGTGGGGAATGCACAGCCCTGCCATATACTCCGGTGGACAAGGACGGTTTCATACATAATCTGCTACTTGCTTCAGCAACTCCACAAAGTTAATAGGTCTACTTAACCCACAGAAGGGTTAAAAATATGCTTCTCTATTTCTTCTTCCATCTTCTGTTTTTGGAGAGGGGACATGTCAGCATATACCTGTGCATATTTCCCTGAAAGTGCTCAGCACATGTCCAACTGCACCCTTGTCATTCATTTCATGCCATTTTCTTCTGCCCCAACCGGGAAACCAAAGTAGGCAAGTGTTTCGTTGCATGTTTAAGTCTTATTCTTCCAAATTGAATTAGCAAACCTCTGTGGCTGTGTGGGCCTGGCTGACTGTTCTCACATGGGTCTGGCACGCTACTGGATTGCCCCAGTAGCGGTTACAGACCCCATAGTGCACATCTCTTTGCATCTCCATCCATTAGTTTAAACCAATGAAGTAGCATTAGTTCTAGCTCTGCAAAAATCAGCACACAGGATGAAAGAGACATAATTTATCCCATCAGTCATATTTATACAGATTTTGATACTTGGGTGCAAGCCTAGGGGAGACTTGGATTTGAAGCCGACGAAGGAAGAGATTTTTTTAGCCCATTCTTGCTGAGATTTCAGAACTCCTCTTTCCCAGCAAGATTAAGCCAAGTTCTGCTGGAGGTGTTTCACAGAAGCCAGGGATCCTGACCCTTGTGTATCAGCCAGCCTGACACACACAGGGGAGTGGGGGACCCTGGTTCAGTGTGCCGCTCTGTTTAATTCACTAATGAGATACTAATAGGGCCAGAGAGCAGAAGTGATTGCCTTGATAGCTCAGTGATTTGGTCACTCATCTAAAATGTGGGAGAACCAGGGTCATGCCCCTGATCTAAACCAAGCGAAGCAAGTAGCTAAATGTGTGTCTCCAGTACTCTGGCTGAAGCTCTCACCATCAGATCAATGTTGTATAACCCTTCATTTTCATGAAAAAGTTCTCTCTTGAACTGAGAAACCACTATACAGGAAATAATTTAGTTGAAAATGTTTCAAAAGAGCTTTGGCTGTCAGACTGCAGTGTGGGGGAAGCAGACAAAGAGGCGCAGTTGGGAAATACCCGGAGTTGCAGGCTGCACATGGCCTGTTTCTGACCTGTGATTTGGGACCTGGGAGCAGCAGTCCTTCCCTCCAGCCTCCTCAGCTGCAGCACAGGGCCCAGGCACTCACTTAGAGGGGAGCATTGCTTCTTGTGCAGAACAACTGCAGGATTTTAGAAACATGGAAGTCATTTGCATGGGGTGCTGGATGGAAGCACAGTGCAAATTAATTGCAAATTCTCTATTCTTCCATAGTCTATGGAAACAATGAATTTTATACATACATACATATATATATATAGTAATTAATACTTGAAATTAGGGCTTTCTTGGGAAAAAAAAAGGCCTTGTTTAGTGAATGCTTTTCATTTGTCCACTTTAGTTCTTTCAATATTTATTGATCAGCTGTGTAATGAAGACAGCTGGGTCATGCAGTTAGGAAGAAACACTGATGTGTTCCCAAGAGCACAGAGAATATCCTGTTCTGTGAGAATCTGTATAGACTGTAACACCAGATAATGGGGAACAAGACAGAAATTGTTCTGTGAGAGACCCATAAATGTGCATGTGATAGACACAAAATGAGGAACAGAAAGAGCAAATCTCACATGGAACCTGATCACTCGTCTTTCTAGTCTGGGCTTGTTTCAACATAAAATACTTGAGAGTAACAAGATAAAAACTTCCTGTAGAAATCCTACAATTGAGACATTTTTTCTTAAGATTTCTTTCTAACATTGATTAATTAGACACTGGCTTGTAACGCAATGCACAGGGATTTGTATTAATTCTAAAATCTTCTGATATTGCTGAATATTTATCTTAGCTGTATAAATAACAAATGATTTTTGAATCGTGATACATTCTTGACCAAAAAGATGCAATGACAATGAGTCTTACAGACTAACCTGTCACAGCTTGAATGCAGTATTTTACCCTTTTTTTAAAATCTTATGAAATATGCATTGTTTTTTAATTATGATACAGGACTGTAAAGAAAAGTTGCCAAAGTATTGAATTTTATGAGCACCTAAGTGATTCAGGAGTACAGGTTATACAGCAGACATACCTTGCAAATGTAATCCTAAAACTTTATTTTTTATAGAACACTTAAAAATGCTCCTTCTAGTCAGTTACAACAAATTTACACGGACAGATCAATGAACCACACTTCTAACTTCTTCAGTTAAGGGAGATCGTATTCCTTACTGAAGACTCACTTAAAGCCATGTAAAATGTATTGAAATCATTCAGTTCCAACTGATCTTGCTTCAGACAAGCATTTAACTAAGTACTGAGATGGTTTCAGCTTGCTCTCACATCAGCGTTTTGTGAGGTAACACCATTCACACTAGTGGGCACAACACTCCACTCACAACTCTGAAGAGGTCCTGACCTTAAGAAAGCAGTAGGATCAAACGTATTCTTAGAAGAGTTCTCCCTTGCCTTTTTAGGTGCTTCTATGGTTAACCACCAAGCCTGCATATCAGATGCACCTTGCACACATCTCTCCTGTATTGCACAGTATTACTGCACCCATTTAACAAATGAGAAACTGGGAATCAGTGACTTGCCTGGAGTCACTCAGCAGGTTTTTGATTAACATCTATCTCCTCATCAGCACTGTAACTTCCTTTTAAATGAGCCTCTCTCCTGTGCTTTAGTCAGAAGCCCTCTGCTTCAAAACAAAATCCTATTTCTAATGTTCTGCCTATCCCTTTCCCACTGCAATCACTAACTCGTAGTCTGCCATTACAAATCACTTGGGTTTTCTCTAATTTTACAATCTTTTCAAAATCCTCTTAAACTTTTTTGCAGCTTTTGGACCTAAAATACATTGCCTTGTCACCAGACCACTGGGATTCAGATTCCCAGAGCAATTTTTCATTTGCCAGAAATGGAGAAGTCTCTGTAGTGCAGTGACAAGGCAGAACCCTTGCCTGTCCTGTTATGGTGTAAAGCTGTGACATGGTTTGGGAGTATTTTCCTTAGTAAAACTAAGTTCTCTTTAGAAGACAGATATTACTGTAGCTATGCCCAGGCGCCTGCATACGATCAAGTAAACACTGTTGTTCAGAGAGCTGTTGTAAATAAACTAAGCTGTCATAACCAACTGGGGCAGGCACCAAGACAACAGCAAGCGTGAAGTAAAACATGTCAGACTAAACTGGTCTCGTGGTATTATAATAGCAGCTCTACTTAGAGAGTCTGAGCATGCCATTTCCAGCCTTTGAATGTTTTCAGTTGCAGGGCTGTATTGAAAAACAAAGGTCAAAGCTGCTTCCTCTATTAACTTACCTGCTGCAATAGCATTATTTAAATGGCCACCTGAAACTTGACAGGTATGTGCAATGGAGATGTAGGACATTCAAATGCTTCTTTTTTATTGCAATATACTGAGGTATGCTTCTCACAATAAGGCAATATACTACAAAGTAGATCATATTGTTTAGCTGTTAGGAGGCTGTGTGGAAATACAAAACTTACGAATGCTCTCCAGTGTCTCCTCATCCTTTGTTACACCACAGCACCAAGCAGCTACCTGGTTATATTACAGAGGGTAAAACATCACTGTCTGCACTGCTTGGCTGTTAAGCCGAGTTTTACTCACAACAGATACTCTGTTATATGATACAACCATTGGGTTATTGTACTGTTTTTCAATCCAGCCCACTGAATGAGGAAAGGCTAACAAGGTTGCTAGAAAATTATATCTACCATCTCTCCAAGGACAAATGCAGGTAGAGGCATCTAATTTACCTACTAATTAGCATTTCTCTGCTGGGTTATGTGAACAATACTGAGTCAGATGTAAAAGGAGCCATTGCAGCCTTTTACTTTGCAGAAGCTCTGCAATCCCATCATCAATGTGTGGTTCAGAAATGAAGGATAGGAAGTTATGAAGCCTCTCAGTACCCTGTGGTAATGGATCCAAGACAATTTGCTGATTTGCCTTTAGCTACCACAGCGCAGCCCATTTTCAAGAAAAAAAAAGCATTCTTCATAGTTTCCTTCCACATACCAGTGGACAAGGTGCAGGCTCGTTAAAAGTGTGCTCCTACCTGGAGTTAGATGGCATGAGGTAATTAGCAGGAAGTAAGGACATACTGATTATAGGAGCCTGTCCACCGCAATTAAACATCAGGCCTCATTACATTTTAGGCACCTAATGAAGCAGCCTACATACAGTGAGTTTCTAATATAACCAATGGAGAGAAGCAGATTGTTGTGTTTACCTTTCGAAGGATATAAGGGGCACATCTTGCCTGCCTACCTAGAACTGGTAGAAAGGAGCTCCGTTTGGAAGCCTGTGGGGGCACCTCATTATCACATACAGGGAATGTGAGCACTCATATAGCTGCTTCATTAAACTGGTGACAGCTGACCATGAGTCAGATCTACAAATTAGGTGTACACCCCTCATTTTTCCAAGAAAAGTAAAAGTTGGAGTGATAGGTCTAGGAGAATGGCCCTTGTTCTGCCAGCAAGCTCCAGCACATTTGTTCCTCATGTGCTGCCCCAGTTACATTGGCACCGAATGCAGGAACACCAGGTGTCTACACCACCTTTCCATAACATTATGAACAATCACACTCCACCATTTTTTTTTTCTTGCAAACAGCTCCTACATTCAGCATCCCACAAAGATCAGTTCTTGCACCACCTAATCCCGTATTTACAGACCACAGTGACATGATAAGGAATTTATATTGGTAGCGACACATTAAAGATGTGGTATTGTCTATTTTATTTCATATCCTTGCTATCCTTGTCAATAGCTGCAATTTGGATGGAAATTTACCCAATCAAATATATCCCAGGAATGGGGTGAAGACTAAAGAAGAATGAATGACTCACAGGCTGTAAATTAAGATCAAAATGTGAAACACTACAAGAACACAGGGAGGTTGTTACAGATCAGCACAAATCTGCTTTGTTCCTACTTTGGACAGAAAGGCACCAAAACACCTTTGAAGAAGAAGAAGAAATGAAACGAGAAGGGAAGCTCTGGGAAGTTCCGGGAAGAGAAGAGAAGAGAAGAGAAAAGAGAAGAGAAGAGAAGAGAAGAGAAGAGAAGAGAAGAGAAGAGAAGAGAAGAGAAGAGAAGAGAAGAGAAGAGAAGAGAAGAGAAGAGAAGAGAAAAAAGAAAAGAAAAGAAAAGAAAAGAAAAGAAAAGAAAAGAAAAGAAAAGAAAAGAAAAGAAAAGAAAAGAAAAGAAAAGAAAAGAAAAAAGAGAAAAAAGAAAAGAATACTTCTGTGAAATTTCTGTGTTCTACACAAGTCTTCTGTGCAGGAGCAGAAAACCAAGGCAAATCTGTCCCAAGGATCCCAGAGAACATTTTAGGATTTTGATGGAGTCTGGGCCATGCACTGCTAGGAAACAGAAGGGACTGTATGGTAAAACTGAGGCATTTAAACCTTGAAATAAAGCCATGTAGATGAATTTATGTTTACACAATAAAAGCAAGACTCTTCAGTGTTCATGGATCTGCAAAATTAGTTATAATCATATGAAATGCTGTTTGATCCACACTTTATTATTAAATAATTCTAAGTACCAGCAAGCTACTGAATATCTTTCTTTGGCACAACATCATTTAACATACTGAAGACTCAAATGCATTTGGCTGACCTAAGGTATTGGGCTCAACTCAGAGCTGACTGGAAGAAATTTAATGTCCTGTAATATACAGGATACCAGACTAGATGATCTTTTCTGGCCTGAGCTTTATAAATCTATGAAAAGTGAGGCTTTGCCATAAGTTTCTCACAAAGGGCTGTCACAGACAGGACACATTGTCCTGCTGGCCTTCTTTCACTGATATACGAGGTCTGGATTTAGCCAGTTCCTGGGCTGGCTGAGTTGCAGCTGTGAACTCTCTCGGCTTTCCAGCTATCCTCTGCTTTGATTATTTTTCTTGGGATGTTGGCTCTGCATATAATTGTGCTAAATCATTTTGGCTCCATGCATCTTCTATTACAGGAAGCTTAGTCCTTGGGAACTCAGAAATATATGAGGTGTAATTATTTATCGTACACCATTATTCCCATTGAGAAGCTGTGCTTCTCTATTTAATTCTTCTAATTTAATTCTATTTAATTCTAATTTTTTCTTAGGTTGATATTGTAAATTTAACCCATACACACCTTTGGTAGTACATCCACATCTTTGCTAGAGAGGGAAGGACTGAAAATACACACAATAAATTTTCTTCGACTGAACAGGACAGCAATAGAGAACTGCGAGTACTGAAATTTTCTGTTGTCCTCTATTAATTTTATGCAAGTGTCCTTTCTTTTATTTCACAGTACAAAGCTCAGAACAATGTAGGAATTGTGGAATACATTTTAAGTGGATGCTTTGGGAATTATTTATCCCACTCAAAATTAGACATCTGTGGTCTTTATCTGAGCTAGTTGTCTCCTTTTGTAGCAGTATAGAAAACCAAGTTCACCAATTTGCCTTTTCCATTTACAAAGAATCCAGAGATGAAATGGGGTAGCACTGAAAGTGTCTCTGTTTTTGCAGACTAGGAAGAGAGTCTATGATGACTAGCTGAAAAGTAGATGCAGACATTTCTAATATTAGATGAAATAAAATCCCACCATTCGCAAATTCTCAGGAACACCTGGTTTCTTAGGACTAAAATAATGACTTTGTGGGTATGGTAGGCAGCAAGGTGATTACACTTCTACAGGAGTAATCCACATTTCATCTGCTGTGTTTACTCCTAAAGGTTAAAACAGTTTTAGGATTTTATATGTCTCCCACAACGACATGCAGCAGCTTTTGCAGCAGAGCAGAAAGTTATCACATTTCCAGCTCATTCTGTTGCCAGCTGCTGGAGTTTAGAGGCTCAGCTACCCCAAAGATGCACTCAGTGCCACCACCCGTGGCTACAACAGTGCCCCAAGCCCTGTAACAGATACTGTCACTGTGAGTATCAGGACACGGGCTCTGCACTGAGTTTGCAAGGACTCAAGACAGGCTTGTCAGGCTGGCTCTGTGTGAACTTCTGACCTGTCTGCAGCTTTGTTTGCCCTGGCATAGCTGTGACTGCAATGCCTCTAACTGATCAGGCGTCTATGGCTAATTTGTTTCACTTAGGTTTATCTCTGCATTGGACTGCCACAGTTTTATGTCAATAACAGAATTAAACATTTATTCTGTGCAGAATGGGATTTTTATGACTATTAAAATGATGGTGTCAAGAGTCTTAGTAGAGTCTTGGTATGATACCAGAGGCCTTGAGAGGTGGAAAGGGAGCAGGGCACACGAGTGCAGGCACAGGGTGGTAAGAGACAGGCCACAGGATGGCACTGAGGGCCCCATGGCAGTAAAACCTCACCTATAGCCCCTGATCCAGTTCCCTGGGAACTGGACAGAACTGATTTTAGGCACAGAAAAGATGTCAAAGAAATAATTTCTAACATATTCAGAAGATAACATATCTAGAAATTTGGATGCAATTTGGAGCTGCAGAAAAATGAGGAGAGTGTAAGATGCAAAAGCCTGTTATAAACCATGTAAAAATATAATTTCACCTGGCAACTGTTTATACTCTGAGTCTATGGATACACAGGTTACATTCAGTACGGCACCTTAAAGAACACTAAATTGACTTTAGAAACAGACTGTGTTCCTTTTCCTTACATGCTTCTCTAGAATATAAACTGTTACTTGTTCTAGAGAAGTATCAGTGATCATGATTTACACCTCAGCCTCACCTCCCAAATATGTATAAGTCCAATTTTTTATCATGTATTTATATATCAATGTCTTCTCAATGTCCCCTTCTCAAGGATGATACTGTATTGAGTAGAGAATAGATCTGCTCCTCCATCCTTCATTCCTCTGCTTTCATGATTTTTAAATAGTGCCAGGCAAACAATGCTGCTGCTTAATGTATTTTGCAATTTAGATTGATTATTGAAAGATACAGTGTTCAGGCAAAGAGTCTATGAATTATTCTGAGATGGAATATCTTATTATTCAGAAGGTCCCAAGAAGCAGCAGTGAAAGTGAATGAGCAATTCCATACTGTATTAGCTGCATATAATAAACACTTTGCTAATTGGAAGATTTGCTGGATTGGAGATGGATCTGCCAGGGGAAGTTTTGAAGTCTGACCTTTGGTGACAGTAAAAGCACAAGGTAAGTCAGTAAGCAATAAGCCTACCCCCTGTAGGACAAACAGACACACTGACTCACAAGAGCTTATGCACTGTATGGTGTGCATTTTTATGATACGTGTTGCACTAACAAAACTAAGTGAAAAGCCAAAGATACACTGGAATAGTCCTCTGAAATGCTAAGTGATTGTGTTTCTGTAGTCAGAGCTCTCAGAACCAAAATACTTTTCTTGTAGTTCAGACATGGATATTCTGCTCTTTACAGAACTCACGTGGACAGACAGCACACAGAGAGAAACGAGATTCCCCAAGGAAAATGAACACTAATGAAGTTCAGGTTTCCAGTAATTTTCAGAGCAGAATATGCTCTTTATTACCACACCAGTGAGAGGGCACATTCAGAATGGCTGTACAATTGCTAGGTACTGAATTAGCATTAAATTAAATTACGGTGAAATTGAGTTTGTCCCTAGAGCACAGGAAAGTGGAACAGGACACTCTTTCACCCTTTGCCTTCTCCCCAGCCACAACTGGTGGGAATAGGTGAGCAATGGGTCGTCCACCACCAGACCTGGGAACGGAGCCACAGTGCCTCTGCTCTTCCTTTCCCTTTCAAAGACTGGGCAGCCATCCTTCCCCTGGGGAATAGGGCTTTCTGCTGGTGAGAATTCTCCCAGTAGACAGGCTCTCCAGTTTGTCTTTGAACCAACAAAAAGCATCTGTAAGGCTGGGATATCCTCTTCCTCTCTTAAATTTCCTTCACAAAGGTTGAAATTGGCTCCAAAACGTCTTACAGAGAACTCAAATTTTGTGGAGTAGTGCTGTTGACAGAAGAGTGGAATAGAAGACAAGAAAACCCAAGGACCTTCAGCTCTGAAGAAGGTGATGAGAAAGAGGTGCAGCAGGTATTTAAACACAAAACAACTTCTTTTTCATCTGTTTCATGCTGCAAATGTCTATCACTTGCTGTAATATTCATTGTGGTGAGTTTTCTAGGTCAAGGGGCTGTAGTCAATTCCCTAAACGTCTATTAGTGTGCACAAATTGAGAGGTGATGGGTAAGTGCCACTACTTCAACCCCAGACACTGGGAATCTGCCACAGGTCATGGTGTGAACCTGAACAACTCCAGATCCTCTCTGGGCTAAATGCACATTGTCACATATGTGTACCAAACTCTGAAATCATGACTACTCTTACTTTTAAGGTCAAGGGAAAAAATAATGCCCATTGTCTGCTACTGAAGGGGAAGTTGGAATTAGAAGATCTTTAAGGCCCCTTCTAACCCTAACCATTCTACTAACCAGAGCTGCCAAAGCACAACAAAGATGGTCACAAATGTCTTACCACAGGAGATCTGGGCACAGAGTGCGTGCTTATCTATGTTCATAGAGTGACAAAACAGAAGGAGAAAAAGATCCAGCTGTCATACTAGGCCCTTGCTTAATCCTGCAGACCGTTCCTATTCCAAAAAATTATACAAATGTTTTAAGATTAATAAGGCCTAAGAAATGACATTATGCACTGCCTCTGATTCCATCAAACCTGGGGTATCTTACAGCTTGCTGCAGTGAGAATTGGTAAGAGAAGCAGAACATATGGTGGCACAGGAACACACAAATACAAAAAGATCAGGAGATCACTAAGCAGGTGACTGAGTCACTGAAACGATGCCCCTGCCAGCAGGACCGGCAGGAGCTGGTAAAGCAGCAGACACCGACCAGCAACACTTCACAACACTTTCTCACCCCGGCTGCTCTGGAAAGTGCCGGCAGCAGTTCATGTACTTCTCCCTGGTCTCTCTTGCAGCTCCCTCTTCCCCTTGTTGACATTGCCTGTGAACCATTTCCACGCCTGAAGCAGCTTTACAAGGTCTCACAACAGCTTGCAGGAAGTGATACAACTGCAAGGACTTTGTTGTTGTTGTTAAAATACTGAAGACGTCAAGAACAAAAAAAACCCACAGAGACAACTGGAGAGTTAAAGGTTATCTGAGCCCTCGGGAGGGGGCAGAGAGGAGGGCTTGGCAGGGGAGCAGTTTGCACAGCAGTGTGCAGGCTGGTGGCACTTAGAAAAAGTGGCATTTTCTTCTGGAGAAAGGCATTGCTGCCCTTATCACCTTCCATTAACGGCCGTGCAGCACCTCGGGGTGCCCCAGCCAGTGATTACATCTCCCTCCCGTCACGCAGAGAAAGGTCCAGCCACTTTCCTTGGGGAGCACTCACAGCAAAATGGTTTGAAAGGTTTTCAGGACTGTTTTGGTAAGACTTGAAGGTCAAACAAAACAGTGAGGAAGTTTAGACAAACACGAAAAACTCTTAATGTTTCCATTCCTCTTTGACTCTCTCTCCCTCCTAGTTCCTGCCAGGAGAACTGCAAATCTCCATCCCACCCTGCCCACCTCCAGTGGCCCAGGCACAGCCAGGCTCCAGCCATACCACCTCCTCTGATAAACTCAGTTTTTGTCCGAAAGGAACTACTCTGCTGAGCAGACCCAGATGCTCTTCAGCATCTTCTGTGTGTCTCCCTGCTAACAGAGTCTGCAGGTGCTGGGGGCACTTACAGACCCTTAGCTGCTCCTCTCACCCCACACCACTGCTCTGGAGGTTAAGTGGTTATTGACCATCACTCAGGCAGTCTAGACCAGGCTGTAGTAAACAAGGTGTGACTTCTGCCCACCTGGTTCCGTGGTGCTCAGTTGAGCAGATGTTTCCACACTCACAATATGTGTTTTGTGTGTGAGTGCCTTCTTAATTTTCCTTCCAGTTCTACTCATTGAAGTAGTAAATCGGTGCTGATCAGTGAGATGCTGAACTGTTTATTTCCTTCCATATAAATATCTAACAGGAAAGAGTTTTGAACCTCTCCTATGTTAAACTCTGCCTCACGATGGAACTCAGGCATTTATTTTTCTACAGTAATTTTTTAACTTTCTTTTCCTCTAAACAGAGACAGTGGGTCTTTATAAAAGATGTGAAAAACATCTGAGAGCACTTTCAGAAGTAGAGCAGAAGCTACCTGCTCAGTCAGACTGAAGGAGCTTTCCCATACTGTTTATACATCATTTCAGCAGGGAAAAGGATACTCTTCCCTTCTGCTAAAGTAATTTTCATTCTGTCTTAAGATTACAAACCCACTGCAAGCCCCCAAACATTGGCAAAGACAATGCCAGTTAGCGCACTCCTGACTGACAAGCCTTTCAGAAGCACACCTCACTTTTCATGGGTAGCAGCCACTCATATTAGCTCTTCTTTTAAGAAACAAAATGAAAACACAATGGTAACACAAGCATGAAAACAAATGTCCCTTTTTCGTGGCTATGTATTAGATGCACTGACAAGTGCAGAGCTCAGGAAATTAGCAACAAAGGTGCAAATTGTGAAGGCAATTACTGCAGGCAAAGCGCAGTGTTAGATCTTAAGACACCCTGAAGGGCTGAAACAAGCTTAGCCCCATCCAAAGGACAGCAGGAACAGAGGAAGGCAGCAGTAAAACCTTTCTTCTTAAACCATACTAAAGTTACTGTCATTTCAACAAGCTCAGAACACTGCCAGTTCCTTCCAGAACAGCGAGCTGACATATTGAGAGCTCCGGCTAAGAGCGTGTTTTAAGAAGAGTGATCCAGTTTCCTCACATATGAATGACTGACTTCACAGGCTGTGAGATTTTCATACCATCGCACTGCATCACCGAGGCTTGATTTATTCAGTAGCAACTGCAACACCAAAATGTGTTTCATCTCTCCCCTGATAACACCCGAATGCAGAATGGGTGAACATATCATCATATACTCACTGATATAAAACCACCGGGATTTATGGAAGTAAAAAGCCAAGGCCTTGGGAAGGGTTATCTACGTAAGTACCAAATCAGCATTTAGACCGACGTCTCTCTTTTTCTGGTGTTATAAAAAGAAACATGCATGCTATGCCATCATTCTTTCACCTGGGAAATAAAAATATTGTTATTAAAGTGTATACTATTAAAAAGGACTTTGCACTTTGGAGATCATTTTATTCAGAGACCACTGAAATAATTTTACAGGAAGGGTGAGGAAGGCTGGCAATGTCCTCCTCTTATGTGTGGGTAAATCATGGTACAGACAGGTTAAGCAACTCACCCCCAAAAGGTAATGATTAGCAAACTTGTCTTCAGTTTCTATACTTAGAATACTCACATTCCTTTCCATGTGTCACCTCAAATGGTGTTTGTTATAGAGGAGAAAAAATCAATGACCTAGACTGTGACCACATAAATATTGCAAGATACAACTTCAGCTCTGTTTTATTCCAACAACTTGTCTTCAAAATGTCTTTTCAGCCTATGCCATCATCAATGCAGGGGGGAAAAAGTTCCAAGATACAGCTTTTGGGAGTAATGCCTGTGATCTGGACACCTCCAAAAGGAACACCAGATTGGTGAGTTTGTTAATTTAAGAGCTGCTTAACAGGAACAACTGTGAAGAGGCATCCTTAATGTGTAACAATGCATTGTCTCTCTCTGGAATCACATTTGTAACCCTACAAAATATTTCTGTTGTCAACAATGAGCATGGCATAATTTTTTTTGAGGACATAATAAGTATTTCTGCTTTTTGACAGAGGAAGTACAAAATACATAAAAGAATATTTTAACTTCATTAAGACTTTTATAAAGTAGTTTTTAGTCCTAATGGTTAAAATAAAATGAGCAACCTGCAATACCACACCACCATTGCAGCTAAGTTCTTGGTAAACACAGTACATACTGAGATGATATCTGCTTCTTCAGATTAAATATATCTCGTCCTCAGATTTATACTGGCACTTTATGGGTTCTGCAAATGACTGTCTCAGCACTGCAAAGTAATTCCACCCTGTCATATTTGTCTTTGGAAATTGTAACAAATTATGGTGATTTATAACATCAAACTCAACTCTTCCATTTTTTCCCCAGATGGGAACGTCGCTGATGGCGAGATGCTGGGCCATCCATTTAGGCTGTGTGGAGGGTGACAGTGAAACATGTTTCATCTCTCTTGCCTGACACTCTCTTTCCCTTTGAGGGGAGGCTGTCAGCATAACTCAAACTGTCAAGGCACCTTTGTAAGGGGCCTGGAACAAATCTAAAGCTCTGCTACCTGCATGCCTACTAATGAGGTGTGACTCCCCAGCCCTGCCTGCCTGGCCTCGATGAAGCTCAGTGCCTCTGACCCCTTCTCAGTCAATAGAAGTCGAACCATCATTTGTCTTGGAGTGAGGACAGGCAACGATCAGAGGAGGAAACTTTGGGGAAACTCCGTGTGTACTCCTGCTTTGCTGTGCTTTGTCCAGGAAAAATACATCTTGTGGAGCATTGTGAGAGCTGAAAGAAAGCCCACCTGGGGGCTAAACCAACCTTGAAATACTCTCTTAACCACTTGCCTAAGGCAAGTATGTTCTCTTTGGCAAGTCAAGCACTGAGATTTTTTTCAGTAAAGTATTTCCTCCCATGGAAAAAGATGAATAATAGATTATGTCCTTTAACTGAAAATTTTCTTGGTAGCTTTTTTAAGCAATATTGCATGAGAATACCAGATTAATATCAAAATAGATATATTACTCTTTCTAACATTAGAAAGGGAGAGTAAGACCTGGTTCAAGCAGTGTGAGACAGGCCCAGCTTTATTTTTGCAAATTAGCCCATGGAAGTTTTCCACTGGGACCAGGAAGATGCTGCTTACCTTTTGCAAGGTCCAGACCTCTATCTTAAGAAATTATATTTTGAAAATCTGCATTTTGGTCAAAGAAAGCAAAAGCCAGGAATTCTCGCCTGCAGAGTCCTGTGGAGTGGCAGAAGCAATATATGACACAAACAAACTAGAGCCGGCTCTCAGCCCACCTTGGGAAGATGAATTGCTCTTAGGTTAGGAGCTCAGCAAAAACTGGTATTTATTTGCCACCAGTGATGGTGTTACTGATCCCAGCTTATGGCAGAGATTACTCACAGGGCTGTACAGAGGGAGAAGTTGGGGGGGAGGGGGAGGTTTTAACACCCTCCATCAGAAATATTTCCTGAGCTGCCTCTGCTTCAGTAAAATAGATTTCACATGATGTGAATGGAAAAATGGAAAGCTGAGGAAGTGAAACATCCAAAATCTACCGGCCAAGTTGTATGTAAATGTGTCATGTGTTTTATCACAGGAGCAGCAGAGCTTCAGTCATTCCAGATGTATAAGAGAGCCCTCGTGTTCCCTGCAGTGGCTGGGAGAGTGTGTTCAGTGATTGCCAGCACCACACACAAGCAAAGGGGAAATAAATTGATCAAGGATATCCTAGACACTTGCACCCTCCAAGATTAAGTAAGCAAGTAAATAAATACATAGAACGACTGTCAAATGCAATCAGTCCCGAGATTATTCTTGAAAAGGTGGCTTTATTTCTCACCTCACCATGGCTGCAGAGAACTATCATCTGACAATTTTTGCTTATTTTTACAGCAGCTTGATAAAACGCATGCAGGCAAGTCTGTGTGTGTGTATTTATTTTTAACATGCTAAGTCTAACATGCCACACATAATGTGGCAACAAAGGAAATAATTTCACCAAAATTACATAATGTAAAACAAATAATTGGAATACCTACATTAAAAACAATTTGCATGCAACATCACATTATACAATTGCTGACATGATGCAGAGAGGTATTAGGTTTAAAGTAACTATGTTTAGAAAGCAATTTGCAGAATTTCTGCTCTTTTTGCTGGTTTGAAAAGCAGTGATAATATGTTTTTTGCAGCTGACAAGCGAACAAAAAACAATAATTGAATGGTACCATTTTACCCACAAGGCAGGCTGATAATTAGAGGTTTAACAGACAGTTTGGATTTAATCTGAGCAGTGGCAGCTACTCCTTTTGGTTTTTTCTTCTTGTTGTTTAGGGACCAAATAAAGCTGTGTGTTTTGTTGTCCTGTTCCTTCCCTGGTGTGCTCCCCCCCCCCCCCCCCCCCNAATGGGAAAAACAAGTTATTTTTTATCCTAGCTCATGGCTGACACTGCCGCCCCCGGAGTGCAAACACAGAGAATGGTTATGCACTACAGGGCAATGTCTGAAGAATGTGCCTGTGAAAAAAAAATAAAAGGAAAAAAGGGAGAAAAAAATAACTTGGGCAGGGGACTGGCAGCCGTGCCAGGCCACACCTTTCTATGGCACTGGAAGAGCAGATGTTCACCCAAACGGGGCTCAGGGCACAGCTCAGTGATGGCAGGTGCCCCAAGTCACACCCTCCATGTCACCCGTCACCACAGTGGATTCCCAGCCCATCTCAAGTTACATGAAATGTGAAACCTGGGCCAAAAATGAGGATAATTTTTTCAGGTCAAAAGGTCCAAGATGATACCCCAGCTATTTCATATTCTCCTTTTTAAAGAGGAATAGCTGTTCTCTCAGTCCAATGAGCCTTTCTGCAACAGCAGGTTTTACTTATGCTGATCCATGGCTGAATTTTAAGGAGTTATATTACTGATCTCAACAGTAAAATAAAACTATTGCTGAAAAATACAGTCTATTAAACACTAATGAGTATATAAACCTACTTTATAAAACCACAGAGACTTTGTGGAGGGCTAGTCAGACTAAACAAAGAGTGAAGACTATGCAGGCCATTCCTTTTCAAGCAATTTTCAATCGGTTTTATATCATGTCCAGAAGAGGAATTCTGGTTTTGCTTTTGGCTTTTAATAGTTTATTGTGCCTGAAAGTGAGACCAATTAAAGCATCCTCAGAAATATTAGGCTTAATTGAAGGCCAATTAAGAACTTCAGCAATATACAGATGATAGTACTTATTATTAAACATGTTTACTCCCCAAAGAATTTACACTGAATAAAAGGGTTCTCATTGCTTTTACCCTGGTTTACAAGTTGGGATATAGGCTGGAGACTAAAGAAGTTCACAGCTCACTGCTCACCTTACAGATGATTTATTTAAAAAGATTTGTAAAGTAGGCAGGATAGGTGAAGTTTTAAGTATCAATTATTTTTCTTGAAATAAAATTAGAAACAAATCAGCTTTTTTATTTGAAGACTATATTAATACCTAATGCATAAGTCATTATTAATATTACTGTAATGAGTACCAAGTGAATTAATGATGGCTGGCTGCTTATTTTAAAATTAGTCAAATTTTTTATGTTTATTCTCAACTCAGCCATTATGCCCTTTTTATAGGACATGTGCTTAAAGAGCAGTTGAATTCAACCTATAATAGAAGCACAAGAAAAAGTCATTGGGAAAAATAGTTCACATGGGAACAATTAGCTTGCAATATTCCCTACTATTTCACCCCTTGCTTTAAATGTGTATGTCAGAGTGGACATTTTCCATTCCTCTGTTAATTGACAGAAATAGTGGCTCGTGTACTTTCAGAGTCTGCCTGCTCAGACTCCAGAGCACTCCTTTCTCTGCAGATGAAAGAAAAGAAAATCAAATGTGATTCTTCCAAATAAGAATGCAGTGTATTACCACTGAGTTATTAGGGAAGAAAAGTACTCCTCTGAATGCCCAGCATCAAGGTCTAATTCCTAGACCTACCACAGTAATGAAAGACCTACCTGTGTAATGAAAGTCACTGACAAAGTCACTTAATCTCCCCATGCCTCAGTATCCAAAGTCACACAAATGAGTCTCAAGGCTAGAGGAAACTCAAGTTAAACTGTGCCTTGTGCTAAAAATAATAATAAATTTGACATTAAACTTGCAGCCTGATTTTCTGAGACTGTGGCAGGAATTCTGGGTGAGCAGTACATGCTGAAATTCAAGCCGTTGCCTCAGGTTGTAAAAACTCATTGAGGACACAGACTTTTCCCAAAAGTCCAAAAGTCATGAGACTCAGCTACATGAAGGTCTTGTGCTGAGTCTCCAGTAGTGCTCCCGTCCAGCCAGCCTAAAGAGTGTCTTCTGTGGGCTACGTGCGGCGTTGGTTTGTTCCCCACATCTGGAAGTTCACATGGCCATGTTCGCATCCACCATGAATCCCTGTATGTCCAGTTCTATGATATCCATCACTGTGGAAAAGAAATCTCTTGACTGAGCTCTTTAGAGACATCAAGGTCATTCTCAGCCCCTTTGGAGCCCACAGGAATACCTAATCAGGCAAATGTTCTGTCATGTGTTGCAGACTGGAAGCAGGCAGTTTTGGGTAGCAATAGGACCACTGTGATCTCTGATGAACCACATCCAACCCTTGTTTCCTTATGTCAGCAAACCAGAGTGGATCATAGAGCTTTTTCAGCCCTTGCAACTGCTGTCAACAACTCCAGAAACAACAAACTACACGCGAGAGTTACTTAAAAACCCCAAACCAACAATGCATTTTATTATGGGGAACTGGTGCACAGCTTCTTTTATATTCAATTTGTGATGGCAAGAGGTTTAGTAACATGTTGCCTACAGTCACAGCCCAGAATAGACTTGCCATTTTCTAACAAGTCCCTTTCTGGAAAAGAAATCACCATGTGGGATATTATGTATGGAAGTAAAAGGATCTATAATGTATTATGTATGTAATTTTTTGTGTATAAGGATATGTATAAAATATTCACTTCACACTTCTGGTGCTTGAGGGCTGGCAATATGAGAGATGCATTTCAAGGAAAAAAAAGAGTAGAAATAGGGCAATGCTTTAGTATTTTGTCAGTTGTTCATATTAATTTTTTTGGTCTTAAGCAGCACACTGGACCCCCTGGGGACTACCAAGCCCTGACTTCTCTCAGCAGCTTGAATCTCTTTTTTTGGCAAGTTCATACACAGCCAGATTGTCTGACAGCACCCACAGCAACAAGTAGTTAATGCTTCTCCTGCAGTCTTAATTCACCCCATTGTGTTTGGGATTGCAGGGATGGAAATGATCACACAGTGAAGTGCTGCAAAATGCAATCTCTCTAGACACAATGGGGTTGAGTCAAAGGACACAAGGCACTTAACTCTGAAACCCCTTGCTTTCATCCAAACACTCTTACTTTAACAGCATGTTTTTGTGGTTTAGTTTCTTTTGGTTTTATTTTATGACATAGAAAAAGTTAGATGCTCATTTGATGCACATTTGATGCTACATGCCTTCATTTCTAGGCTGAGATGGGTTTCTATACGAAAAAACTACGTACCAAAAAAAAAAAAAAAAAAGAGAAAAAGGACGCTGGATTTAGTAATTGCATGTCACTTTGGGCCCACAGAGATGTGGTCAGACAATGGGAATGAGGTGGTTCTAGATTAAAGTCCCGGCAGAACACAGTAATGAAAGCTGATTTACATGTTAATAACTTGCAGCAATGATTTTCCTTTCCTAAGTGTGTTAATTTCCCTCCTTATCCCTCAGCACAGTTTTTTAGATGCTATGAAGATTGGTGTTATCAGCCCTCCCAGGATGAGCAGATAACAGGTTTTTCTCTCTGTGGCTGTCAGATTACAGTGAAACTGGCTTTTCTGTTAACAACACAGACATGTTTATATGAAGTCAGGTCCCATACAGTACACTCTCTCAAAACAGGACAAATCATTCTTTGCTTCTGTATTTGTCCTTTAAGATGTGGGCAGGTGGCCTCAGGATGGATAACTGTGAATGAATTGTAGAGCATATGGAAATACGCTCTACATGCTGACGTAGAAATAGGCAACACTCATGTTAAAACATCAACACTCCACAGAAAATTGTTTTCTTATGGATATTTTCTGTGTCGTGTAGCCCAAGCCATGTCCAGCCCCTAAACAGAAAACCACAGCAGTCGGCACCTATGCATCCTTGGGGACGTACAGAAAAATGTTCCAGCTTGCTTCAAGCACTTTTTGCACCCATGGACAGATTTCATTATCTGCAGAAAGGATTTTCCATACAGGAAAGCCCACCTGAAATTCCCTAAAGGTAGGCACCTTTACAGTATCTTAACCTACAGTAACCCTTTAGGGACATAATGTAGCCCTACGTTATGGTGCATGGCTTGAAGGAATGCCTGTTCTGATTATTAATTACATAATAAATGTCAATTCAGTAATATAACATAGGCACTGATTTATGTTATAAATTGGCATCTGCATTACATAAATAGTTTCATTCTAATGGCTTATAATTGCTACATATCTGCAAGTTATACAGTGCAAAAAATGCTGGACTGGATTCAAAATACGTTGGCATGCATGCAATTACTGAAAATGGGGAGAAAACCCAGAGCAAATATTTAATTTAGTATTTGCTGCACTGTAGTGTTATCAGCCTGCACAAATGCTATAATTGTCATCTGTAAAAAGACCAAAGCAAAGTGTTCTGGAAATAGAAAATACGTCTCACATGTCATGGCCTAATCCATCAGTCACTGCATTCACATGTAATCTTTGCCCAGCTGAAGTCAGTGGTGTTAGTTATCAAACTGGGCTGACAGGGCTGAATGGAAGTGATAAAAAACAAAAACCTTTTAATGAGAATTTTTTAGTCCCTGGGCCTGATCCTGTCAGAATTTTCTATGGGACATGCTGCTTACTCCTGTGAGTAGCTGAGTTTGCTCTTGTTATGCCCATTTGGAAGTGCTGGCAACACAACTCTGCGCTTACCAAAACCCAAACGT
Organism: Oreocharis arfaki; assembly: GCA_013398015.1. Classification (NCBI taxonomy): domain Eukaryota; kingdom Metazoa; phylum Chordata; class Aves; order Passeriformes; family Paramythiidae; genus Oreocharis; species Oreocharis arfaki. The sequence goes on from VZRR01008594.1 coordinate 932,562, forward strand.
GACAACCCAGAGGACAGCAACCTTAGCAGCCCTGCCTGTCACACACCTGCAGCCCAGCCTCCTGCAGGTATCCCTCATGGCTCAGAAACATCCCAAGCCCAGCAGCATCTCCCTTCCTGACAGTCATGCCAAGGACACGTCCACCTGGAGGAATACCTGGCACGTTTCCTTCGTAGCCGGTGTGCCTGCTGCTGAGGGGATGCTTGTGGGGAAGCAGCACTGTACTGTCCCACCCAAAGCTCTCCCCGATACACAGTAGTGTTGCCTTGCTCAAAGGATTTTGGTCTTGCTGTTCAGGTAATTTGTTATAATTGTTAAACAGAAACACTTTTATGTCAAAGCAGAAATCACTTGACGCTTCGAGTTTCTTTTAGCAACTGGTCAAAGGGTGAGAGTCCCAGGGACAAGCCCAGCTGAAGCCTTTTCCATGGATGCTCTCCCATGCTTACCTCTCTCTGATGCATGGCTCACTGTCCCTACCTCAGGCTGCTGTTCTCATGGCAGAGTCTGCTCTAATCGCATCTCTGAGTTAAACACAACCTCTCTCCTTTCCTTGGAGGTGTGTTTCTAACCTGGACTATGTTAATGATTCAGATTACAGGACAGCCACTCTGCCAGACGACTGGCATGGCCAAGCCAAGGGTGAAGGTTGTGGTGGGAGCAGAAAGGAGCAGGCAGGGCTGGCCGTGTGTTGTCATCTCAGAGTGATGCTATCATGGTTTCCTTAAAGTGTTCACAACAGGGTGAAACAACGGGAAAAACCTCAGCAATGTTTATCTCATTGGGCTTTTAAAATCTCATCCCTTCTTTCTTCTGATCTTATGGAGTAGGAGAATTCCTCCATGTTATATACAGAGAAGAAGAAGGAGGCCCTGAGAATATGCAACCCCACTGATCCTGGTGTTCGATCCCTGCAGGATCCTTTTGCCCTGGTGGATATGGTAAAACTATCTTGGGAAGAAAAACTATGGAAGTTTTCCGTAGAAAAGGGGTATCTCTTACGAGATGTATTTTAAGAGCATCCAAAGGAGTATTTTTTGAAAGCCATATGCTACTTACTCACATGCGTATGACAGAACTCATATATGAGGAGCGATGCAGAACACAAACGTAGGTGTTGCACATTTCATATGTGCATATGTCATAGCCTGTTCCCGAATTCAGTTTCTGAAATGCTTCTTTTCACGAACACCATTTTCAGGTTCAGTATTTGGTTACCTTTGGCTGAAGAGAAGTGCATTAAATTTACGGTTAACTTGTTCAGAGAGATATGGAATCTACAACTTATTGGCAGAATTACAGTAGTTGTTTTTATAAGAATATGATGTCAAATTAGGACTAAATCTTCAAGATTATTTAATTTGTTTTTGTAAGAGTTGGGGCACCACCAGATTGGAACACCATAAAGCAGCACAAGCTCACCCTCTTTCATCTCCGTTGTGCTTCATTTCCTTTCCCTGGTGTTCACAACTCATGAATTCCAGGAAACTGCAGTTCATCTGCACGTTGATAGCATTTACCTTTCTTAATTGGCAAAAAAATTGACCTTCCTCCTACCAGGACTAAAGCAGAGTGTGAATCATTTATATGATGTAACTGAGACTGAAACTCCTAATACACTTATAGCAATCTCAGGGAATGTAAAGGGTGAGGCTACTGAAGCAGGAGAGAAATGGCAGCCAAAGCAGAGGCGTCCTGGCCACAGAGCTGCACCACAGGGCAGATCCTCAGCCTCGTGATCAGCAGGTGATGCTCAGCCAGGGCAGCGACTCCTCCACTCCTCTGCTGTTGCTATCAAAGAAAAAGGCCTCCCAAGGGCTTGCACTGGAAAAGTTACCGACAGGAAAAACAAGTGCTTGAGCCAACTGTATTTTGGTTGTTCAGGATATAACCCAGAAAGCAGCAGGCAATCAGAGAAGATAAGCGAGCAACTGCCATGAGAGGACACATTTTTTCTTAAATCACCAGTTCCTCAGGTGTAGCTATTTTTGATGCCATTTAGACTGTAATTATTGTAACCATTTAGTCAGAGATTTCAGCTTTTAAATTGTCATACCTCAGAAAAGCTTAATGAGCTACAGAAGGACATAAACTTTGTGCTTTTCCACTGGTGAAGCAAAGCAGAATGTAGACAAATCAATGGTTTGAGCATCTCTGCAATAATACTTCTTCTTAGCACATGAAGACAGACCTCTGTCTCCCAGAAGTTGTTCCTCTAGCATTAAAATTTGAAGAAAACTTTAATCCTGCATGGAAGTTTATCATGGTGCTTTGCAGGATCTTGCTCTACCTCTGGTCAAAGGCCCAGTATTCTCAACTACATTTACCATGTATTTGCATGCCACATTAGATGGAAAGACAAGAGAAATTACTCTTACAATCATAAGTAGGAAATAAAACCACAAAGGACAGTGGTTTAAAATAAACAATGTACTTTTTCAGATGAAATATTATTAACCCTTAATTGATAATAAATTACATAATGACATCCTTTGTTCCCTACAGAGAAAACACAAGTAGCTTTTGTGTGGTGAAAAACAATGCAAAGTAAGTTTAAAGGCAGTTACTGAATGTAAAATACAGTAAATAAGTAATGCACCACTTTGAACTGAAAAGAAAAAAATGTCTGGAACAACTTGTCAGAGAAGAAAAATAAGGACCAGTCCTTCATGCCAATGCAGATGTGAGTTGGAAAGAGAATAGCTGATAGGAACACTTCATCACAAAAGAAGTGAGAACAAAACAGAACAAATCTTTAAACAATTTTTAACTTTCCTCCTTTTTTCCAAGCAAGAATTATACCCAAGAACAATCTTAGTATGGGCATTACTCGTCTGTATTTATAATGTTAAGGTACACTTCATAAATCAGTTAAACCAGCATTACTTGCACATGGAATGGCTCTGGATAGGAAAGGGACTCCATCATGAATCTGTTACTGAGATGTTCATTTAATTCAAATAGGAAAGGCAAGAGGAAAAGCTTGGCTGGCAGATTTATTGATTACATTTCACCAATGACCAGCAAAAGGCAAGCACTCTGAAAATCCCCAAAGGTGATCATTAGTACTGAGTAACTGTCACTAAACATTAGCACCATCAGCAGACTGGAACTAAAAGAAAGTGTGATGCTTTAAATGTGAGGCCCAAGAGGGACTGCCTGTGGTCCAAAGAAAAAATGGGACCTCTTACATCATGGCACTTGTGTTTGAGACAAATGAAATGCTTTATATATATATAAAATATATGTAATACATATATAAATTCATCTGTATATAGAGAGACATAAAATTGATCTAGCATAGTCAGGCAAATTGGGCAGGTCTCCCTACTATAAAACATAAAATTAATGTGTCAAGCCAATTTCGCGGTCCACTTGCCTGGAGCTGATTAGGACCAAATTAAACTTGGTCCTAATCAGCCTGAGTGCTTTGCAGGTAATACAGAAATCCATGGGATATGCTTATTACTGTAAAAGCACGTGCACATTATCTGCAAAAGCTGTGTAAGAACAGGTTTACCCGAATACTGTGTGGTTTCACACTTTCTAATGCATTGTTAGCTCACCTATTTTTGGTGGATTTTTATTTGAAAGTCCCATATTTCCACTGCACAGCAGAATCATACATCAAATATGTGATTTTTTATTTTTCATACTTGAATTTGATCTTATGATCCTTGACTTGGCCGAAGGAGCACTTTCTGTATCTGAGGCGATGAATTTAGATTTTAAAGGAAGAGAAAGGATATGAAGGGTTTTGCCACTTCCCATTAGCTATCTCCCCCTTTTTTTTATCACATCCTGTGATTCTCATATGTGTGCTTTTGTTCCATGGGAAACAGCAGGAACAATACCTTTTGTACTGCTGGCAGACAACTGCTTCTGATATAGGTACACCACTGCCTTTTGTGCACTTCAAGCATTGCCTCCTCCAGGAAAAAGAGCCTATTTGAATTCCAGCCTCTTGGTCAGTCTATAGCCCTTGCTCGGAACACAGTATCCCAACAGGGAAAGTTATTTCCTGTAGTGACCCAGCACCAGCCCCTTTCCTCACAGGGCCACAACAACAAAAGCATGATGCTGTTAAAGGTCCTTCCTCCTCCAGTGGTACCTGGCAGTCACAGCAGAAAACAGGAGACATGGGAATGGGCTTTGGGAGGGCACATTCGCCAAGAGCATCTAATCACTGTGCGCCTTCTCCCACCTTGTGACTCTGCATGAACAGGAACACAGCAACTCTATCATCCTACACAGAGGGCTGTCTGCAGTATAGAATCCAGTGAGAATCAAGGATGAGAATTTTGTGACCTTGAGAGACTCATGTCTCATGAAGCGTATCTCAGCATTAAAACTTGAAACTAGGTGTGTGGCCTATAAATAAGTATCTTCCAGACAACAGTGTCTAAAGCAGCAAAAGGAAGATGAGCTTTGGGAAAGCTCAAATTCTATGGTACAATGTGGAAAGAAAGCCAGCAGTGTGGTTTCTGCCTGCAGCATGGGACGAGGATTCAGATTTGCTGCTCTTTACTAAGGACACTTGAGTCACTTCAGGGTCTTCTGCTTCCCTTATCCCACTTCCTGCCTTAAGGGCAGTTAAGTCCGGTCATCCCTGACCTGGATGACAAGTTCTGGATGAGAGACTCCTGCCTGAGTTGACACTCCTGCAATCTTTCTGGTGAACTTTATGGACAGTTTACACATCAAACAGCACTCTGCTAGAAATCAATTCCTTAAAATCAAGGTAACAGTGAAGACAAGAGTAGGCTCTGCATGAAAATGCAGTGATTTGTACTGCGAATGGAAGCAGCTTGGCAAGGTCCAGCTCAGTTGTCTCCAGCTGTCTTACATTCTATTTTCCAATTACAAATTGTATTTCTAGGCTTCAATCCCTAGAGAGATGGATAAGAAGCAGCTTTACAAAATGCTTACTTATATGCCAGAACCTGGTTTTCCATCTTTAGAACCTATGAATTTTGTATCTCTTTCAATGACTTAAGGTTGAAAAAAGGGCCACTGGCTCAAAGAAAGAAAAAAAACCAACCAACTAAGGTATCTCCATTTGATCATCTCTTATTTCAATGTGTCTGACAGCACCTCATCTCAGCATTTAGGTGATGTTCTTAAATTGTGACATTTTCACTCAATTTTAGAAACACATTATTTCTGAGTAATGAACTCATGTTTATAATTGCTTAAACTTAAAGAAAAAAAATTAACTTTTCAACACTTTTCCATGTCTTATCCCCATATTTCCATATTGCACGAAGATATTGGCAATTATTATTTAAGTCAAAAGGGAAAAGCAAAATAATTTACATCATCCATCACAGCTCCCTTGCATGAATAAATTACAAGACACCATGGCAAATCAATCGCGGGGAAAAGAACAATCTGCACCAAACACTGTATTCATGTGCATAATCTTTTTAATATTTCCTGACCTCGTATATCAAACCAGCAGATTGAATTCCGTGAACTTTAAGTAATACAAAGCTGTTTATCCCAAAGTCCTATGGGGAAGCTCTAATCTAATCAGTTAAATTCAGGACACAGACACAGGAATAAAGAGAACAGACCTAACTCAGCAAAAGTTACAAAATCTGTTTGCCATTCAGCTCTAGTTTGCAGAGTCAGTAAGGTCTTAATACAAGAATCACCTCCTAAGGTTGTATGGATGACTCCCTATGCAAGAGGACCTGGTTGCACATACTCCAACAGTGGTGTCCAAGGATTTCACAGGAGACCTTTGCCAAGAGACCTTTTTTTCACAGAATATTCATAGAATATTTGCAGTTGGATCCACAATGATCATCGAGTCCAATTTTTAAGTGACTGGCCCAGACAAGGATCAAACCCACAACCTTGGTGTTATTTGCACCATGCTCTGACCAGCTGAGCTAATCTCGGGGTCACCTTTGCCTTCTTTAGGAAAAAAATTAAGCAGCCCACCTGCTCTTCCCTTTTGGAAGACGTATTTTTACCTCATTGTCAGCCTCAGCTAACAGGACAAGGAGAAGTTGTCCAGGATGAACCCGCTGCCTTTTTGCTTTTAGAGGCTGCCAGTGCTCCAGGGCAGGAAGGCATGGGATGGCAGAAAGGATATGAATGAACTTGTTGTCTTGAAAAAGATAAAAACCAAGTATTCAGTCTGAATTGACCAAGGGAAACACATTTCCCCTTTGTGGGGAACACCGATACAAAGAATGTACATGTGAATCTGAATTACAGCAGTTCACTTCAGGGCTTCCAGAAAAGTTGGGGATGCAAAAGCCTCCACAACAGTGGTCTCTCCATCATGCAGAAAGTTTGTGTGCCAAGACAGGCTTGCTCTACTGCATAAGTAGAAGCTGCACTCATCTACTCTCTGCAAATGTGTCATTCTCTAGGGAACAGATCTTAGATGGTAAAACTTTAGCAGGACTCTTGGCTGCCTTTCCTAAGGGATGCAGCATATGCCTGCCCTCCTGCTGAACAATCACTCAGTATCTTCTAACATCTACATATCCACTCTTATTTTTTCCCACAGTTAAATCCTCCTTTATAACCTCCTGCTTCAGGGTCACAGCTCTATAGAGACTGGTATTAAGGGGATTCAAGCAGGCAGACTGAAAAAGAAATAGACCTCAGTGTTAATTTCGATAGGTTCTGCACATATCCACAGTCTATTCGTGCTTCAGAAGGTTCCTGAGTGATGACAGTGAACGGTGACCTAAAAGAAAATGACCTAGTCCTGTTTCACAGATGAAGGACTGGAACACTCTAAGTGGTAACTGCTGATTGACTTGCTCAAAATCATACAGGAACTCTTGAGCACACAAAAATTTGAATTCAGACCACTCACACTCATGGTAAAATATTTTGGTTCAGGGCTTTGGTGGATTTCCAAGGGTAATCCACCCCTGATTTTTCTTTCTCCCTGTGGAAAGAAAAGAAGAATTTATAAAACTCATGATGTCTTAGCAATAGACACAGAATTGTCTATTGTGGAAGGAGTCACAGTATTACCATTTATTCAAAAATTGCGAACTGTTTTTCATCTAATTTCTTTACTGTTTCTGCAAGTGTTGAACATTACAAATATTATATCCCTGTCTCACTTCCCTGCTCAATTTTCCTTCCTCTCATATGAACTAAGTGTCCTAAATTTAATTTACCCCCTTACAAATTGGCTGCCCTTTCATGTCAGGAGCGAAAACGCCCACTCAGCATAGCTTGAAAGGAACCTGTCTGTGGTTGGGAGGGAAAAGTCGAGGTGCTGCTTTAACTAACTAAATTAAATACAACTGGAGCTCGGAGCAGCTGGCAGGTTTGATTTGGATGTAGGATGCTGTGAGATAGCGATAAGTGAGTGCTCAGGACCAAAGGGAATTAAAAGGCTGTACTTGGGTTTAATGGAGTCACTCTCTTTCTGTGGCGCATCCATTAAGGACGCCGTGCTGGCACGCGGCGGTGCCTGCGCCACTCACACTGCAAAAGGCCAGCTTCAAATGAGCCTTGGGCTCCAAAGGCCATGAGCATATGGCTCTGGAGGGAGGCAGAAGGACACCCTTGCTTTGCTGCCCTTAGCCACATCAGAGCCATTTAAAGGAAGGGACTGCTTCTGCCAGTTCAGGGGTTCAGATCCTGCTCTGGACCATGTGGGAAATATCTACCAAACCATCAAAGAGAGGGTTTGGAGAGTGCAAGAAAAATCATGTTACCCTGAATGAGAAATTTGTCTCTCTCTATTAAAGAATTCCTTAAAACCTGCAATGAGAAAAATTACAGACAATGTTTTTTTCCACCCATCTTTCCAGCTTATTTAATAGTATGTTAGACAGCAGTTTTCATGTAGTCTGTATTCCCTTGCTCTCTTCTGGTATTAGTATTTCTCTTGTTCATGTAAGCGCTTCCCTGAGGAACAATGAAGATGGGAAAACATTTTTAAAGATTATGATTCAACTGTAAAACCTCTATTTGTCAGTGTCACCAACAGGCAGGTGTAATGCCTGAAAGTGTCTTTCAACTCTGCTTTCTAATGGGACTAAAAATGTAAATGAAACATTGATTTCATAATTAGTACCATAGATTTGACACTTGTCTGCCTCTGGTAATGAGGAGAACTTTCCTTACATTTGCAAAATACTTTGAAACCTCTTCAAGGAAGATGTTGCAGAAGTAAAAAGCTGTGACTGGGTGCTGTAACATACTATGTTTCAAATGAGTTACTCAGCAAGACACCTCTGCAGGCAGAACAGGCTAAATATTCAATTTTAAGGCTTTTTATTGTTTTTCTTTTAAATTTCAAAATTATTCTTTATCTGGAGAATTTAAATTTTAAGTGTTGGAGCATGGAAATATTGGTTACTAGGTGCTGACAGTGTTTATTAACATAAGCAATATCACAATTTCGAACCAGTATTAGTTAGAACACTGAACACTACAGTAATTATCATGACTATGAATCTGACAAGCCCCACTTAAAAAAACCCAGCCATTACAGAATCCTTGGTCTTTTGCTCAGTTCAAAGCTAATCTTCCCTTTTTTTCCCTCTTGTGTACATATGGCAATCTAACTTATTTGGTAGAACAACCCAAGAACATGTAAATATGTTTGTTTCCTCATGCACGGAGATGCATATATATGAATAATTTTCAGTGAATGATGTGTCAAGCAAAAAGGACAAATTGTTTTGAATAATATTTACAAGTTCTGAACAGAGAAAAAAATGTATTGGGTTAAGGATAAGTGCCACATAATTTGACTGATTATTGATTTCAAAAGGAAAAGCACCAAGTCACATGAGACTATACACGTAGTACAGGCAAAACCAAGAGAGACTGACAATAAAGAAAAGAAAAGAAAATATCCCTCCAAAGATGATGGCTCTCCAAGCAAATTCAGACCCCTTCTTCACCTTTAATTTATTTTATCTGATAGTTTTTCATTTGTCCTTTCTTGGAAGTGAGGTCATTAACTACTCTGCATTACAGCAGCAGCCAGTAGTCGCAGATGTAATCAAGATCCCATTGTGTCAAAAACTATTGTAGAAAGAGACATTTTTACCAAAAATGTCTTGGAAAATGTCAGCTGTGTGACTGAACTAAATGCTTTAGTTGGTATACTTGCCTAGGTGAACAGTGCAAAAATACATGCTGCATTTATGCAACTAGAGATCGCAATTATGCTGTGAAAGTCATGATTTCAGCAAAACTTCTCCTCGCTTTAAATTGCCAGGATTGTGCCCACTACTGCACTGTGACTGGTAAAGATGAGAGACAAAAGTATTGGGAAGGTGTGATAGTTATCCCTTTGGATGCAATTATTTTAATCTATAACAAAGATAGTTTGTTATGTATCTGTAGGAAGTTCTTAACAAGGTTTTAATACATCAGTTCTAGAAAATGTTAGATATTTCATCTGCTGCACTTAGATATCAAGATATTTCTGTCTACTTACGTCATACAATGCTCCAAAACAATGAAATTATAGTGATTTAAGTATTTCACCACAGGTCTATATTAAAAAATAGGAAGAAATGAAAGGCTGTCTGACATTTTGTAGTTTATCAGGCTTTTTAGATGGCCATTATTTTCCCAACTAATTTCCCATTAGAAGTGTCAAGACTTCCCAAGGTAGAAAACATGCAATTTTTCTCTACTTTCTGTAATCATGACAAAATAAATATCCAAGGAACCTGTGTTGGAAGGGGAAAACGAAACCAGGTGAACCTGACACTGTTCATGCAGAAGTTATTTTGAAAGCCTGGATACAACATCCTGACACATAAAACTAAACTCTGCCTGCAAAATAAGTGACTTTGGCTGTAACTAATTTAGTAAGAGCTGGTGCTATCCAGGACACATCCAAAACCGCTCACATCTTTTGAAGCCTGAGGATCTCAAATTAATGTACAAGAATTTGAAAATCTGTGCATTAAGAGGGACCTTGATGAAAAATAAATTTGAGAGCTGAGCAGCAAAGGATGTTTTCTAGAAAGCTGGATCTGAAACAGCTCTGCATGTTTAGATGCCTTTAGGTATCAAAACCTGACCACTGCCACTGCTGTGTATTTAGGGCTCTGATGGTGAATTTTTAGCTGAATTACCTGTAATTTAAGAAAACTGTTAATTTCTGCCCTCTAAAGTGTTTGCCAACCCTTTGCCAGAGCAGAAGGGAGCAGGTGCTGGTATCCTTACCATGATAGGCACAGCCATCACAGCACTGTGACCATCTGCTACCAAGCCAGACAACGATGTAATCCTTCTTTTACAACCAAATTAAGGCACTTGAAACAAAGACGACAGGGAGTGGGTCCTTAGGGGAACACATAAATGTACCTGGTGGCATGGCTTTGGGAGGGGACCACTTCCCACAGCTATCATGGGGCAACGCCTTCGCCTCTTACCCTGCAGGGCACATCCATTCAGTGCTTTGAAAGGTCACCTTCTCTCACGGAATGTGGCCTCTGACGTTCAACTTCCACACTTCTGTTTTCACACCAACACTGAAGGGATCCTGAGACGGCTGCCACAGGCTGTCTTTTGGTTCAGAACCGTTGTTAAGCCTAATCTGCCAACTCATTGATATAATTACAGATATAGTAGTTAAACTCGTGTAACAACCCTTGGGGATCTCTTATTCCACAATTGCTTTGTCTGGTTATTTTTATGTTATTTAGCTTATGAGGTATGAACCCTGAGGTATTCTCTAAGAATCTCTGGAATTATTTCCCTTTTTTAAAAGCCAAATACTGTCCACCATAGCCCCACGTGACAACCAGCAGCAGTCTTACTCTACACATTTTCTCAGAGCTCCCAAAGCAACGTTGTGCAGGGAAGAACGATGAACTTATGGAATTAATGTAGAGCACAAAGTAAAATTCAGTTAATAAAGCAAAATCCAGGAATGGCCCACTGTAAAACAAACTTTGTTTTCCATAAGAAATAGAACTGCAATTTTCCAAAGACACCTCTATAAATACCTTCCTTATTTTGGATTAAACTTTATCACAGGTAAAGCAAGCAAATATAGTTAGACTTGAAGCAGAAATTTTCTTTCTGGTGAGATTTCTCTTAACTTCTGCTGAACTATACCCTGTTCATTTTGGATAGTGTAAATGTTCCACTGAATCTTGTTCTTATCTGTGTTCTAAATATGCTTTTAAGACAACAACAGATTTTTTGCACATTGTCTGAACATTATTGTCAGATGCAGTTAAACATCACGTGAAAACGTGCTGACTTTTGGTTAAGTATTGAAAAAATTTATAAGCATCTGTTTGTGGTATTGAGCAGATATTCAGCTACCAGAGGTAGTTTTATAACATATAGAAATTTAGTTCTGGAAACAGCTCCATTCTGAAACTGTTTCACTCCCTCCACTGGCTAAGGTTTTCTGGTGGTATCTTTAAAACCAATTATTATCTGTCATTACTCATTCAAAGGAACAGTGATACATGTTCTCACTGCAGAAATAATCAGCAGTAACAATGCAATATCAAGTTGCTACCTCTTTAATGAGCCAAGAAACATAACCATTAATTTATTGTACTTTCCTGTGTCACAATAAAAATACATCCATTTCTATTTTAATAAAGTCAAACCCGCTGAAATTACCTGTAAAACACACTAATAAGCATTTGATTGAATTAATTAACATTACCTGTTATTTCAATACCCTTGATGAACTACAGACCATGAAGTCCAGCATAGTTTTATAATTCTTAAAAATTACTTTTGAAAATATAGAATCATAACATTCCAATTAGAGAATTACCTGCCATTTTCCTTCTGTTTAATTATACCAATGATAAAATATCAGGAATGGCTTGGGAGGCAAAGAATATGAAGGCTGAAATTCTTAGAAGTTTAGAGGTGTCCAAGTTTTACAATGTAGATGTAAAATACTGATGGCCCAATTTTTACAAGTCATTTTGGTATCTAAAGGTGCACACCACTGAGCCATGTCCTTTCCAGTTATGCCCCTTTAGTTCAGGATATGTTGAACACGCAGTTCTGAAAACATGTCTATGCCATCTGTCTCTTTAGTACCCTGTATTTAGTACCCTGTAACAGCATTATGCTTTGAAACTAAAACCCCAATGCACCGTTTCCATCCTTTTTCCTCTTCCTTCACTTCAACTGCTATTTTACATTTCTGCCCAACCCGTACAAGTCTTCTGTGTGCTCATGTAGAGAGGGCCTGAACTGCCCAGATGTGTCCTACCAGCAGAGCAGGCAGGATAATGCCCACCTGGAGGGCTGTAGCTCAGCTTGGCTGTGGAACAGCACACCATCACCAGGACACTGCCAGTCTCACAGATGCCCATTAGCAGGCGCACAGATGTTGAGAGCATTTTCTCAGCAGAAACCAAATGCTCGGAGGTCAGGTACAAGCGAAGGGCCCTGACCCACGTGCACGGCTGCGAGCAGCCAAGATGACCCTTCCTTCCAAGTCTTCCCTCCTGCTGCCTCCCAGCACGACAGCGGGAGGGAAAATGCATAGCTCAGAGGAGTCTAAATTTGAACAGCTGAGCTCAAATGAGAGCTTTTTACCTCCTCGGGGTTGCTTTATAAAACTATCTGTCTTTTTTTGTTGAAGATGTACAAAGCAACAGTGGAAAACACACAAAAAAATTTCAAATTAAAACTGATGCTTAAATAATTTTTGATCAAATTTTATCCACTGTTCTCTCACTCTGAGAAATTGCTTTTTCATCACAGATTTATGAACCCCTGAGAAGAAAAGTATATAGAAATACTGACAGATTAGCATTATTCTCAAGTTATTTACCTTTTTATATCAACTCTGGTGAACATGCTGCTTTATATTTTAAGAGGCTTCTAATTCATTCTGATTCATTCCTGATTACGGTCCACCAGTTTTTTTCTATGTATCTGCTGTAAATAAAATGGAAAGTATGTCTAGAACTGGAACTCCATGCATATTTACTTACTCTAGTCAAACCAAAAATACTTGCCTTAGCAGTCTAATAACCTCCCAGAGAAAGATGCCACATTCATTTACATGATGATGAGATAGGAAAATGGATTAAGTAGTGGCTGATCACTTTGGGATAGTGAGAAAATGATGGAGCCTCCAGGCATCCTGAACACTTTAGGTGCAAAGGGACTGACCCAGTCCCTCTGCTGTCTGTTACGGGGCTTCTCTTGAATATTCACCTCCACCCTGCTCATGGTTTGCACCCCACACAAGTTCATACAGACCTTGGCAGATGGGACTATCTCTCCCAGAAGGGGTTTTACTCATTAATTTCCACGTTTCCTCCAAACCAAACAGATCAATGCCAGGAAGCTGCATTAGTGCAGGACACCTTGTTTTGTCCTGACCACAAATATTTTTCTAGACCCACTGTATTACTCTCCTTTTGGAGAAATAATTTTGAGTTTATTTATGCATGCAGTAGTGTAACTTCTGCCTCAGCAGCCACTCTAAATCAAATGACAGATATTTTTCTTTTATTCTCTCAGTCACAGTGACCACACAGCCCTGGTGGAACAGAGGAGCATGCTATAACCCTTTGAAACACCTGCACACCAGTTCACTAACTGTCCCAAATCAGCCTTTTTCCTCTGGGACAGCAGGAATCCCATTACTAAGCATGCATAGAGGAAAGAGAAGTTGCCCTAAATTTGCCGTAATTTTTGTTCTGTTCGCGCCCAAGTTGGAGAAATGTCCCAGCTAAGGTCTTAAAACTCCTGAGTGGCCTTTATTGTCTACTGTTTAGACACCTTTACCATCTGAAAGCTCATTTGGTTCAAACAGATGAGTTCACAGAGCTGGCAAAAAAATACCTACCACTGGGAAGCCTAAGTACTTCTGTGCATGAGAGGCAAAAAATGTAGCTGATGTGTGAGGTGACATTCAAAGCACTGCTGCCTCTGCAGAACAGAATTATTATTTTCTGCTGCTGTTCTCTGCATGTGAGGGGAGGCCCCGAGCCAGGCTGCTGTCTGTGGCAAGGAAACAGAAAGAAACATGAACATGTTTTCATGCCTTATAGCTGAATCCTGCAAGGCATGGCACATCTTTTTGGAGGTCATGAGCCTCCCCAGCTAGGTCAGATCAAACACCTTTGGGGTTTGCACCCCTGAGGAGAAAATATGGTTTTTTATGACATAAATGTCAAAAGAGCTACAGCCTGTTGAAATGTGTTACTGCCTTGTGGGTTACTTTACACTGACTTTCATTATGCTCCATCTTCATTTGAAAGCCTGACTAGTGCACGGCTCAGTTGAAGCCACACTGCCTGCCCAGCTGTGAGCAGACCTGTGTGTGGGGAGATTTCAGAGACATGCCAGAGACAGCAGATACTGAACTGCACCAGGAGTATCTCACACCTGTACCAATTTAGTGCCCAGACCAAAAACTAATAGCCTCTTCTGCTCTTTCAGATCCTGAGATGTCTTGGCAAACACAGCTTAGATGCTAGAAATCCTTTTCTGACTTAAAACTACACAGTTATGCCAAATTTCTCATTTCTGTTGCCTTATTAAAGGTTAGAGATTTATATCAACAGAACTGTGTCATTTCATGCAAAATGAAGACTAACACAGGAATTTAAAGCCATGGTCGATACATGATGGTGTGCTAGGAACAAAAATACCCAATCACTTGTCATTAAGGTTTAGTTGTCTTATGCCAAGGTAGGGTACATTTTTGTTCATTAATACTAAACAAACATTTGTCTCACCTGACTTTACTCCCAGCTAGTGCAACACTGAAGCGGAACAGAACACTAGATCACCTTCAGTCAAACCAGCTTCTTAATATTTACGTTTTTAATGTTAAGAGCAGAATATGCCTGAATTGCTCAACAAGGACTACAAGCAAAACAAAGTAATGTATTTCCACCTTGCTGTGACACACAACTTTTGTTAGACATCATGCACTAGGACTAGCATGATATCCACGTAGCTTCTTCTTCACTCCAGAATGCACTCAGGCTATTTTTAAATGCTTGGTAACATGTTTTTGAATCATTGCTCATTTTTCACAGGTCTGCAGCTCCACACATCCAAGTTTTCTTACAAGATGACTTTTGCATATGTTAGATACTACTTCTCTGCTGTCTGAGTTACCCCCAAACATATTTTTGTTCCATCTCCATGTCTGCATTTCTTTAACTGCCCACTTCTGAGCTGTCTATAGCCATGGGAGCCTCAGTGTTCACCTGTGCCCTGCCTCTTATCACCCCAGGCCTGCATGTCTCTGTGCCCATCCTGTTTCCACTTCTCAAGGCATCTGCTATCGTTCCAAGTCTGCATTTCTCTCTATGACATTGCTCTGTTAGAACCATAAAAATCTTATTCTACACTGCTATACAACTGCTACTTCTTATTCTATACTTCTGTCATAACTGCTTGTTACTGATATCTGTGTAAGGCTGCAGGTTGTACCACACAAAGAGAAACAAATTTTAAAAAAATTAGGCACAGGTACTTGTTCAGTTAAAGAATTTGCTGTCACAGATAAACCAGGGAAATAAAAGCTGCAGGCAAGTCAACAGAAGTTCAGTCAGGGTAAATCTATCAAGCCTCAGTCCCGAGGCCTTAGAAACTTAATACAGAGCCTGTGCTCTATAGCCATGGCAATACCTGTTACAGGGCTACATGGACAGTGTCATCAAACTGCTGGGCAAAAGATGGCTCTGAATGGGGAATGGGGCAATGCCATGGGGAGATTGATCCTGTACACCTTTGGCATGTCTGCATTTCCAAGGTGGGGCAGAGGTGTTTTTCTCTCAAGCTAAATTAATCATTTATTAAAGGTGTCTCAGGCTCTTTATCCTATCTGCAGTCACTTTACAAGGCATGGACCCTGATGAGATGTTTGCTTTGAGAGCACAAAGCAGAAACATGCTCTGATCAAGTGAGATGTTGTGCTTGTTGAGTTTATACAACGCTGAATTTAAAAATTATTCTTGGCAAAAGTAGATATTTTTACTAAGGAGAAATATTTTTTCTTAAGCATACATGGTATACAAAAGAGTGAACATCTTGCATCTAGTCAGTGTTAGAAAAAAGGATGTGACTGAAGTACCTTCAGTCACCTGGCATGTTGAGTCACACAAGCAAATATAAATCCCCTTGGTAAAAATATTTCTTGAGTAACAGTCAAGGTATGACAGCATGAAAATTTAACATGTGATCTTAACTTTCCCCCAGGTGACATCTAGTATTACTGAACTGGAATATCACACGTATAGTTTTAAAAATAAGCTAACATTTGAAAATTGCTTTTAGGGTAGGCTTTAGACATTTTGGACCTAGCTGGGTCCTAATAATGCAAACTTTTCTTCTCCTTTCATTCTGTCAAGTGTCCTCTCCTCTATCCCAACCTGTATCACTTTTGATTGTGCTTGTATCCTCAGTCCAAGACTTGGTTCCCTGTTTCTTCCCTCTCCCATCCCTCATCACATCCCCATCACACTCATCCCCAAGCTCCTGCCTCTCACAGCTGCCACCACACGTCCCATACTAAGGGCACAGGTTTTAGCTTAGTTTCTACTAAGAGTAAGAGTGATGTGGGAGGGAGTAACCCCTTCACTCTGCAGCTGTTACCTCTTTGGGCACTCTTTGCACCTTCAGAGTTGAGTTCTCTCCCCCGAGGGATATGACCAGCTAAACTGTGTATATGGTCAGGCACCACACAATAATCTGGTCAGGAAAATGGACTGAAAAGGCCTGCAGAGTCCCAAACAATCCCTTGACTTTTTTTTCTTAATACAAGACTGGCTCTGTCTGTGTATTCGGCTATTTATAAACAAAATCTATCAATTTCTGCATAATAAGTATGAATTAAATAGCACTGCACAACTTATCACACACACAGTATAGCAGCAAAACAGTACAAAATACATTATCTTATCGATGCACTCTCATCTTACCTGCTTATCTTGTGGCTATCAGCATAGTCATCTAAGCCCTTACATGTGTATCAATATGAGCAGCAAAGTCCCTAGTGGAGCATCACTGATGTTTCTTTAACAGCACTTTACTCGGTCAAAAAAAAATACCCTAATTACAGGCGAACTTCAGCTGGAGAAAAGAAACTGCTAATTTTTAGGTCCAAAACCTAATACCAACACTGAGTCCAGAAAAGAATCCTGCCATGACTAAACCACAGGTAAATTCTAAATGCCAGAGTCATCTCCACTGGTTCAGATTTTTGACAAAACAGGAGGCCTGTCTGCAATGCCTGTGTGTCAACATTTTCTTTTTCTTTACAAGTTCCAAAATAAACTTAGAACTTGTGTAGGGCATCAGACCTGGCAGTACTGAGTTTCTTCAATTAGCTATGAGTTGGGATGGCATGGAGAATGCTGGTGCTCCAACTCTAACCCATCCAGGCAAACCACTTTTTAGGAAGGGCAACCCTTGCAGTAAAGCAAGCATCTGCACATGATGGATGATCTGAAGCCTTAGGTTGTTCCATTTCACAGACACCATCAAAATGCCATCAGTCATGGCAGTTTTCAGTCATGACATCAATCAAAGCCATAGTTTAGTAAATTTTAGCAGAAACAATTTGCATCTTGAATTATCAGATCTCTGCCTCTCAGTGCTTATGATACTGTCACATTTTTCACTGAATTGCTTTGGAAAGAGCAAATGCAAAAGTTCCTGGAAGTGAAATGAAATTGTGATGCCTTATGCTTAGACAGTAACTTCTAGCAACACTTTGCAAGAATTTATGGCTAAAACTTGTATTTCTATCTGGTTAAAACAGTAACTAGCAAACAATTTTGAGTTAAAGTGAATGTCCTAAGCCCTCATTCAGATAGGAAGAAAGGCTGGATTTCAGCTTTTACTTGGAAAGAACAAAGTCAACCTAAGCAATTCTTAAAGTTTTATGGAGTTCAAAAAAAAGAGGCTTTTTTGTGCCAAGATCAGAACTAAACAGAAGCATTGCACAAGGTGAATTTTGGCAAATCTGTTTTTCCTATGTCCTGCAGACAGGATAAGCAGGGACACAGAAGACATAAAGATGAGGATTTTGTGCTGACAGCACATAAAGACAGACTGCCTTGTGCCTTAGGTGGGACAGGCACAGTTTCAGACCCTGCCCAGAAACTGGACAATCCCAGGGGAGGGTATATAAGAAGGTGAAGTTTGTGTCTAAACACCCCAGCAACAGCTGTGATGAGGTTCAGTAGGTATCGTGATCATGTGATGAGGTATCAGTAGGTCTCACCAAACTGCCAGCTACCCCCCACCTCTGAATTTTGAGGCCAATTAATTATATCAACTTTTCTAACTAGATCCTCCTCTACAAAAGGCCATGTCTGACAGTGCTGGCACAGAGCTGCCTGGCTACTGTCATGGACTAGGGAATTTGTTTGAAACTTCTGCTCTTGGGGATGGAAATGTCAATTCATGCCCAAAAATAATATTAAAAAAAAAAAAGGAAATGAGGGCTCACAAATGCAATAGCATACATTTCAAGCTAACATCATTATGACTACCCTTGGCTCTAAGTTCTTCCTGGTTTATAACTTAATAACAACCTGAAAAGACAAAGCAACACACATGCAGAGCTTTAAATAATTTGGTATGCTGCATTTCATTTTTGTAGGTGTCTTTTAATAGTTCTTTGCAACATATTCTGGAGTATATCATTACAAAAATTCCTAATTTAATGTAATTCCTGAACTAAAACACAGTCTTTTTTTAAAGTTCAACTTGATATCATATTTTCTTGAAAGCTGTCATCTTAAAAATATAGTGGTGTTTCAATTTAGCTGAGATATATTGAAAAAAGAAGAACGCTGTGCTCAATTTTAATGTGTTTTTCAAGGTCTACTGATGTTTTCTATATTTGTTTTTAGCTGGTAAAAGGAAAATGAGATAGAAAAAGAAAGTTGAGCTGGGTGAACGATTCATAAAATTAGTTTGAACTTGCCTAAACAGAAATTCTATGCATCCCAAAACTCATTTTTCTACTGAATGTTCAAGTCTGACTTTCAGCTACACTTCTGCTCTTTGTCTTACCCTGTGTCACTCTAAAATATTATTATTCTTTGTGTGATTACAGAGAATAAAATATTTCCTTATTAATACAGCAATTTTTCTTTCACACTGATTGAAAGGAAAGTCAACAGAACCACAATGATCTGAAAGAAGTATGAGAGAGACCAGGCTTGCTTACCTCTTGGTAACTAAAATTACAGTATGGATGGTTGCAGATGGCAAAGAGAGTACTGATAACCTCAGCTCTGTTCTGGTTCCTGCACACAAGAGCCAAGCCTCAGTTTCCAAAGGAGCTATGCTCTCCTGGTACTCAACTGCCCTCAAAATTCACAAGTCCCTTTTGAGTTCAACTCACAATTTTTTAATATTCTCTCATAACAAAGCAGTGCCACGAGCAATATGAGCTGGCAGTTGGATTAGAGAAACCACGAGAAGCTGCCTTCACCCCCACAGGAGTAATCCTTGCAGATCTGTGTGGAGGTGAATCTGCCTGCACTGTTTGGCCAACACTGTCCACTTGTCTGAACTCTTTACGGGTTTTGTTATCAGAGCTAACATTCACTTATTTTTTTAATATGTTTATCAAACATATAAAATTCCTCAAACATCTCTATTCTAGGAATTGCAATTGCCTTGCCAGACTTCATTAGGAAGATGACAGAACAAGGGCTACTATTTTAAAACTAAAGAGTGTCAATTTAGACAAGATATAAAGAAAAAAAAAGTTATTATGAGAATGGTGAAACACTGAAACAGGCTGCCCTGAGAGGTGGTGGGTGCCTCATCCCTGGAGGCGTCCGCAGTCAGGCTGGATGGGGCACTGGGCAACCTGGTCTTGTTGAAGATGCCTCATTGCAGGGGAGGCGGAACTAGGTATCTTTAAAGTTCTTTCCAAACCAAACTGTTCCATGATTCTGTGGTATGTGTGAAAACCTTTTTTATAAGTGCTGCACCAGAGACAGCAGGGAAAATGCTTGCCATCATTATTTTTAAACACAGAGAAATGAGAAAACACTATTAGATAAAAGAGGGTTAATAAAATTAAGCAGAAGATTAATTCATTATATTAGTCCTCTGTAAATAAGGATAGCTGTTCAAGTATTAAAATAAAATCTACATTAATGGAAGGAAAGGTGGCTAAGAAATCTTTTGTTCTAGTTCAAATGCAAAAAAAGATTGCTTTGATGCTAATGAAGGAAAATGTTTCAAAGATATGGTGAAGGATATATAATATTCTCCTACTATCCAGCAGCCTCTGGACGAAGATGGGGTATTTGGATAAAGCGGTTTATGAGAGCATGAAGGACACTGAGGCAGGCGGCAGAATGTACAGCAAAATTACAGTGGTATTTTCTTCCAGTGTTGATTGATCTTGCCAGTATTTTCTAACATAAGTCTGGAAATGTAAAATAATGCCAGCAACAGGCACAGGGACTCCTCAAAATAAAGCCAAGGAGCCAAATCAAAACCTTTGGCAGCTCACTGGACACCTCAGCCTTATTTTGGACAGATTGAGGACAAACATTTCTGATGAAAACCTTCTCATAATATCTTGTCTCTCCTCTTCATTTTGATATTTAATGAAGAACATTCAGACTTAGTGGTAGGGAAGTGTTCCAGGCTTTCCAACCCTGTTTGTTAAAAACAGAAGAATCCACACTTTGATTGAATCCTGAGGCTGGGACTAGAGGCGTTTACTAAACTGTCTCAGATGAGAATTTTATCCTAACTAGTTCGTGAGTTTTCCATCAAAGAACATCTGCTAAAGGCAGCATAAAGCATTCATGCCACGATCAGGGAGAATGACAAGCACGTTGGTAATTCATCACTGACAGGGTGGTGACGGCTCCAGTCCTACAGTCAAACCACATTTCCAAAAGGAAGCAGGTGGATATAAACCAGCAAAGAGCCGGAAGGTGAATCCTGGGAGGGATCACATGCACTGACTGTCCAGCCTGCAAGCTACCAAGTTACCCAGGATAACAACATGGCAATGGCTCTGCAAAAGGACTGGAGCCAACTTTAAACAACGATGGATAAGTCCACCTGCTCACTCTCCAAGAGACTCACTACACATATGCAACCTGCCAGCAGATTCAACAATCTAAAAGTAAACCTGACCCGTGGCTACGGTATTGGTGAGAGCCCCAAGTCAGTCCATCCCTCTGCTGTCATCAGCGAACAGTAAGACACAAAAGAAGAAATGCTTCGTGACTGTGCAGGCCCTTCAGGTTTGGGTTCTTGCTCTCCAAAACCCTTAGGAAAAGACAATCATCTGACATGCATGCACTCAGCACTTCACATTAAGAACCTTTGAGTAAAATAAAAAATTATTTTACTCAAAGGTGATTTTTGCCTTCTTTCCTACTGGTAAAATGTCAAGCATGCCTGCTCCCAGAAAGCGATGAGCAGGAGTGTGTAAGAGAGAGAGAGAATGAGAGAAAGAAAGAGATACAGAGAAGACTGGGCAACTTCATTTGTTCTCATTAACAGAGGAAGATGTAGTCTCCCCTGGGATATTACTTGGAAAATGGTAACCTCAGGGGCAGCAAGAAAGTCTGAGTTCTCCTGTGACTAAAATTCGACAGCTGGCCAAGCTGCCACTTCTTGTCCAAGTAAGCCTTGATCTGCATATCCATGCCCTGAAGAGAAGCTGAACTTCACCTGCAATTCTGAGGAGAACTTTGATTATGCAAGCCCTTTTCTTTCTTTATAAAACACAAAGAAAATATGAGCTTGAATCTTGCCATGACTGAAGTCTGCTGA
Source organism: Oreocharis arfaki (assembly GCA_013398015.1). Lineage (NCBI taxonomy): Eukaryota > Metazoa > Chordata > Aves > Passeriformes > Paramythiidae > Oreocharis > Oreocharis arfaki. The sequence goes on from VZRR01008594.1 coordinate 954,303, forward strand.
CTGTAAGCACAGGGGAAAGTACATGCATCTTGTCTTCTTACAGCCTTGTGTTAGCTCCAGTCTGGTCTGTGTACACCCCTTTCTGAATTACAGCACTTCAGAATAGATATACTGAATATTCACTGAATATGCACTGGAGTTGACATGAAGTTATTCAGATAATTAGTTGCCAGATCACTTTCTCAGCACAGAGTGAATACTAAAATACACAGTCTGCAGAAATTTGAAGTAAAACCCTGCAGTTTGCTAGCAGTAAAGCCCTTGACAAATGCCCAGTGCTTCCTCTTAAACACGAATAATGTTTCACTGAAGCTTTTTGGTACCTAGATGGACAGGAAAGGAATTTCTTTAAATGAGGAGAAAATTATGATACTTATTAGCTAGTAAGGCTCTAGAAAATCAATCCTGCTCTCTCAAAGTCATGACTTCTCGATACAAAAAAATGAAACCTTTTAAATAATATTGATTGCTATTGTTAAACTGTGAAAGAACAGATTATCTACTCATGCAAATAAGGAGGAAAATAATGTCCAAATTCAGAAGAGTTATGCAAAGAACATTTCTGCCCTACTGTAAGAGGTTACAAGGAATATGTCATTTATATGTTTTCCTTAATATGCTTTCTGCAAAAAGAAATCAAGCTATGTGCTACATCATGGAGATTGTATGACAGCAAATTCTTTGTCAAAAATATACCAGGGACTGCTGTGGGGCTTAGATTGCATGATATTTTCCTCTAGAACTCAGACAGAATTGCATCCTTGCAAATGATCCCAGATTAGGGTGACTGACTTGCCCTCCAGCAGGTAAAGGTTGAAGAAATGAGACTTTGGGAAACCTGGAGAATGCCATAGGATTCAGTAAGTGAAAGGCAGGATTAACCACTGGGAGGTGCCTGGCTGAGTAACAGCCCTGCTGAAGAGGACCTAGGATGGTGATGGACACCGAGTTGCAAATAATTTGCAAATAAAGCAAAATGCACACACGAGGAATTTGGGGAATTGGGGTCTTAGGCCAGGATCAGTTGTTACCATCCACCTCCACTTGGTGCTGGTGAAGCTTAACAATGGAACACTGTGCCCAGGTTTCTGTCCCCCTGCCCAGGACTTATCCTGGAGAGAGCCCAGCTCAAGGCTACACCGATGGTCCAGGGCCCAGAGCATGGGACACTGACACCTGAGGTTGCTTGGCTGGGAGAAGGGAAGGCTCAGGGGTGATCTCGTTAGCATCCTATGACTACCTGAAGGGGATTTACAAAGGTGACGGAGACAAATTCTCCATGATAGGAAAGTAAGACAGGACAAGGCTGTGACAATGACATCCTTGACTACACACCCATATTGACCTAGTCCAGTGCTGGCCACAAGTTTGTTTGGACTCTAGGTTGGACTGAAAGCCTCATGAGGCTTGTTTCAACCACATTTTAAAAAATTTTCCTAGTACAATATCCTAATATAATAATTTTCTAATTTATGCAGAAGAATGGAAAAGTGAGAACCCTCTATCATAGTGCGATGCAGCTTCATCATTAAGGTAGTCACTTCAGTTGAATAACTTGACTTTTTTATTTGGGAATGGTTAAGCATGATTTATTCTGGCATACTAACATTGCTCAATGAAGAAAATGGAGAATATTTTCCACACATGTTACGCCATTATTTTAAAAATTCTTCTGTGAAACATTCTCAAGAAATCCTGAAATAATCAAATTCTTTTTAGAAGCTAAATTCAGTTGCACTGAATATTCTCCAGATCTCTTCCAAATTATGGCAAAGAAAGATAATGACAGGAATTTTAATACCTCTAGTGTGAAGCCAAGCAAAACTAAGTAGTTTGAACCGATACACTCAAACATGAAAGACCCATTCCAAAAATGTGAACATTAACAACTGAAGGAAGGCTTACAAGAATAGCTGCTACTGCGGACCACAAGGCTTTCATGTGATTAATTAATTTCAAACACAAATATTCAGGAACTATTAAATGCAAATATCAGAAATGTTCTTCTTTCTCACTTACATGACATATACTCATCCTGCTGGTCTTGCCTCCTTGCTCCTGAATTCTCATCTCTCTCTCTAATTCATTTGTTATGGAGAACACCAAAAGTGTGTTTGTCGATACTTGCATGAAATTCAGAACTCCATTGACTACTTAGCTGTATTTTTCCTACTTTGAATTTGGATTTCCTGAGACACACCTAGAGTTTTTTTTTTAGATCAGACACATTCCAAAGGAGTACTTAATAATGAAATAAAATTATTTGGTTAAATTAGAGTAATTTTCATTGGAGACCAGAATAATAGGAGAACCAATTTGACTATGACTTTCTCAAATTTTTTAGACCATGAAGCTGGGGAAAAAGGTAACATTTTGTGGGGTGACAAATTATTCTGCTAATTAAAAGAATATGATTGGGGAGTACTCAATATTTGGGTAAACCCCCCAAAAATAGTTTGCACATTTTCCATAACTTTACATGTGTTCTTAGCACAACATTTCTTATGAATTTGAAGAATACACCTGGTACGCTTAGAGGAGCACCACTTCACTCATAACTGTCTGCCTTCCAAATTTAAATTAATATGCAATAAAGAGAGCAGCGAGCTTTCCTAGCAGGGCAGGAGGGGATTTCAGGTTTCCTGAACTAGTGGTTCATTGTCATTTGCTATGAAAACTCTACCATGTCCTTTCCTGTCAGCCAGAATTTTTCTTAAGACTGTTGTCATTTACATCCCAGAGATGAAAGTCAGTCAGTTCATTCTGGAAACAAATTGTGCTGATATGCATACAGCAAAGATGGAAGGTAGCCATTGGTTACTAAGGCACAGCCCTCTGCACAGGAGGCTTTAGCAAAGTAAAAATGAATTAATTATAATCTCGGAAAATTTCTCTTTTAGTATGGGGTTGAATGAAAAGCTTTCAGGGTCAGCATAGTATGTCTCTTCTTTCTGTGGGAAAGCTCCATGCACTGCTCCTGGTTTTCATGCCATTTCCACTGCATAGATGACCTTGTTCTGTTCTTTCTGAGTGCAGAGCCCTCACTGCTGTGTTAGGGGTTAAATCAGTGGCAGTGCTCATGAGAGCATTGATAAGGTAAAAGATACATTTTTACTCTGGTGCTTCAGTGTGTGTCTGAACACACACAAGGTAGCAATTGTCTAGCTCTGCCCTGACAAGTGGGTATTTTAAATGTATTATTCAATCCACCTAACAAATTAAACCAGAAAACACCAAGAACAAAACCCTAAATTGCTAATCCCATAGAGTTACTCACAAAATGGCAAAGAGTTCTGGAAAAGAACCAAGGACAAACTAAAATGATGAGTCTGTAAACCCCAGCAGGAGAGGAGCTTGTGAGTTATCCCAACTGGTACATTTCCTGCAGCACTGCAATTTCTGCAGTGAAATGCTAGATGCAGGATCAGGAAAACCTTAACTGATGGCTCTTTGATGAAGTAAAGTCTTTCAGACTTTGATGATGAGGGGGCAGAGGGCAAGACAAGGGAGAAAAATGCCAGTTTCATTGCTCAGTAACATGCAATCCAGCTCATGGAGCAAAACCAGGAAAGATGTCAACAGGACATGCCTGTCCGTCCTGTTAGTAGGAATGGAGATATTAAAGTTGGTTCAGGAAAGAAGAGATAAAATGGAACAGCAAAAAGAGTAGCAAAATAAATAATTTAGCTCAATGGCAAAAAGTTTTTTTAGTGTCACATTTCCAGCCTTTGAACTATTTTGGCAAAAACTTCTGTGGCTTATGTGTTACTTGTCAGATAGAGAAGAACTTATCTCCATGGCAACACATGATATTAAATGTAGGAAGCAGAATCTATCTATCTATCTATCTGTCTATCTATCTATTTATCTATCCATCTCAGCATCTAAGCTTATTTAAGCTCATTAAATGGTAGCCCATACTAAGAGGGAAATAGAGACCTGTACTGAAGTATTTGTTCAAGGAAAATAAAACACATTAGTAGATACCAACTGAAAATGGAATATTACCTACATTTAAGAGATAGAAGACAGTATCCAAACAGATTTTTAAACAGGAACAGTAAGGGAAGATCTGCAGGTCTGATCAGTGTTCTAAAAGTAATGCGCAGTGTAGAGAAATGAGACCCTGAGACACTTTGTGTCTCTCAGGAGGTAGGATGGGGGAAACAGAACAGGGAGTTTTCTGAAACGGAATCCAGGCAGAGGGAGGAAACATACAGTGAATAATAATAATAATAATAATAATAATAATAAGTTATAACAGGGACTGAGATTAGCAGCTAAATACTTAGGGTGGTGGGTGACTTTGACTCAGACTCAATTAACTATGGCTGAAGGACATTTAGCACTTACAGGAATGGGCACATAAATCAGGTGAAAGCTGTGAAAACTACACCAAGGCAGCCCTAGAATGAATAGCTCATATACAGTAAACTCAAAAGAGCTCTGAAATCAATGGACTCTGCTTTTATGCAATCATACAAAGTAGTCTTCTGCTGGACAATTTCTGTTCATTAATCAAGACATTTACAGCAGTGCTCTGCCCTCATGTCCACAACCAGCCATTGTCAGAGATACAGCACTGAGCTCCACACACCTCTGCTGGGAGCCACAGGCCCACTCCTGGTTTTTCACAGCAAAAACAGCACTCACAAATCTCAGTCTCTTTTCATTTACAAGACCGGTATTTCTCATGTATAGGTCCCCTTTTACACTACAGAGGTGTATTACTGGAGTTTTCCTCTGTGCTGTGTACATCAAAAGATCAGTTCAAATGTTACTATGACATGCTGCTTGCTAACAGTTGCGTATCGGAGGTTACACACACTCTTCTGCTATTGCAAGTGAGTATTCCCCATTCAGGCCCGTGTTTGTGGCTTATGTTTGGTGAGACAAACGCAGCTTCTTATGCTGCTGTCAACTCCCAGCAGACAGGTGTGAGCTGTGTGTGCTACAGAGGTTGCTAAACACTTTGACTTCCAGGTTCATTCAGTTAGCATTTGGGATAAGGTTAAAATGAGCTCTTAATCTGCCAACTCTTTTGCACAACCACGATACCCAAGAAACACGAAAATTAATTAATAACTTCCTCTGTCCACTTGGTTCATTTTCACATGCTTCATTAATGAAATATCTAGACTTCCTATCCACAGTGAGCATCAGGAGATAAATGAAAGTACTAAAATGAATGAACAGGGACTTGTTCAAAAGAGTTCACTCTTGTTAAAAGTTAACTGAGCAGGAAAGCAAAGAGAATAAATGGAACAAAGGCCTGATATAAAGTGAATCACACTTCATCTGTTTTTGCACCTTACAAACTGGTGCTGGGAGTCCAATCACAGGGAAAAACTTATTTACATTAGTCCTCTACAGAGATTCCATTACACCGCCTGGTGGGAAACACAGAATGCAAATGTAAAGCAAAACAGGAAGGAACAGGTGAGGTACTTGAGTGATTTTTAGTCAGCTGAAAGCTGATGTGTCCCACTCTGGTATGGGGAAAACAATTTTGGAGACAGCAACCCTGGAACCTCTGTTACAGTACTGCTCCAGGAGCTGCTGAGTTCCCTTAAAGCTGTGCTGTGCTTGTCCCTGCTCATGGCCAGCAGCAGCAGCAGCAGCAACAGCTCTGAGTTGGGTCCTCCCAGGTGTGTTTTTTACCAGCCAGACTCTGGTGCTGAAAGATGCAGCTCAAACTGAGCCTGAACAACTTCCTGTCACTCACACATAGGCTTTAATGTTTGTGCTCTGCGCGTTCCTCTGCTACACTGAGACATGTTTGTGAGCTGGGTGTCTCACCTCAGACTCTGCTGCCCAGGACTCACAGTGGCCATGAAAAGGTAGGCTGAAGTCAGGGTGAACCAATTATGCCAGAATAATTTTCAGGAATACGGAGAACATTCAGTGCTGTAGTGATCATCCCAATTAATAATGGCTGCAACAGAAAACCTACTCATCAGATTAAATCAGTACTATCTTAAGACCCTTTTGGCCCTTAAACACAGCCAGCATTACATAATATGTCCCTCCGCAGACACAATTCTATTCAGGAAAAATACGACCTCTCTTTCCTTTAAATCAAAATAATCATGCAATCACTTTGCCAAAGCTCAGTCTTATTAGACAGGAGCAACACAAGAGTTACAGCTACTATATTTTCTCTGTCTGTCTATAACAGTTGCATGAAATTCATCTGTCTAAACAAGCAAATTTTGACATTGAGGTCTCAGAAATGTAAGTCATTATCAGATACTACTGTCATCTTTTCAGCATCACTGTAATTTATTTAGGAATCTTTACATGACCATATAAATACTTACAGTAGTCTGCAGACTGGCGGAAGAACATTGCTTTTCTCAGCTTTTCATAGGTGTTTCTCTATGGTACAAGCCATAACAGTCAGGAGACAGTGTATCCCTGAAACATCTTGCCTAAAGGACAGCGTTTTGATGGAGCAGGGAGGCGAGACAAGACACTTTTTTTTTTTTTCTATTGTCTTCTTTCAGCTTCTAATTTGTTAAAGGAAAAATGCCAATATTCTTCAAAAGTTCCAAGATAATTTCTTCCTACCTTAAAACCAGCTATATGACACTTCAAAGGAGTTCTCTAAAGCTGATAACCTGCAGGAAATGACAGCAGAGGACTAATGAGATTCACTTTTCTTTTTTCTTTTCTTTTTTTTTTTTTTAAGGAGGTAGAATTCACCATTGTTTGGGCATTTTCACAACAGTTCAGTCCTACCTCATCAGAAAAGACTAATTCTTTCTGCTCACTACCCATCAAAGCAGAACAAAAGGTACATTCCTGAACTGACTTCAGGTCTAGTTGGTCGGGAGAACAGGGAACAGAGAAAAGGTATTTTAATCTAATGTACTACTGTAATAGTGAGATTCTAATAAAACAATAAATTATAAGCACATCCAATTATAACCACTTTAAAATAGCGCTGGGTTGAATACAGCATCAGTAATCACTAAATATAAGGATGTGACCTTCTGGATGACCATGCCAGCCTATGACCTATGTGTTTGTTTGAGAGCCTCATGCTCTAAAAACTATGACGCATAAACATGGGTGCCTCAGAGAATTCAAACCAGAACCCAGAAAAACTCGTGCCTAGAAAATACCCATTTTTGTGTTGCTGCTATGTAACATGCTAACCTGCACAACAGGTGCTGTGTGATCAGTGTAAAGGTGCAGCTATTTTAGCATACACAGACCACTTATGTTTGCACAGGAAACAGCACTACAGGGATAAGTACTGGCATGGACATCTGTGAGGGTTCACTTAATGCATTTTCAGGGTGAGATACCAGAATAAATATCTCAGCTATTCAGCAATGCCTAGCTCTAAATATCCATAAGATGTTCTACGGCAGGGTGATTTGCAGAGCTATAAAGAAAATTCAGAGATGCTATATATACATAGTACAGATTTTAAAAAAAATACGTATATGGATAAATTCTCTTTGTTTTCCAAACTGTTTTACCTCAATATTTTCCAAGTAATATTTCTTCATTGACCCATGACAAAATTTTGGAATGCTTTTGTCATCCATAAATAAAGGCTGAAGTCTGTTTGCCCTGCTTCTAAAAAGCTTTATTTACAACATCTGGAGTTTCTTACATGAGAAATCATGTGAGCTTGTAATTCCCATTTTTTCAAAAAACCCCCAATCATACATCTTGAGATTAGTTTGTTTGTTTAGTTGGTTTTTTTTTACATACATTTGCAATTTCAAAACTGACTGTGCCCCCAACTTTTCCCTGGAATACAAAGGGAAGAAGGGCAGAAGTCCAAATATTTTCCATAGAAAGACAGATTCATTAAGGCTGGAAAAGACCTTTAAGATCATCAAGCCCATGAATAAAAAGGACAGATATCATCCCTTAAAAACACTTTGTGCTTTAAAAAAAGTCGTGCTCTAGTGGAAGGTGTCCCTGCCCATGGCAAGAGGCTTGGAACTAGATGATCTTTAAGGTCCCTTCCAACCCAAACCATTCTATATTCCTGTGATAAAAATACTCTACAGGTAGTGATATTGCCATTATACAACATCATTAAATACCACCATACAGCCATCAGAAAGACAGTTGTAGTATTGTGGAAAGTATTCAGCCACCTAAAGGAGGGTTGCCATTGTGATACATTAGACATTAATTAATCTAACTCTTATTTTGAGGAACAGCACATGAGCATTGCCACCACACTGACAGAGAGCAGTGCATACCAGAAAAACACGTCAGTATGTGTTTCTCTCCCTCACAGAAAGAGTAAATTGGAGAGTTTAATGGAAAATAGTGTGTTAATTTCTACAGAGTACTTCCACTAGTGCCCTTAGAAAAACCACCGCTTTAGGTCCCTATTCACAGAGCAAAGTCAAAAAGCTTCTACACAAAAAGCCACAGAAATGGGGCTCCCTGAGATGGGAGAAGAAAAGCAGGCAGAACTGAGAAGTTGTTCTCACCCAACACTCACCTCTTCTGCAACTCTGCAGTTGAAGGGCAGTTTCTCCGCCCTTCAAGGTTCAACATACCTGGCTCAGGCAGGGCCACAGGTAATGTCCTGTGGAACCAGCATGGGAAGCTCACTCCTGAGCAGTTCTGCCTCTCTGCAGTGGCCACCCTGCCAGACTGGTCCTCCTTCTCGGGAGCAGAGGACTTGCTCCTTCATTTCTCCCAATTTGTTTACTGGGAGACAACCACAGCTGGTGGCACTGCCCTGCCACCATTGGGCTGGGTGGCTCAGGTGTCCCTCATGACAGTGGGCAAGAACATCACCTATCACCCTGCATGGCCCTACCCAGTCCAGACCCAAAACAAGCATCAAGGGCATCCAGCACACCCCTGTGGCTTGGATGGTGCTTGGTGCTGCCAGCACTGTCAGTCGTGCACCACGGGGAGGGGAAAGCGGGGAAAAAGATTTTGTTAATAACCCTTCACAAAGCAGCACAACCTCTTTCTTCAACAAATGTGTTACAGTTCCAGAAAAAATTACTAGATTTCTCCAGTCAAACTAGATTAATTTTCCTTTAAAGCTATTTTAGTTTGCTCAAGGCATCTTAAGCACCCTGTGTAAATGAATTAGGAATGACAGTTTCTCCAGTAAGGGGATAGGTGACCATGTTCCTTTCTTGTACAGTACATACTTTGTGAGAACAGAGAATAAAAGCCAGCATGTTATCTGTATGCATGTTATTTAAATGGCTCTTTCCCCTTGCTTTGTGAGAGTTTAACATTCCCAGTGATGTGTGGAGAAAGACTTTGAAACATAAAAATGGGACTACAGATAACATAAAATTACTTCTCAGCAACAAATGCACATGTCTGCCAGTCTATAGATGTGCTAAGTAAAGCACAGTGGAATTTTGCAAACAAATTTACAGCGTGTCAAAAGCTTCAGTGAGAAAGCAGATTGAGCAATGCTCTGTAATAATGGTAGCTGTCCAAGGGTGCTCTGCCTATGTTGCAGGACATCTACTGCTGCAAAAGGACACAAATCTTAACACCTTAAATCAGACAGACAGTTATCTGTCCAACAAAATTTTCCTGGCTACCATATTCTTGTAATTCTATGACCTTTTTTATGCCTTTGAGAGAGATCCAGTAATTAAACCAGACTTAAAAAGTCCTAACAGTGGAATGTTTTTCCTAATTAAAGGAGATTTCTGCTTACCTTAGAATATTAAATAAATACTTAGTCTTAATTCCAAATTTATTTAAGTTTGGATTGCATGATATAAAGCATCCCCTGTGTCCCTTCTTCTGATACACAATAAAATGCATGATAGGCTCTTTCTCAGCATCTACAAGACAAGCTAATAACATGGCCAGATATCCTGGACTGATGGGCATCCCCCAGGACCAGGGCATGCAAGAAGGAGCACACAAGGCAATGACAGGAGAATTGCTGCCGTGTGCTGTGAGGCTGAGATGTGAATCAAGTTATCAGGCAGGCTCTGGGGCTGGCAAAGCAGGCTGGGAAACAATTTTCAATTTTGTTCCTTTCAAACCAAGTGAAGGAGAACAGTTTCTGCTAAGAGCTAAACAAACTTCTGGAAAGTATTTATGTGCCCGGTTTGAGGTTTACCAGCCCCTGTTCTAATCAAGGGATTTGGGTTTCTTGTGGCTGATGCTTTAGTTATGGAGTTACTCATTGCAGAAAGCCGTTGCCTTGGTAGCTGGGTGACCCAGGGGGTTAATAAAGCGAATTTCCACCCCAGAGATCTGTGATTCATGCTTGGCTTAACAGACAGCAGTAAATGAGTTTGGTGGTCTCAAAGTAGCCCACAGACTCACTGTAAAATCCCAGCATCACTTTAAAGGAATTTATCGTAGCTGGGATTTTCTATTCATAAGAGAACTAAGACTGGAATAATAGGGTTATGTTTCAGGGCAGGATGAGAGGCCATTAAGTAATCCTAGTATATTATTAAGTAATGTAAGTTTAAATACATGTGCATAAAATGTCTGGAATTAAATAAATGAAAAAAAATTAATTCCATTACGAGTTTACCTTTTGACCAAATAGTTGCAAGGAAGAAGTGGAAAAAAAGCCTTTCCCATAGAGTGTTCAAGACAGTGCTATTCCACTGAGTATGCGGGGAAAGCTACAGCTCTCCAGGAACAATAGTATCACTCCTTGTGGAAATGCAGTCCTTCAGAAGTGTTTGAAGCAGTTGTTTTAAAATTTAGTCCTACAAAGATAATTAACTCGTTCGTGCCAAGATGTGAGATGTTTTTTAAATATTTCTGTCAATGACAGTCCTTAAATACTTCTCAAGAGGCTAAAGGTTTAAAACTCACTGTAGACTGTTATCATCATCCCACAGATACACCACCTTCTGAGGGCAATGTGTACTTTGGTCTCAGGCTCCTTAGCTCACTTAACATTGTGCATCATGCCAGAAGCAGGAACTGCAGAAAAGCTTTTCACAGATGAGACAATTCCAGGACAACGTCAATATCCTCACAGAAACAGTGCTTTTGCCTCTTTTGCGGGGAAGTACATATCATACACTTCACATTTAGTCTTCTGCTCTCCAAAGGGGCAGAATGAAGGTTGGACTAAGTTTTGCCTCTGCCCATAGCTCTGGCTAGATCACAAGCTGATGTAAATCAGCATCATTCTACTGTGGTCTTTACCTTCCAGATGAGGATCTGAATCTTTACTTACTCCCTCAGCCAGTGAGAAGTGAAGTTCAGAGCTGTCAGAGAGCCATCACTGGGCAGGTTTATAGAAAAATCCAACAGACTGTAGTACATTTTCTCTTTATAAAGTATAAACAGTCCACATGTTTATGGATGACAGTGGTACTGGGAAGGAGGTGAGAAGGAGAGATGTGGGGAGCGACAAATAGACTGTAAATTAAAATTAACTGCATCAGAAACTTGAAGGAAAAATACAAGTTGGGTGCTGTGCTCAGAAAATATCTTATTGCAGTCAAGCCTGACCCCGTTCCTTGAAAAGCATTTCTCTGATTTGTTCAGGTCACAAGTGGGATGGAAATGAGCCTCCGTACTGCTTCTTCACACATCCGGATTTAATAGACTTTTTTCCACTGATAAAAGACCACTAATGAGTTCATTTTCAAGCTATTAAATTGGCTAGAATAGCTAGTTCTGCTGATGATTGCACAGAGACCTGACGGTCACAGTGGGTTTTGTCTTTGGCTGTTAACCATTTGCTGTCTCGCTGTTGCAATACAAATGTTTAACTAGAAAAGGAAGGGAAACCAAGCAAAAGAAACCTTGCCCTGTCCCTTGCTCTCCACCCATCTCTTTGTTCTACCCTTTCCATTTTGTGACTCTGTGTGTTTCTCAGATGCCTTTAAACACAAATACTTCTTTCCCAGAGAGCTGTTGTACCAGCAACACCTTGCGATCCAGACAATTAGAAGCACATTCATGACAACATTTGACTTTGGTTTTGGATGAGAGCACAATTACTACTTCCCTTTGTTCACTGAAATGTTTTAATTCAGAGTATGACAGGTTCTTCACTGGATATCACACGCATATTTTGACTGGTCTGGAGCCTGTTACAAAATGTACATGTAGACTGCCCAAAGTTATACACTGAAGCCTGAAGTCTTAAGGGAACAACTTATTTCTTTAGCCATGATTGCAATTAAGGTAATGCTAAGTGATTTCTCTTTTGGCTTAGATACATATCCCTTGCAGTATCATGCAGTCCATCAGACTTTTACAGGCAAACAATTAACTGCACAGCTGCTTAGTGCTGTAACCTCTGCCCCCAGTGCTTAGGGGAGCAGGAACAGGTTTGCCTGACACTTGACAGCACCATCTCCTTCTGTTCAGAGAATCTGTTAATGTAATTGTGTGACATACATTAGAAATTGATTTGACCTCAGTGTTTAATATGTATATATCTCCAGTCCAAAGAGAAGAGAAACAGCAGCTGAAGGGGGAAAGGCAGTGACATCATGCAACATTTTGGTACATGGGCCAGTAAGGAACAGATTCACAGATGTCTTCGGAGAGAAACAGCAAAAAATATCAAAATGTAAGGTATCCAACCACTGTCTTCACAAACTTTGCTCCCAAAGATGGGTGTATCAAGTGTGGATCATTTTGTCAGAGCTTAACCAGTAAGTCACAGTCTACACTTCCTAAAAGAGGAAATTTTTGAAGCTACTTTTTTTTTTTTTTAAATTGCCTGGCTGCAGCCACACTGTGTCTATCCACAGCATCCCTTGAAAGAGGACTGCAATCAATCACCTCATCCAGAATGGTGTTGCCACACGAGTGATGTGTCAGTGTCACGGGCTGTTTGTTTGGCTGTACACAACCACGCTGCCTGCAGAGCAGTCACAGCCTGGAGCCTTCACTACAAAACAGAGCAAGTATTTAAAATCAGCCTTTTGTCAAGTAAAATCTTCACTCAGAGATTTAATTCATTCTGTTAAAAACATCAGGAGGGAACTTCCCCTTAATGGAAATATTACTTACCTCTTCAAAGATTTCAATCTAGTATCTCCTGTTGGAACAAAGTTGTGCAAGTTTTAATTTATCTACAGGCAAAAAAATCTTGTCTTGTAAATATTTGCAAATGCATCTCAGAAGAATGATTTTTGAAGCTTAATTTCTAGTTAGCACCAAAATGATGGTGGTATTATTACAAACATGGCAACTAGAAGTCACAGAACTTTAAATGTAATTATATTCTTGACTCCATTATATATGTGTTAAATTTTTGTGCCGCCTAATTTAAAATATCAAGAATCTGCTGATAATTCTGTTCAGTTAAATCCTATTTTCTATGTGATGATGGAAGTTACTTGTGGATAATTAGTTGAAACTAAAATGTAGATTAGAATAAATTGACACAGGAAGAAATATTTCATTTCAAAGAAAGGGAAAAAACGCCTCTGAACCAAAAGCATTGTATTTAAGAAGGTTCAGCAGACAAGCAATAAATGTTGATAGGAAGAAAAGATGGCTACAAACTGGAGAGATAAGAAAAAAAGAGTAAAAATCAAAATGCACTACTTTTTCCTCAGCTCTCAATGCACACCACTTCTGAAGAACCTCTGTCAAACATCGGAGCATCCATTTAATTCTCCAAAAATGGTAATTTTCTAAGTTATGCAGGCTCACCTCACAAAAGCCACTTCTTCTGTGACCTACTTACTCAGAATGCAGAACAGGGCCCCCTGCCCACCTCCCTCAGAGCTGACAGAGTCGTGCTCGGAGCGAGCAGCCAGCACGGCTGGGTTTGGCTTTCCTGCCGTGTGAAAGCAGTGGCAGGAGAGAGTCTGGATCACCCTGGAGCAGACAGCAATGTCTGTCATTCTGAGGTGAGTCCTGAGTACTGCAATATTTTATGATGAATCTCAGTTGCGAGGCAAGCACTGCTCAACAGAGGTAAAACACGTAGCTGCTTCTCTTTAATGCTTATTAAAGAACAGGTTTGGCACTGCGAGGCTTTTTATAGAGAACCTGTTAGAGAACAGTCTGAGCAATATTCAGGTAAGTCACACTGGAGGAGCCTTTAAGGCTGACTACTTAAAATGCATGGAAATTCTATATGGACATTTCCAAAGTGAATTAAGCGAAATCCAGTGAAGACCTCTTTCACTTTGAATAAGGGAGGTACATCATATAGTTTAACAATGCAGTTTGAATTAACACTTTTAGGCAATTTGAATTCAAAATTTGTAGTGAATGCTGTATAGGCAAAACACAAATTCCAGTTCTAGCAGTGCACTGTAGCAATGACATCTGTAACAGGTGAGCAAGATTTCTGTCTCCATGACAATATTGCTCAGGTTTTCTGAATAAATCCTAAATGGTATTTAGTACTATTTTTAGCAATTCAATGCAAGAGATACTATTTAAAGAAATGGTTAGGAGTGGAGTCTTGCTTTACTGTGCAGGTCAAGAAATGTGGTCAAAGGTTGTAGACTTCAACTTCTGACCACCAACGGTAAAATTCAGGAAAGACACTGGAAAAGGTCAACGAAAGCATTGACCAAGAAAGGTATCATTACCAAAGCAGTGTGGCTATTGCAACTAGCCTCAGCTATTCTGAGACAGACAAAATGCTCACCATCGAGAAGCCATCAATACACATCACGCTAACAGTCCTGTCTGGCAGCCTCAATTCCCAGCCGTTGTGTTACAGGTTAATAATTCATCTCCTCTCACCAGTCAGATTGTACCTTGACTCTACGCCAATTCATAACAAATGCTATTATAAAATCACAAAAACCTCAGGTTAATCTAATGTTTAAGAAGATAGATAACAGATGCAAAATTTTCTCTTTTCCTCTGGACTTTTCAAGGATTCACAGCTTTCACAGCTCTCTTTTTCTGATATACAGGTGTTGCTGAACAGTAACTGAGCTACCTTATTCTTGATGCACAACAGGGCATGATTATTTTTTAAAATGAAATACAAGGAAACCTTAGAAATTTCATTTGCGTGTAATCAGCATCCGTTTCCCACAAATGCAATGCCCAGTCAACCGGAAGAAAAATGACTTTTAAAAGCAGGTGTTCTTTCTAATTATTGTTGATTCGAGCAAGTTATTAACGCTTACATGCACCCAGGTTTACACTAATGTAACCTTGCTTGCCTGTCAGCAGATTCCTGATAGAGAAGAGTACCTTTTGGTTTAGTCCTCAAACTGGAGTTTATAGTTCAAATCAACTAGTCCTGCTGTTGTATGAACAGCAGGTCACACCTCACCATTCAAAGCTGACAGCCAAGGTAAGAATAGAGCCCAGCCTGCCCTGCTGTTGCAGCATGGAGGGAGGGGGCCGTGTGAACAGAGCAGCAAGGGTTAAATGTGCACAGAGAACTCTGAAATATTCAAGTTGTTTATTTCTCCAGGCTTACAAATCTGATTACCATGGAGCACAAAGCTATTAAAAATATGACCTTTCATACTGTACAACTTGGCAAAAAGCCAAATAATAACTTTGTTTGATTTGGGTAGTATGACAGAGTGCCTATTCAGATGGAAATAAAATTACTTTTCTTTACAGGAAATTATACCTGGAAGACTAAATGTCCATCATGAACATAACACACATATGGAGTCATCAATTCAGACCCATGGCACCCACTCTCAGAGAAATAAAGGGACAATGTTTTTAGGTGTAGCAGAAAAAGACGCAGATTTCTAATGCTTGTCTGGCATTTGCTCTGTGCTGTGGACAAGTGAAATAAGTGCTGATAGTAAGTGATAAGACAGAAAAATCCCCAGGTTGTGTAACTATGGCACAGATAGTTCACAATTCCTTGTCTTGAACACGCAGTTCTGTTTTTATGCTTTTTGGCACGCAAACAAAGGGAAAATATGAATCCTATGCTAATGTTGGATAGATAGACATTTGATCTGACAAAACCTCTCCTTAGTGCTTTGACTAATACCAATGACAAAACTAACAGATTTTAGTCCAGTAAGGAGTAAAATCAAGAAGATATGCATAGATGAGAATTTTTTGGATAGCCCTCTTGTTTCCACTACACTGAAATCCACGAAAAAAAAAATCCCAAGAAGACAGAAAATGGTAGGTGTTAGGAAAGAAAATCATCATTTCAGCTTCCAGGTATCTTTGGCATTAAAGATGTCTTCTACTTTTATTAGATTAGAATGACACATGACAAATACCACCCTTAAAAAAAAAAAAAATCTTGCATAATTAATTTTTCCCTTTACTCAAAACACTTTGATTAATTGTTTGGCTGACTTCCATTGGTTTTGCTGATTATTTATTTATTTATTTATTTATTTATTGGGGCACAGGGGATTTTCAAAATATTACTTTTCTGTGAAAACAATATTTCAGTAGACTGAAATTTCTGTCTTCTCCACTGGTTGTTTTTTATTCTGCTTGTTTACTCTCATATGGTACTTTCCCCACAAATCATTTCTTTTGTTTCATGTTTGCAAAAAAAGAACATTCTAATCAGAAAGCTGTTATTAAGAGAAACTTACTGGAATATGCAGGACTACTGAAAAATCATGAATACAAGATGATTAAGAAATTGGAATAAGGACTTTCTACTTCTGTGGAAAGTTATGTAGACTCTGTAATTACCACCCATGCTCTGAAGTTTTATGTCTTGCCTGAAAATTGAATTTCCAGTGAGTTGCATTTTTCTATTTAGCTGTGAAAATCAGGCACAAGGGAATCACATTTCACTTAAAGCATGGCATTAGGAGAGCAATGGCTATCTATCACTCTCCAAAGCACTACACAGGAATGGCTTGAAAGAGAGCTGACAATGAAAAAACCAAAACTAAGCATTCCTTAGAAAGAAGTATTGTAAATCTTATTTCTTGCTTTGTTTTCTTCACTTTTCTTATGAAACTGCTTTGGGATGTAGGAGTTACCTCAGAAAGTTAGACAAAAGTTGTAGATCATATAATATGCTACTGAAAACAACTGTTCATATCATACTCTCCAGTTTTGAGGAAATTCAGCTAAGGAATTCTGGCCACATGGGAGTTTTCCTTTCTATTCCCTCAGTTTAATACTGTTTTTTGGCTCAACTCCAGAAATTTACATCCTTTTCTGTTTAAGAACACTCACTTCAAGTGCTCCAAAATTAATAAATTAATAAATAAACCCCTCAACACTTCAGTGCAGGTTTTCACTTTTTGCTGCAGTATCAGGTCAGGTATGGAATCCAATTAAGCCTTCACCTTAGGCAACTTTTCATGTTCATATGCTCCACAGGCTCACTATGAACTCTAAAAAAGAAGCAGAGGCAGCAATAAGAAAGGGTTCTGTCTCTGTAGCTGTGTCTTCATCAACAAAGGAATTCTGAGAGCCCAGCTTCAAAGTCAGTCTCAAAAAACTCTTCCATCTATGTCAACAATCATTATTCATTTTTTGGACCTATTATCTTTTTTGCATTCACTTTCGAAGTTAAAGCAGACTTTTTTACACAGGAGATACGGGCGGTCTAGGAATGGAAACCTAGCATCCTTCAGTTTAAAAGTCACTACTTCCTCCTGTTACCTTTCTTTGGGAGAAAGACCGTGAGTTGTGTTTGAATTGAATTTGGAGAGAGACAGTTCTAAATATTGAGATCCTCTTTACTCATCCATGAGGAGTTTCAGGTCAGATTGAAAGTGTGCTGCAACATGACGAACTCCTGTGTCCTTTCACTTTGAACTCATTTCAGGGTTAAGAGACTAGGCACTTCTCAAGTGCTAAACAGCCATTAGCATGGACTGATCAAGTGGAGAATGATAGCAGAAAAAGCAGAGAAGGAAAAGAATGGATTTTATACAAATTATAAAGTCACTGCTATGCATATAGCCCTGATCACTGCTTAACCTAAGCAAAACTGGACAAAGAAATGTTGTTTTTAGGTTGTGTAAAGGTATCCCATATCTTACACTGGCACTTACTTGCCACTTTGGGACTGCATATATATTGCACGTTGTCTTGTCTGCTGGAAAGATAAAAGGGATGAACTGCTCCTGCTCCTCTATGATACTGCCTTCCTCGGAGAATAGCAGCCACCAACTGCATAATGGAGTGATTGCAAACATATTAAGAAATGCAAGTCTCAAAGCATCCCTTCTGCTTTCCTCTGCTTATGGTGAAGAGTTACTCTTAATACATACATTGTGAAAGATCGAGGGGGGACCTCATCAGTGCTTTGTAATAGCTGAGTATAAATCCAAAGCTCTATGGGTAGTATCCATGATTAATTGCATTCAGTCGACATTAGACTCTGTCATTATCAGCTACTTGCTGCTCAGCACTTGCTATGCTGTTAATTATTGTTGTGTGGCTCTAAGGGATGTTTTCGAAACATTTCAAATTTTGTACTGTAATAGCACAGGAAAGAAATCAATAAGTTGCTATTTAGCAGAGGAGAGACAAACAGATACTTTTATTAATGTTTTGCATAGTTTTGCTTTATTTGAGACTGGATACGCTATAAACGATCATAAATGTGCTTCCAAGACAGCACTGGCATTTGGCATCCTATCTAGATTTCACTAAAACCTTTTTGTTTTTGTCAACCCACACACAGAGCAACACCTTCTGGCACATAAGGAATATGAAAAGAGTAGAAGGGTTGCACTCACATTCCCAGTTTCTTGCAAGGGATACTTTAATCAAATTTTTGCTAGCACATCCCTTGTGACTTGGGAAAAAACCAAAACCACCCCACCTCACACTATTTTTTATTATTATTATGGTGATGGACATGGAACTCATGATCTTTTTATAGGACAGAAAATACCATGGTACAAAACTAGAAAAAAAGCTGATATAAGGTGTGCCACTCACTCTATATTATGCTATTACTTCAAAGCTAACATTAACTTCATCAAAAAACACACAATGTATTTTTTTCTGCTGATGTTCTTACATTTGTAATGGTCAGCCTCAAAAGTTTTATCCATGGTGCAGTCAAGGGAAAAACAGGTAAAATTACAGTGCAACGTGCAACAACAGTAACAGGATGGTATGCCCTGTAATAATCTGTAGTAGTAATTATCTCTGATAATTAAAGGCGAGATTAAATTTAGGTAACAGTGCTAATAACAGAAAGAATCTAAAAAAAGGGAAAAATATATTTTTAATACTTTAAAATCTGCTTCTTCTGAAATTTTCCAAAACAAGATTTTTCTTTAATTCTGATCTTCACGAAACATTGAAATATGCTCTCTTCTGATTCGGAATTTAAGAAATTTCTGGCATGCCAACAGTTCTAGAGTTAGGACCTTTATTTAAACCAAGCGGAACAGATCCAATAGCTGAAAGAAATAGACTCCACAGTGAGATTGCTGAAATACATACATTGGGTGTGGGAGAGCTGGAAGAACCAACACTGGAATATGAAGGATGCACAAAATCTGACTTTCCAGTGCTTGCTTATTCTGGCATGCTATCACTAGATCCTTCTGACCACAAACTGCATCCTGGACAAGGAAATCTGTCATGATCAAATTTACAGCCCCACTGGCCACTCTCCAGAAAAAGACTTTAGAGAGTTTCAGTCAGTTTGGATTTGTCAGGTGTATGGGAAGGCACTGAGTACCATTAATTACCAAATTACTGTCCAAACTGGTGAAATTTGTGGTTCATTTTCATTCCCTAGATTCGGAACTATAAACCTCCAGTCAGCTCCATATGGGAAGAGCTACAACTAGACCTAAAGTGCAAACATTTAAAAAACAAATAAAGTGCATAAAGGATCCACTCAATGAAAACATCAAGAGACCTTGTAAATCAACTGCTATCAGCTAATGCTATTATCTAAACGAGATGTAGTGCCTGAGAGCATCTGCATGTGCATCCCTCTGCCTGTACAACAAGATTACACATACAAGAGATGTGTACCTACATGCAGAGGAGCCTAAAGCAATCCAGAGGCACCGGTTTTACAAGCCCACATCTGTGGAACAGAGATCTGGATTATGCATGTCTGAGCCATCAGTGAGATAGAGAAATTGCATGTCGATTACCATGCTGTTGAGAAACGAGAGAATGAGCTAAGAAGAGAGGGAAGGCAGAGTGTGCCAGAGGCCAAATGATTAATATATTTTCTCAGTATTAGCATCAACAATGTGCTGCCTCAGAGGAAGTCACGGTTAAAGAGTATCCACTAACTTGATGCAAAGCTCAATAGAATATTAGAATAAATAGGATAAAAAATTGCCTTCATATCATGCAGGAAGGCTTTCTGATCTAACATGTCTCATATTGCTTTGTTGGGCTAATTTCAGCTTTACTTTATGATATTCATGAAAAATCAATTATGTGACAGAAAGAGTGAGAGACCTAAGAGGCATCCACCTCTGTGCCCAGCATCACCACTGGCTGGAAATTGATGCCCGACAAGTTCTAATTAGCAATAAAGCACAAATTTGCAACAGTGAGGCTGACTAACCACTGGAAAAAATTATTAAAGGAACTGATGGGGTTTCTCTCTTTGTATCACTTCCAAGCAACCGTAGAGGCCTTGCTGGAAAGAATGTAAGGGCTGAGCACACATTATAGAGCTCAACAGAGTCAATGGGATCTAACAGTTCATAATAGACTGGTCAGACTGGACAAAACAATTCTCCCCCTGGAATTAGTTTTCATGCATCTGCTAGCACGAGGAAGCTACCAACTCCGGCAGGAAGAAGATGAAGAAGACAAAGCTCCCTTCCTAAATCTGAGACTGCAACTGCATAAGAGTTTTTGGCAGATTTACCCCTAAACAGGTATGAGAGAAATGTAAGAAGTTATGAAAAGGAGCACATATTTGCCTTATGCCTGAAGCATAAATTCCTGTTACCAATCTATTAGAGGTATTGGAAAATGCAGCAGCCTAAAAGGAGATTTGTAGTTCGGCATCCTGTTATTCTTTTAGCTCTTTTAGCCTCTATAAAATTGAAAAAATATTAACAAATAAAAAGTAGACATTTGCTTTTAGTCTCCTAGGAAATAATGAAGAGTTAGTGAAGAAACTAAGTACTGGGAGGTATTAGTGATGGACCTTCAACCACATCCTGAGTTGCAGCAAAAGCAGCATGGCCAAAGGAGATGATCCTGTCCTCCTGCTCTGCTCTGGTGACATCCCACCCGGAGCACTGCATCCAGCTCTGGGGTGCCCAGCACAGGAAGGACATAGACCTGCTGGAGTGAGTCTGGAGGAAGGCACCAAGACGATCAGAGGGATGGAGCACCTCTCCTACAAGGAGAGGCTGAGAGAATTGGGGTTGTTCAGCTGGGAGAAGAGAAGGCTTTGGGGTGACCTAATTGTGGCCTTCCAGTGCCTGAGGGGAGTCTATGAAAAAGCTGGAGACGGACATTTTATAAGAGCACGCAGTGACAGGACAAGGGGGAATGGTTTCAGACTGAGAGTAGGTTTAGATTAGGTATTAGGAAGAAATTCTTTACTGAGAGGGTGGTGAGCACTGAACAGGGTGCCCAAAGAAGTTGTGGATGCCCCATCCCCGGAAGTGTTCAAGGCCAGGTTGGATGGAAGGGGCTCTGGGCAACCTGGTCCAGTGAAAAGTGCCCCTGTCCATAGCTGGGGGGCTGGAACGAGATGATCTTTAAGGTCCCTCCTAACCCAAGAAATTTTATGATTCTGTGCTTCTGTGATATAACACAGTAGAGCTTAAAGCAAACCCTGTCTTGTGAGAGAAACTACGTTTTGCAGCTAAACCAATTCCCTAGGGTTTGAGTGTGCTTCTTTCACAGAGATGAACAGTTTTAAGCAAGACACCAATCATTACACCTCTCTACCTCTAAACAAGACAGCTCTTATGTTTTCAAAGCCTGCTATACTGGCTTTCAAGCAAATAGCTCTCATTTCTCTTCCTCCATTTAGATCTGAGAGATTAATTAAGCTCATCAACAGTTGATTAATGTAGGTAGGAAGCCTGTGGCTTCCTCCAATTACATTTCAATGATGTGGTACTCCTAGATATATTTATTTGGCTTTTAAGAAATATATCTGTAAGAATGATCTAAGCAATTGTCATGTCAGATTAGAATACATTTTAAAATCATTAGTGAACAACACCAGTAGTACACTCTGTGTAGCCATCTGGAAAAGATGCTACAGAACAGACCAACATTTCTTCTGGTATGAGAAGGGACCCCAGTCCAAATGTACTTGCACTTCACTAATATCTGGTCAGTTATTTTATTACTTTGGAAGCAAGGAATTGCTAAACAATGGAAAAGGGATGTGGCAGCAGAAAATGTTTATTACAAAGCACACCCTATGACCTACTCCTCACCTGGGGTAAAAATGTAGACTTATGCCATACTGGAGCACTAGAGGAAACTATTGCTTCCGACTTTCTTCGCATCTCTGACAGTTTCATCTCCTGATGAAATACACTGCTCTCAATGGGTAAAATCCCAGCACAGGGAGTATGCTAAAGAATATGAGTAGATAAACCAGGTTTTGGTTTTGTTTTGTTTGTGGAGGGGTCGAGGAAATGGTTTCCAACATTTAAAATGCACTTTAAAACTCCACTAAGACAAGACAGAGACCTCTCAAAGTAAGAACATCTTGATCCTAAACAAATGATCCCTTTCTTTATGAGGCACACATGGAAATCAAAACAGAACAGGAATCTTCCTCATCTTGAGAAAAATGCATTCCCTTTAATTTCCTTTCCTAATTACAAATCCCATTGCAAAAGCTCCATCAAAAGTGAGAACTGGGATTGGAAGCTTCTGATTAGGGGGGTGCTCTAGAATGAGGGAGCTGAGCTTGGAGGATGAGAACAGATGTATTTAATCACATTTCCCACCAGTTTTTTTCAGCTACCTACATGTATGGAAGAACATGGAGTTTCTTGAATTTGAGAGCACAATTCCCACAAGTTTGTGTACTGCCTGGACTTTACTTCGAGCACCTTAGTGCGCACAAGGAAACACGACTGGAGCAAGCCAGGCTCAGGCAGTAATGGAATGGCACTTGTTTGCTCAGAGCACTCCTCAGTGTGGCCTTGCCTCAGCCACAGCTGTGGTTGCTCCAGCCTGGAACAGGACAAAGAGCAGGAAGATCACACAGAAGATCAGCTCCTCTCTGTATTAAATCTTTGACTCTGTAATATACTTTAGCTATGTCTCTATTAAGTCACACATAAATCCACTCCCTAATGCACTGAAAGCTATGCACAGGTTTAAAACTACAAGAAGGAAACAGGATAATTATACGACAAAATATTACATGAACATGCCTTGCTGTATAATTCTGACCTTCCCTAACGTCTTGATTTTCTTTGGGTTTTTTTTTTCATGATCCCAGACTTCTAAACTCTTGCATCTTCTAAGTGGGTTTGTTAAGGAACAGTTACACATACATTAACAGTTACAGCCATGTTCAATTACCATGTTTAATTGCTGCTCACAGTTATATATAATATAGAAGAAACACACATAAACTGTACATCCAGGATATCTCCTCAATTCATTTATATTCAATCCTGTACCTAAGATTAATTCTGTGCTTATTTTATCAATTTCTATGGGATTATTCTTTTTGCATCAAAGACTTAGTTGTTACCACTCCTGTTGCCAGTTTAATTTTTCTAATTGATACGGTTTTGCTGAACCCATTTAATTGAATTTGTTTCATTAACAGTGGAACTGATACTGATATATGGAAAGAATATGGTTTAAATAAATGAGCAAATATTCACCACTTTTATTCAACCTGATATGGCTTTTCACTGAAATCAGTAGTCACTTCTCAAAACAAATGCTATTTAATTTCTTCCGATTTATTTCCCCTTCTATTTACTACTTCTTTGTCACAGCTGGATGCATTTAAGTAAACCAATTGGTATTTATAGGAACCAATTTTCATTTAAATCCTTGAAAGATAGTTTAAATATTTCTTTAGCACCCACTGCTCATTAACTGAAACGAACACATTTCTGAAATGCAGTAGACTTGTGACTGATACTACTACAGGGTCTTATTTTAATGGTATTCTCATTTTCCTCCTCCTCCCAGTTATTAAGGGAGATCAAGAGGACAGATTGGCTTAAGGTTTATATGCAAACTTAAACCTCCACATACACTCCCTCATGTTTTCACCAAGCTGGTGCTTCTCCTTCTCTGACACTTGAAGACTCCACTGGTCCAGGAATCTCCAGTACAGCAGCCAGAGCTCAGGGACCACTAAAATGATCCTCAGTGACGATGTGGATGTAACCAGCAACTCTGTGTGAAGTTTTCTTGACACATCCAGCAATACTTGGTTTTTGATTTATAGCATCAACAGGACAGCAACTTCAGGAGTTCAGGATTCAAGTCAGGGGTGGAGGCACTTTCCTAGGAGGGAACAGAGCAGCACAGGATACATCCAGTGCTCCTACAGAAGGACTAAAATGCAATGCTTAGGTAATAAGTGCTTTCTTTTAAAACCCAAAGAATCACAAAGCTGTCTTGGAAGACTGGATTGAAGACAACAATCCCTTACAGCACGCAGTGCTGCCCTGATCTGAATGGTGCAGTTTGGGTGCAGTAAGTTGAGTGCCACGCTATCTGTTCAGGACAGCTCAGCTGTCCCAGCAAAGTGAACCCACATTGCAGACTACATATTCAAGCTTTCTATGAAAGCAACTTCCCAAAAGTTACTGGCAACTGTACTTAAAAACTGGCTGTAGTGGTGTTCCCTGTGTGTGATTTCCAAATGATGCACAGAATTTCATCCAGAGCTTGGTGTGTAGCCAGGGCAGGACACACACTGTCCTGATATCCCAGTTTCTTTTCAAAGAATCCTAAGTGAATTCTTTTTGTTCTGGTTTCACATGGCCATCTCTTATTGCTTTTTAACATTGCTTTATTACCAAAAGTTGCATACCAATGCCACACACACAAAGGTGACTACTGTTTTGTGATGTTTCTTTTAAAATTTGTTTTATAATCTCTTTGCACAGCAGAAACACATAAATTAATGAAATTCGCTGTCAAATATTTGAAACTGGTTATCAAGGATTCCAGAATTCACCTCACTTTCATGGATAAGTGATAAGATTTTTCTGCTTGCAGCACTAGGCACTTAATAACATTTTCAGTACATATTAACAATATGTCCCCTCCTTCTTCTACTTAGCAACTTGGAACAACAAATCCCATCTCTTCTAGGATTTCATGGGAAGAGACAATCTTCCTTGAAGTGTATGTACAGCTGCTATTAATAGTAGACTTCAGTATGATGAAGAAAGAACATATCCAGCAGAGCTTTGCTAACGTTCAAGGTGATTTGAAATTGAAGTCCAAATCCATAGAGATGCTTTGTTCCTCTGACTTTCACAATGACAGGAAAGTTCCCTGACTTCCTGACACTTACTTACTCTCTGAAGCCATCAAGAAAACAGCCAAAGTTATACACTGATTTTGCTGCATCACCTGGATCGCAATTTCTGTATGGATTCCACCTGTATAAAGGCCTATGCGCCTTCATTCAGGTGGAAGAGAAAACCAAGAGAACAGTAACAGGACCTGTGAGGATCATTTCCTTATTTTTCACATTGTTTTGTTTCAGTTCCTTCTGCCCTTTTGACTTACAGATAAAATCAGAAATCCAAAAACTGGCAAAGTCTTTATTTCACTCGTATTCTGCCCAAGATGTTGTTGTCTTTTCTAACCTCCTTGCCAGCTGGTTCATCCCTGGGCATTGGTGACTTTCTGACTCTCAGGAACTGCACGGACTTTGTTGGGGTGATGTTAAGATTGCACATGCTCCTTGCAAAATATACAGTTAATCTATGCCACAGTTTTTCTCAATTTTTTTTCCTACTAATAAAAAATTCCTGTATTTCCTGACACCAAGCCATCAAGAACCACGTTCTAGGTGTACTTGGCCACTGTTGACCCAAAGAAGGAAGGGAGACCACAGCAGAGCACAGAACATTATTCAAGAGAAATAGGTCCAAGCAGACAGAATGAGCATTGTGCCCATCACAACTGAGAAGCAGGGAAGGGCAGACAGATTAAACTCACAGGGAAGGCTCAGTTTATAAAAAAAGCACAGGGTCATAAAGTATTCCCCTGCGTCCTTCCACAAAGAAATTATTTCAGATACCAAATTCCCTTGCAGCTTGTAAAAGCTTTACAAGTAGTCCAACCCCCCTGCAGACAAGCTTTGAGTGATGTGCCCATATATCAGGTACCAAGGTCAGCAGATGAAGGGACTGGGCTGGAGGACACCTGTAGAGCATATCGACCCCAGAGCTGAGAATCTGCTCTTCTGACTTCAGCACAGGAGGAGCCAACCTGCCACCTCACAAACAACCTGTGCATTGTCTTGTGCTTTCATAAATGCATCAAATTTCCATGTTTCTGCTTCTTAATGAGACACTTCACTAAAATTTGAAGTTAATGATTTATTAGTTTAAATAATTTATTTTACAACTGAATTGATTTGTCAGCCCATGTTGCACACTTTATAAGGGGAGCAAGTACTTTCAAAGTGCGTCAGTAATCTAATCAGCATGTTTCTTTTCTTTATGCCTTGTTTCAACAGTTACTACATATGCCTGGACCTCAAAGCATCTCTGCCTTTGGTTAGATGAGGAGAAAATGGTTAATTTGGGTGTGTGAGAAAGGGAAGCTGTTTAGGAGTCATCTCTGTGTCATGCTTTGATAAAAAGCTTGGCAAAGGTTTCAAATGAACACACACGACTGGAGCTGGTTTTCAAGCTGGCAGCTTCAAAGAAGATGCAGGATTGTGTAATAATAATGGCCATTAAATTACCATCTCTCCAACAGTGTGGATCATTTGGAGTCGGGTCATAAACAGAATAAAGGAATCTTAGCTTTCCACTCCTTGCTATACAGGCACTTTGAGACAGCAGAAGACTCTCTTCACAAGACTCATTAGCTGGCATTGCCATCCTCAAAGGATTATGTTAAACTTGAAATTAAACATAAAAAATGAACAGATTTCTAAAACTTTTAATGGCAAGAATGATGTAGACACTCTATTGTAACTGAGGAAAACAGCTTAAAATATGGGTTTCACCCTTAGAAAATAACAAAAACGCCAACACTTTGGAAAACATTGTCATTTTCTAGGTATTCATGTTGGCAAAGTGTTCATTGTAAAACCAGTAATGATGTTTAGATATATCCAAAATAACGAGCAAATTCAATAGTGGTCAACACAAAAGAGGTAATAAAATAAAGCTCAGGGTCCTGTATTCATCTTCTAACTGCTCCTTACATTTAAAATCTGAATGTAGACAGATGCTGGCTACCACTTTAAAAATTTATTTTATTTTAGTTTTGTACTTACAAGTACCTGTAATTTTATTTAATAAAATGAATGCATTTTATTAAAACCATGTGAAATGATGAGTTTTTTCTGTGACACTTTAAGCACACACTTAAAACCTTGTCTAATCAACATGTGGCATTCCAAACCTCAGTTGGATGGTCTTCGGTGAATGTGACGGGAAATATTGCAAGGTTACTGATTTGTAATTTAAATTTTAGTAGCATCTAGGGGCCCTGTAAAAGACTGCAGCCAGCCAAACTAAGCACTGAGAATATATATGCCATAAGACAGTACACAAAGCTTACAGTTTAAATATTTAGGACAATATTTTAGGAAAACTGAAAATGCTGAGGAGGGATGACATAAACCTCAGGGAATTTTTCAGTTTTCCTGAGACCCAGGTCAGTAATTTAACTCTAGCCATCTTTCATTTCCCTTTAATAGAAGATTTGTGTTGCATACTGTGCACATGATGAGCTGTAACTCTGTGTTATTGCTATTCTTTAAGCCTCCACAACACACAGAGCCTTAAAATACACAGAAAATAAAGTCCTTACTCTGAATGGATAGTCCTCTAATAAGGAAACAAATGAAAGACTTAGAAAATCAGAGGAACTAATTCCTGTATGTACATAAATTGGACTACTTTTGTTCTCTCTAATGTATCTTGTTTGAAGCAGCCACTTTGTGTTGTCCTCCCCGTGCAATTTTATGCAAATTTAATGATCTGTGTTACATGTTATTAGTAATCTGCCACGGCCATAACCTTATCCTGGATGCAGTAACAATCAAAAGTTCTACTTCTGATGACAGAAATGATGCAGAACATGCCACAGGCTGCCCTCAAATTATTCTGGAAGATGGGGGAAAGACGCAGACAGCACTTGTGGCTGCAGCCTGTTTAAATAAAAAGCAATGGGCTGGTTCTGTGACTCTTCCTCCCTATAGCAGCATCTCAGAATCCTCTCCCCGAGCCTCTTAGCTGTCCCTGCAAGGACATCAGAAATGAGGCAGATGAGCAGGGGGAGAAGATGACCCAGTTGCGTCATCACTGGGCACCGGAGCCGCCTCTGGCAGCCAAAGGACGGTCACCCATGACCTGTCCTCAACTCCCTCAGACAAGTGGGAATTGAGATGAGGCACAGAGCAGGAGGAGGCTGGCAGGTGTGGTATGCTTGGCAACCTTCACCCGTCCTAAGAAGGGATTTGAGGAAGGACACCGCAGTGGGGAACTGCCACCAGCACAGCTGCTAAATGCAGCTGGGGCAGGGAGAGTGACTTCCTTGATGGGTGAATGTCACCAAATAGAAACATTAGCATAAAAACTGGAGGCATTTCTGGAAATGTCCCACTGTATACAAAGCAGGCTGTTGGAGGGATATCAGTCAGACTGGCAGGACTTTGCTGGGAAGAACTACAGAGCACCTTAAGAGGTCAGCCCACTGGAGGAGCAAGCACCACACAGGCTTCAGGTGTCACCCTGCCCTGGGACCATCGGCGTGAGAGGGACCACATTCCATGGCACAGGCAGATGCGGGAAGAGCTGCTTCCATGTCACAACAGCTCAGCTCACTGGCAAAGGACACGGTCCCCCTTAACAACTATCAGGGAGCTATTATCCCTATCATAGATTTGCTGCCAGGAGGTCACAGAGCTTCTGCTTTGAGTCCCACGTGTGCTCAGCAGGGCCAACCACTGGATGCTGAACTCCTCCAGCTGATGAAGTTGGTTTCTGTATCTGGCCGCCAGTGTCAGGCATGAGAGAAAATTAGCTAATTTCCAGGGTTTCTAGCAAGCGACTAATGCTTGGAAAAAGAGCAATGTGAAGTTAATTTATCATCCGATTTTAAAAAGGTGCAAGTTTAAATACTAATAATGTGGAACGGGAAATCTGACATAAAGACCCAGCAAATCAGCAATGTGTAAGTAAAGGAAATTAAATGCAACCATTACAGGCAGTGAGGCATCTTTGAATAGGCTGGAAACACAGATAAATGGTGTTCAAAGAAACACCCCAGAAGATGTTGAGTTTGGCAAAGGCAATGATAAGGTTTGAATGAAGTGCAACCGAATGCAGATGGTATAATTGCAATTTCATCTCAACTAATGATGTGAACAATCTAATACCAGGTCTTTTGTTCACTAAAGCACATTTAAATAGGGAAGTGGAGGGAAGGGAGATTCGTCTGAACTATTTGCATAATGAGGAGTGTGTGGCTATAGACTGCATTCATTATCCAGAGGAAAGGATCTAAGCGTTGTCCAAAATCTGGTTTTCTTGCAATGGCAGGACAAACAAACATGCTGAGTAGAAAATTTATATCTCTTAGATCATACTGGTGCACTAGGGATGAAATTCACAGCCCATTACTCTTACAGCTAATAATAATGAGCACAGGAGGGGCACCCTGTTCGGTGCTGCCTCTGGCCCCCACGAGCAGCATCACTGCCATCACCCCTCAAATGGCAGGCGCTTCCCAGCTGCTCCCTCCATGGTCCCTGGTGGGGTGAGCCTGGTGAGGATACATGAAATGGGACATGAAATGCTCCATCTGGCAGTGGGAACAAGAGGCAAAGAAATAGGAAGCTATAAAAGTTTTTGAAGTATTTCAAACTCCCCAGGGAAACAATTCTATTCCTTATTTAGCACTAAATACCTCTGGTAAAACTCAGCCTCCCCCACTTTCCTATTAGGAAGGCACCTGCTTTATTTCAGTCGCATCTTCCTGGAGTCTAAGCAGACTTTCTGAGGCAACTCCATAATGAGGTCGACTTGACAAGAACACCCACTGCTGAAAGATCTGGTAGTGGCAGGTCACTTAAGCTCTTGCACTGCTCTGGAGTCAAACTTGTCCTAATGAAGTCAACAGGAATTTTGCCATTTGACTTCAAAAGATCAGGATTTCATTTCAGATGATGACAACTCCTCCCAGCAATAGTCAGTATGGCATTAGAAAATTAAAGAATAATGGGATTTACATTCACCAGTCTCAAAATGTAAATCTTTATAGTGTACTTCCTATCTGTCCAAAAATCATAGCACAAGCCTGTACAAAAGAACTGTCCCATCTGCTGTAATTGTATAAAATTACTTTCAGATGTAAGTGCTGGTGGTATGAGAGATACAAACAGGAAAGCCTGAACAGATCACGACAGCCTCTTCCTAGATTCTGACCAGCATTCACTGTAATTTTTAAACTTTCATGCCCGAAGACAATTATCCTTGTGCAGAGATACATGTGGTATTTTCTAAGCAAGAAGCAGAGACTCTGAAAATCCAGGAAGCAGAAACTGCAACAAGTAATATAAAAAGAACTATCACTTGTTACTGCAGGGTTCCCATGCTGTGAGGATAAATTATCAAACTCCTAGGATAAAACAAGTGTATCTCAAGTATAATTTTTTAAATGCAGGGAGACTTTCCCCAGGGCTTTTCTCTGGCTGCAGCAGCATTGGCAAATGTGCCAAGTAGTCTGCCACTGATTTAGTGGGCTGGAAGCTGCACTCCATCATTATACCTCACCTGCCATTGCCATCAGGTTTTTGCTATCCTTGGCATCCTGCTTATAGCAGAAAATTATTCACTTGCTAGTACGGTACACAAAACCCACACTATTTTTAGCCACCCACATCTATCACAGCAAGTTTACATCAAGACTTCAGGAATGAGGGAAAGAGAGGAGGAAAAAGAAACTCCATTTCCTTTCTCACACTCCTGTGCCCGCCCACTCCCCTGAGGTGCCACAGGTTAGCGCGAGCAGTGACACAGAAAGGCGCAGGATGCTCCTTGTGCTGACACTCCAGCTTTGTCTTTTCCTGGAGAGCACTGTGCTGAATGGACAGATGATGATCACAGTGGTATGAATGCAATTTTTCTTGTCTTTAGTGTCTCGACTCAATGGGATTTTGCAGACACAGTCATGGCCTCTATTTTTCACAAAGACTCAGAAGCATTTTAAATTATTTTCCTCATGAAAGTGAGCCTTTTGTTGGCAGCTGGAAATCTCTGCCACAGACATTTTACATTTTTAGAGTCTAACTTTCTGACAGGAAGAGATCTAATATGCCATGTGATGAAAAGTGCATTCAAGGCCCTTACTTACAGCACTGTGCAAACATCATCTGAAGCTACGCCCTTAGAAAAACTGCCCAGCTCATTTCTTACCCCTTTCTCCAATTCTCCATTGCCCTAGCACCCCCACTGCCCTTGCCCTGCCCCCTTGCCAACCTGATGACCTACAAGTCCAGAAAGCTTTTTGAGTACATAAAACCCGTCCTCAGACAGTTGCAGTCAGTATTGAAATATCTGATCTAGTTGCATTCAAGCCACCCTTTTA
Organism: Oreocharis arfaki; assembly: GCA_013398015.1. Classification (NCBI taxonomy): domain Eukaryota; kingdom Metazoa; phylum Chordata; class Aves; order Passeriformes; family Paramythiidae; genus Oreocharis; species Oreocharis arfaki. The sequence continues at coordinate 985,887 of VZRR01008594.1, forward strand.
GCTGGACGAAGATTAGCAGATCTTTACAATTGAAAGAGCCATTAGATCATCAACCTACTGGACAGGTCACAAAAGGGAACCTTTCAGAGTACTTTCTTCCTTTTAAAAACAACAATCAAGACTTGCAGCTTTCCCTCCAGTCCACCAAAAGTCATGTTACATTGAAGTAGCACACCTGAACATTCAAATTCTCTGCCTCAATACAGAAAGACCAGCACAGATAATAATATTCAGAGTTTCTATGTGCTGTATTGCAAGTCCACTGCTGAAATAAATGAACCATGTAGGTAGTTTTGTTTAACTTCTGGTGGAGACTTTCTAGACCATAACACAGCCAGCAGAGACAAAATCCTAGATAACAGAATCATTAGTACATTAATATCCTATGGAAAAATGCCAGTAGTGTCTACTTCCCCATCAATACTCTCTATGGACAGTTGCCTAGAAGGAGATAGCAGATAGAGCTGAAAATTCTAAACTAAAAAAAAAAAATCCAAAATGTTAGGTGATGTATTTGGTTGATATAATGACTCCTCTGAACAGAGGAGTCTTTCTTTTATTCAGAAGTCCTCATTCTGCTTCAGCTATGTCAGTAATGATGCTCCTGCCAACAAAACACCTTTTGCTGGACCTTCTGGGGATCCTGGTGATGTTGTGGATTCTGGCTTCCTCTGATGCTACAGGACATGTAACTACTGGGCAAGGAGTGATGGACTCCAAAGGATTCAAACCACAGAGGCATGTCAAATACACACTGACAGTGTTTAGATCCTAAAAATCTGTATGAAGTTCAGGGTTAGGTTCAGCCCTGTCTTCAGGGGAGGGAAAGGAAGAGGGACATTCCATGAATGACTCATGGGGCTACATCAGATGTGTTCAGATGGTAAGACTCAGTTAGCCAGGCTCTGTGTATTTGCCCTCTGTAGTTTAATTTGGATAGTTCAAATTATTCCTGACACTAAGAATATTTATAATATAATGCCATGGTGCCCTTGGGTTTGACAGCTCTTTTTTGGAGCTGATAGCAAATTGTAATAGCTACATCCCACATGTGCAGAAGGGAGTTTGAGACTCAATAAGCCATAATGTTCTTGATAAAAACATGGAACCATACATTGAAAATACAGAGAAAAATGAACCCTCAAACAACTTCTCTGTATAAGAAGTTCTGCAAATCATTCTCCTATGAATGCTTATGTCACTTTATGCTATTACTCCATAAGGTTACATTATGCAGAATACACCATCTTTAATTTTCAAATTACATAACTACTTATTATTTTATTATTTTGGGGAAAAAATTTTTGTGCTCTTCAAAAATAACAAATCAGAACTATCGCTATTGCAAAGACATTGGAGGGGCATATTGGCATTTTTCTTTATCATTGTCTATATCATTTTTTTAAAAGGGTTGAAAATTTATTTCAGAGACCTGACATTACATTTAGTAAAATGTATTATAACTGACTACTACTGGATTGGAAAGTGCAGACGTAAATCACAACCCAGTCTTATCTTTCTAGTAGCTACATCAAATCTGTTAACAATTGAGAAGCCATTAAAATGCTAATGAGTGTGAAGGATGATCTATGTTTCACACTCCCAACTTCTATTTTTACAAAGGCAAAACATACATGAAAATCCCAACAGTTCTCTCCTGCTGAAAGAAATATGAAAGACTGTTTGGCTTTTGAAATTATGACATTACTGTTAGACTTGTCTGTAAGATAAATTGTTACATTACTGCCAGCATGATTACAAAAAAGCTTTAGGGCCCAAGTTACACAAGAAAAAGTCTTAACTAATTCCTTTTAATTTGCTTTCAAATACTAAACAACATTAAAGAGCAGCAAATTTGACTGCCCAAGCTCTGTCAAACATTAAGATGCATACTTCACGTAGATGCCATTCGCTCAACCTTCTGGAAATCAAACCTCTTTGTAAGTCCTAAGTGAAAACCTCTCAAAGTAAGCCCTGTAAAATTTATTATTTCTGAAAATGTTTTCACATGCAGAAGATCTGGACCAAATGCTGCAGCTTACATGCCCTTCCTAGAAGGCGTCTTTAGAGTTAAAAGTGAAAAAGATCCTTCAAAGTTACCTGAATTCTTTTAAATGAGGTATCAGTGCTTTCCCAATCTTCATGCAGGAATTTTATGTTTTGTTTTTTGGGATTTTTCGGGGGGTTTTTTGGAGTTTTTTTCACTTTGGGGTTGGGTTGTTTGTTTGTTTGGTCTTTTTTCTTCACTAGTACACACACTCTAATAAACTGCTCAGGCTTTGGTGAAAGTGCCACATTTTTAGATGTGCTCAGGTGCAATCGTGTGTGTGCGTATCTGGCACTAGATTTGGGAGCTTGCTGGTCCCTGAGTAGCAGCACATGTATCATACTAATGTAATCCTGCCATCTCCTGTATCCCTTTAATCAGCAAGCAGCTGTGTTTCACTTGCTTCCAGAAATATCACCATCTTGAATACCTCAAACAACATGGAAAACCCCACACTTTTATGGAGGTTAAAACTAAGAGGGTGAGGGGACCACATTACAAACAGCTCTCTGTGCTATTCCCTTTATTGTTGCCTAATGTTATTTATTGCAGCACCACCTTTCTTTTGAAGCATAATTAAAAAAGATAAATAACCATACAGTCTCCAACAAAGATAAATTGATAGCTTGAGCCTTTTCCAGTCGGATTTTTCTAACATATAAAAGTGAAGAAACCTTTGATACTTTTATTCTCATTCTTCATAGGAAAAATATCCTTTTAATCTACTTTGGGGTTCCCTGAAGTAACCCAGTACTTTGCTCCGGGTCACAGTAAAGCTACCTATTGTCCTGCTGCCATTTTTGCCTTTTGTTGCCTGGTTTGGGCAGTCACTTTACTCCCCACTTTTTTGGGCAGCCAGGCCATTCCGTGTCTTGGGCATCTGCACTGCTTGCCTCTTCTTTCACTCAGGGGTGCAGTTCCCATGGAAAACCCCTCCTTGGAAAGCCACTCTTGCACCATCCAAGCTGGATGTGGCTGTTGTGGTTCATGGAGCTCCATGCTGCTCTCACCTTCATGGCCTACTTTATATGTGTCACCTTTACCAGAGTAAAAATGATGGCAGATCAATTCTGTTCCAAGTTTCGCAAACTACATGAGGCACTACTGTGCTTTTTCAGTAGCAAGAAGGCTGAGCAGTTTTAGTAGCATTTTATTACAAAGTATTTGTATCATACAACTGCCACGACAAGCTCAAATCTAGACACTTGAGCTCAAATACAAGGAACAAGAACAAGCCTGTCGCTTGTTCCACATGGTGTTGACAAGTGAGACAGACGAGTGAGGAGAAATCTGATCAGCAGGAGCCAAAAATACCACTTAATACTAGTCAAGTGCAGATAAAACCAGAAAAATATTTCCACTTTACTCACTGCCTCCTCTACTTTTGTAAACATAGCAGAATTCACAATGCAGCAAGAAACACAACGAGCTTTCAAAAAAGATTTGGCTGAAGGCAGCAGATGATCACAAAGCTCTTACATTGCAAAACATTTTTGTTACTATGCTTTTAGCTTGCTCAATATACATGTTCAGAATTATGTCTGGAAGAGACAACCTGGATTAGTGACTTTGTTTTAAGAATAGATAATCTCTTGGTAAATATTTGCACTGCGTCAGTTAGCTTTGCTGGCAAAATTGTCTTGACTGTTTATCAGGCTGAGCACAAAACTGACTTGCTGATTCTTTCGGCATGTTGCTAAAAATGATACAAACTAATGACGCTTGTACTTGCATACAAAGCAAAATTAATTAAAGGGGCAACTAGACTGGCAGAAATTTTGTGAACTGCATTAATTCCTAGGTTTGAAACTGCAGACTGAGACTCCTTGAACTCACATGTGTGACTTTTAAACATGTGTCTATCCACTGTAAGAAATATACACAGAAATTAGCACCCATGAACTATGAATGCATGTCTGTGCATCTGAAACGGCATGCATATACAGACAAGGTGAGAAGAGGAGCAAAATCCAATTTCACAGAATCATAGAATGGTTTGGGTTGGAAGGGACCTTCAAAGATCATCTAGTCCAACCTCTTGCCATGGGCAGAGACACCTGTCACTAGATCAAGTTCCTCAAGCTCAATTTATGGTATTAAAACAAAGCACTTTGGCTCTGCAAAGTCTAGCCCATGTAAAAATCATACCATAAAAAAAATTTACACTGAGAAAATGATGGTGTATACTACCAGACATTGAAAAATAATTTAAAGATACTAATAGTTTCTAATATTAAGAGATGACAATGGGCTGTTTGCCCACGAGATTACTTTGAACAATCACTTCAGCTGCTTTTAGTTCTTAAATATCAGTCCCTTTCAATCTCTGTATTGTCTCAGTTTTTTGCTTCTTAAGGTATAGATAGATACCTGACATATACAAAGCTCAGTGATTTATTGACTTACAGATTTTTTAAAGCTATGATGCCTCCTCTGAGGCTACTCAGACTATTCAAGTGTTATTGACTCTGCGAATGTCAAGACCTGTCACATCAGGAGAGATGTTGGAGCTGAGTAATGAAGCTGGATCCACACCCCGTAGAACAATTAGCACAACTAAGAGAAGGCAGCAGGTGATAATAGTAGGCAACTCCCTTCTGAGACGTACAGAGGCACCCATCTGATGCCCTGGTGGACCCTCTAGAGAGGTATACTCCTTACCTGGGGTTTGTACCAGGAAGGCCACCCTGAGACTACCACACCATTCACTGACTGTCATTCACTGCTGATTCATGTGGGCTGATACAACCAGTAGCAGTCTGGGGATTATCAAGAAGGATTACAGAGCCCATGGAGTGATAGTAAGGGATTCTGGAGCCCAGCTAATTTTTCATCAATCCTCCCAGTCAAAGGAAAAGGGTTTGGAAAGGGCCAGTCAAATCTGGCAATTCAGGAAATGGTTACAGGACTGGTGCCACAGCCAGGGGTTCAGCTTCTGAGACCATGGGACTGGCTTTGAGAAACCTCGTCTCAGGAGGGCTGATGGGAAAAGCATCTTGGGTCGTGGCCTTGCCCAGGTGGTGAGCATAGCTTTAAACTAAAGTTTCTGGGGGAGGGGAACCTCAGTCTATGCCACTCCTACCAGTCTGAAGGCCATGTCTGCCACCAGATAACCAGAGCTGGGAGAGGGATCACAAGGCAGCAGGAGAGCACATGATATGAGCCTGTAAAAAAAGAGCTGGTAAAATATTTGACATATTAAGTGCTTTTGGGGTTTTGGAATAGGCAGTGGGTTGTACAAGACTAAAGAATAAGTGCCACATAAATACTAGTGGATAGGCACCATGAGATACAACTTTTGTTGGCATCTTGTCCCATGATTTCTCAAATATTACTCTTAAAGTGGTGTGGCATAACACTAATACCAACAGTAACACCAGGCTGAGAAGAAAATATTGATTTCAGCTTTTAAGGCAGTTACCATTAGCATTCTGAATTTTTTTCCTTCTCTAGCTGAATTAACCCACAGTTTTATCAACTTACCTTACAGACTGGTTACAGCTGTATGAAGTCTCTGCAGTGCTTTTCTTTATTTGCAGCTATCACTGGATAGCATTTTGTAGAATTAGGATTTCTTAAAAATAGCAAGTTCCTCCTATCAAAAAGGGAAATTCTTTTGTTTCTCGACATAGTAGGAGTGAAATTTGTATCTGGAGTACATATGCTCCTGAACAGAAACCAATAGAAAACATTCTTACCCTATTGTTTCATTAGGATGACATAGAAGAGGGGGTGTTGAGAAAAAGAGAGGAAAAATCTGTTCCTTATGTTTGAGTTGGCTGACAATGGTAAGATTGACTTGGCTTCCAGGGCCTCTGCCTGAATTTCTCTGCTGAGGTTATCTGAAGGATACTGTGCAATAGTCTCATTTCTCCTCAGTGTGCCAAGGTGAACCACACAAATACCCAACAGCTCTCAGCAATTCTCATGTGAGACAGATTGCTGAGCTTCTGTTTGGCTTTAGAGATGTTTGCGTGCCAGTCACTGGGCCACAGGATGACAAATTACCTCTCTGCCAATATGAGAGCTGGGACAGTTCTCTCCACAGCCTCCACCAGATGGGCCTAATTAAACTATTAGCCAATGAGTGAGGTCTGATGGCTCCATTAGGAATCCTCCTGTGCTTAAATAAACAGCTCAAAATAAATAGTTTTCTCAATTACAGTTTTTATCACGTCCTTTTCTGGCATATTCATTAGCAGAATGCCTCCTTTGTCTACTTTTTCCTAATGGGACAGGGCCTTCTTGACACTATGCAAGGGTTTCAAGAGGTTATAATGACCTCAAGCAGTTTGCTTTGAGGAGTTAAACCCCTTCCCACACCTCTTCCAAAGCATCATTTTACTGAACTTTATGGCAAAGATTTGTTCTCCCTTACGATGTGCAGCTTCATCCTGACTGTAGGGTTTGCTGCCCTGATGGGCTCAAGCCTGTTGCTGCCACAGTACCACCCCTGCAGCCAACACTGCTTCCAGATCTCCTCAAACAGGGATCTCACATCCCATGCTGGCACAGAGGGACAACCTCTTCTCTTTTTTTGTAATTACTACCTAGAATTTATTTCTCTCACCTTAATAATTACCCTTAACCTTTATCCTTCCCCCCTCTCTACTTTTTCCTGAAAATATGGTTTTCCTTTTGATTCAGTTGTGACCCATTGTATCTCACCTAGAAATCCTGAGGTTTTAAACTACCTCTTACCCTCTCTTCTACCATTTCAAAAATTTCCCTGTGAAAGGCCCTCTCTGCTCACTTCTTGAGTTCTCCTTGATTCTTAGTTTCCAAACGACATTTTCACAATCCAGAAATTTCTCTCATTCCTGCCCAATCAATGTAAGGAAGATGAGCTCTGCAGTGAATGCTAGTCATGATTAAATACTTTTTTTTGGCTCATTCTCAGAGGAGAATTGCTGCTTCAGGGGTGGGCGTTGGTACCACAGGAAAATACTGGGTACTTCACCGATTAATAGCACTCCTTGGCAGCAGTGTTTGACTGCTTGAAATGAGCAACCAGGATTTTACATCAAACAGATATTAGACAGACTCCTCAATAAACCTCATCTCAAGCATAGTATTATCCATGTAAATAATTAGGACTGTTTGAGCTCAAAAATAGTAAGATGTTAGCACCACAGCTTAATGTATTTAATTATAACTCATTTGGTTAAGACATTGTCTAATTGCTCCAGAAAGAAATCAGTATTTACATTCATAAGTTTTAAAACATACTGGGTTTTGAACCCAAAACTGTGTCTATTTAGTCACTGAAAGGAAAAGAAAAATTCAGTCATTAATTCTGTGTGAGAAAACAGGATATTTTAGAGGCAGATTCTATGACAACCTGTCCCACCCAAGGACCTGTTCTTCAGTGACTTCATGCCAGACTCCTACGTGGTAAAACTCTTCACTATGCAAATGAAATTATAGCAATGCCATGTCACCATCAACTCCTAAGACTTTTATTGAGATCACCCCTTAACTAGGCCATTTTCTTTACATTACTATTGCAATGGAGTGAATTCTCAGTCCCTCACCTCATACATTCTCTTGCACCTTTTAGGAAAGCAGTGAGTTCAGAAAGTGACTAAAATCACAGATATGTGGAGGTAGAGGTATCACTAGAATAAAAGATTTCAATAACTGTGTCTAGATTTTCTTTTGAGCTCCTGAGGGAAGTCTGCAGCATGGGACTATTTTGGAGAGGGGTGCTTTCTACACATTCTGTTTCCTCCTGGTACTTCACCAAGTAAGGGACGCATCTCGCCTCCACTACAAGCGAGGACCTCAGAGAAGAAAAGGCTCACATGGAAAGGGGTGTCATTGGATGGCTGCAGAGGATTAAAGAAGGGAGATTTTAAAAAGGTATGCAAGAACTTGCATTTTTTTTCTTCATTTTTTATTGTTACCGTGTTCTAACGGGCTGCTGGTTCTTCCACCAGATGACCATTGGTGGAGAGAATGACACAATCAGAAACAGAATACAAAGGAAGCAAGTATCTGATCAAAGTACATGACTTGATGCAAAAAGCCCCCATGAAATAAAACCAAGAAAATGCCTATGCTAGAGAAGGAAATACTCATGTTCTTTGAGGCAGAGAGCTTTCTCAGTCAAAATCAGGTCCATCTGCATTTAAAAGCTAGCCTCATTTCCTTTACCAAGTGATTAAACATCTTCACAGAAATTACCTATGAACACAGCCTTTCAACCCAAATCAACCAGAAACATGTTTTCTCAGGCTGCCCCACCAATTTATCTCCACCCTGGTGTTGGCAGGCAACTTTTCAGCAGCTATCTCCTTCCATACCCAAACCCCTTTCTCTCCTGCTGAGTACTCCAACACCCTCACTGCCTTGCATGCACCCAGCCTCCCCTGTGCCAGGAGTGGCAGTAACATTCCACGGAGAATGCTTGCACAGGAGATTCAATCAGAAAGGCTATTTTGTACAACCCCTGAGGAAGGCTAGATTAATGGAAAGACCCAGGAAATTCCCACCTGCTTCAGCAGGACGTCCATAATGCTTCTATTTACATGCCACCCCAGTTTGTACTGGGATATGTGGAATTCTACTGGAAAAGCTACACAGATACAGATACACAGATTTCACCCATGTCCACACAGACACTAGAACGACAAATATTCTATTTCTTTTGTTCAACTCAAAGAGCTAAGGTTATGTTCAGGGCTGAGACTCTGTTAATTGGAGCTGTATGGTTGTTGGTTTTCTTTTAGTCATAGTCCTTAAAAATAAAACCCTTAAAGCTTAACGACAGCAAAAGAGCCCAGACCATGCATGTGTTTGGCATATCACATTTAATTGCAGTTCTGAGCTAATGTGGGCACATTGTTTAAACTTCAAGTATTGGAATTGCCACATTGTAAAATTTCATTGAAGTTCCACTTCTCTGCCTGAAGTGCCATATTGTTACCCAAGTGGGGAAAAGGGTTCTTCTGAGATTGATTTTTCAGACACCGTAGTTCTGTTCAATTGAATTCACTCAAGTAGTGGTTAACATAAACACTGTGGAGAGTATGACATGTCAAATTAGCAGCTTTGCAAATCTCCTGTTAATTGTCAGCCTAATTAAAAAATTGCTAATTATAATGTTTATAACTTCAAATAACTGCTCAGCTATAAAGCATTGGCTGTCAGGTGTAAACAGGGGGACTGAAGGAAAAAAAATCAATCGACATCTGTTAATTTATCAGAGGCAGTACACTAAATTGAAAAATGGATTGCCTAATGCACTGTAAATCTGCATTACGATAAAAGACCAATTCATTTCAACACCTGTTTAATAAATGATAATGGCCATCTTTAGTGGCTAGCCCTAGGGTTTCTTCTGCCAATCAGACTTAGAATCCTGCCTTTACTAGCATCAGACAAGAAATTGATTGAACCATGTTAAGATGTATATAACATCTCCTCCCTTCTTTATGATGGTTAAAATGAAGAGTTTACGGAAAATTTTTGTTTAAAAATTTCCTGGATTTTCTCATTCTATAAAGGGCAAATCTGTCTCATCCTTCTAAGGTTATTTTAGACAGACTTAAATGCACTGATCAACTAGAAAAAAAAATCAAGTGCCAGGTCCAATTATTCCCATCTATTGACTTCCTTTAGTAAGAGCTATAGAGCTGCAAGTCAGTACTTCTGTATTTTTTCCTTAAATATTTACGTTGATCAGACACATGATGAACTTCTGTAGCTTACAGGCTAGTAAATATTACTAACAGACATCAGTGTTTCCAAACTGCCATCTTCCAAAACACCACTTAGCTCAAAGAGCTGCAAAGCTTTAGAGAGCGGCTGCTCAATTCCTCAAAGCCAGATGGCATTAAAGGTTGTATTTTTACATTTGGGTATTTTTCAGGGAACTGCAGACTACTTCTAATGGCTAACAACAGCTCATTTTTATGGGATAAGCAGGGGAATATAAGTAGCTGGTTGTCATTTCCTCTGTGAAAACCTGGATTGCTCTCAACAAAGTCTGGATGGAGAAGATACATGTCTCAGGAAAGGACGCACCTTCTCCAGAGTCTGAGAAATATGTCCTCTGAGGATCCTGCTGCTGTTTGCAGGATCCTCAGATATATAATATAAATTGCTGCCTCTTGGCTAACTCTAATACTCTTTCCTGTTCATCTCCACAAAGACATGCTTTGCACCTATGTGACTTTCCTGAACTGAGGAACTAACTCCCTTTAAACCAATGTCCTTGGCAGTGCGATTGCAGCTGCCATCTCTCCCCCAGACATGTGTCATGACGTTCTGCTAATGGTTCTCATTTCTGGTGACATCTTTAGAATGGAACATTGCTTCCCTTTCCTGTTTAAGCACATTTTGAGGGATTAGGCAGCTTCGGTATTATATGATAAAATTCATCAGGAAGTTTCTTCCGTGTTTCTGAGACTGCAAAGCTCTCATAGCATATTATCAAGTTTCAGCTAAGTTAATATTTAAGACTGTTTTTAAATTGCTAGTTGTGATGAAAGGTGAAGATGAAATTCCATCACTGTGACCAGTTTTTGCTTCCTGAAATTCTTATTCCCCTTTCCACTCCAACATTACAACATGTTTCCATTTCCCTTTAAGTTTCATAATGCATTTTTTATCATTTTACATTTATGGCTTCAGCTAAGAACTCCAGACAGCGTTAGGACCAGTACAAAGACAAAAATACCCTAGTCCTTTACCCATGCAGGTAACAGTGAAATCAGGGTAGACTCAAGGGAAGAGCAGAAAAAGGAAAAAAAATTCTCAAACCTGAAGTCTACAACCAAATCAGAAATGAGTGCAAATCAGATCCTGACTTACAAGTCTATACATCGGATTATGCTATCCATTTCAAAACTCAGCATATTTTCACAAATATTATATTACAATGATTGTGGTAGTTATGCTTTTCCTTAAAAAGAGATGACTCCTCATAAGATAAAATGCAAAGTCAAAGGCTTTACAGTACAGAGGAGGGGAGAGTTGGTACAGGAGAAGCAGGATGCCCACAGAAACTGCTGCATTGTAACCCACACACTAACAAAGCCTTTTGTCATGGATCTCAGGCTGGACAAAGGTGTCCAGGCATTGTTTTAAAAGTTCAGTATGCCCTACCTGTAAGCATGCTGTAAACAGGAAGCAGTAGCAGCCTATATTCCATATATTTCATGGTTAGAGTTCAGCTATAATTTTTACTTCAGCTTCTTCATGTCAAAGTGAAGTACAAAATTTGGTTATTTATGGAATTAGCATTAGTAATTGCTAACTGTGTAAGCAATAAATACACATACATAGTAATAACCTTATCCACTCTGGAATAAACAAAACCATTTTTTCATGTCATGTCTTAAATTTCCATTCTAAACCATGCACCATATCCATGTACTGCCAGAAACTTCCTTTATTAACCTGTAGGGATGCAGCTGTTTTCTCAAGTCAATTATTGACTTAGTTTTCTAAATCTCTAAGGAAAGTTGTTTTGGAAGATTTTGCTTTTTAGAAAAGATGGTTCCCATAATAACACATGAATTTTTACAGCCCAACATGCCTTAAAAACCCCTTTCTTGAGCCTGGCAGCTTTTCATTACTCTTTCTGCCCTCTCCTCTTAACCCCCCGTGTGGGGGTTAAGAGGAGAAGTTTTGGCTGAGGTAGTTTTGTTGCAGGGGCTGATATGGGGCTGTGTTTTGGATCTGTACTGAACACAGGGTTGATAATACAGAGATGTTTTTGTTATTGCTGAGCAGGGCTCACACAGAGCCAAGGCCTTTTCTGCTTTTCGTACGGCCACAGTGGCCAGGAGGCTGGGGCTGCCTGGGAGGGTGGGAGGAGACAGAGCTGGGACAGGTGACCCCAGCTGACCAAAGGGATCTTCCAGACCATGTGACATCATGCTCAGTATATAAAGTGGGGGGAAGAAGGAGGAAAGGGGGGGAGGTTTGGAGTGATGGGGTTTGTCTTCCCCAGTCACTGCTATGTGTGATGGAGCTCTGCTCTCCCGGAGATGACTGAACACCTGCCTGCTGTGGGAAGCATTGAATGAATTCCTTGTTTTGCTTTGCTTGGATGTGACTTTTGCTTTCCCTATTAAACTGTCCTTATCTCAATCCATGAGTTTTCCAGCTTTTACCCTCCTGATTCTCTCCCCAATCCTGCTGGAGTGGGAGTGAGCGAGCAGCTGCGTGGGGCTTGGCTGCTGGCTGGGGTTAAACCACAACAACCCAGAAGTAAAATATTATTCTTTCCCCATTGCATACAAATGTTAGGTCTTTGGCACACCTAAACACACACCTTTTAAGGCAAACCCATTAAAATTAATGTAACAGCATGTACATCCATCTGGTGTACATAAGTCAGCCAGAAGCGAGTCCTTTGATGGATTTAGTCTGCTTTGTACATCTTATGAATTCAAATACTTAAAAATGTTGTGACCTTTATGCCCAGTATTGTGCATAACTTTCAAGATGATAGAAATGCAAGTTATCTATTTTTCTGGATTTATACTTGAAGCACAGCATAGCAAGCAAACTTGAAAAGCATTTTTGTAAAATACTATTTTAATGCATTAAAAAGTGAAGGAGAATTTAATTTGACATCACAGATGACACTGTCACGATCTAAAATTTCACACTAAATAGCCTCCCAAAATTACAATAAAAGCACAAACAACAGAAGACCAAGGTAATATCTAATTTTTTCCTGGCTTAAATAAAATAAACTCTGATGCCTGAAATGAAATCACTGAATGTGTTGTGTAGCTACCTTAAAAATAAAATTATACGGAAATGTGCCTTAAGTTTTACCCAGAATGTCTATATTGCAAGGTAGCAGCAGCACAGTCACACACTTTAGGAAACATATTAATTCAGTTGACAATAATAGCGGCAAGAAAAGTAATATTACATTTGGATAATGAAGACCATGAAATTTTTTTACCTACAGTGATAAACAGCAAATTGGTTCCAGAGCTAAATTTCAAAGAAAATATTACAAGTATTGTAGGATATCTGACACTCAAATCATCCCTCAGAATAATAACAAGAAATAATCATTGCAGGCACATTAGACAAATAAGACACAGGATGCAGGTCACACTATATGAATAATGCTATGCTATGTTTTAACTATTTTTGCAGATGGTAATCATGATTTTGGAAACTTCGGCTCATTCAGGAAATAAAATGAGTAATACTCTACCAATAAAGATTTAGAAAGGAAAATGATTTAGTTTTCAGTAGGACCTAAAAGGATACCTCACCATGATATTTTCATTTAATTTTAACTGGGAAGAAAATAAAGCTTGGAAAAATACCCAATACAGTAGACATCTTTATACAGCAGTATTTTACTGTAAAAATTCAAAATGTAGTTTTGTATGAAACAAGAGACAGTATTGATGAAGGCAGAACACTACATAATATGATTGAAGAAAAATAAGGTTATTAAGTATTCAAAAAATGGAAGAAAAAGATCATGTTAAGATTTTTAACTGGTAAGATCAGTGCATCTTTCCTGACTGATCAGTATCTCTGCCAATGCATAATGTCCCTGATAGCTGCCATGTCTCAGTTTTTCTCTTTTTTGGCTTTTTTATTTATTTATCTAAACATTGTCCTCATAACTCTCAAAGAATTTCTCTGTCATTGTGACATACAATCAACCTTTTTCTTAATGTGCCAAGGCCCTCTGGTAGAATCTTTGATTTTAATATATATATCATATATCTACTAAAATAGCATATAGATAATACAAACATACGTCTCTCTATACACACGTGCATATTGCTGTGAGGATATATTGCACATATAAGAATATATGTGCATACGTAAATATAGTTAATTGCATCATGATAATTTAGTCTGTTATTGATGAAAAACTCAAACGTAAAGAGGCACATTTATTCTTATAAGTCTTTTTTTTCCTTCTAGTGTTAAAGGAGTGTTGACTACATCAGCTAGGGACGTTATCCTGTTAGTCGCCACATTTAGATAATTCATTTGCAATATCCAATTATCCACTGTGTTAATGCCACACATCTGTGTGGAAACCCTGCCAATGAGATCACAAAAAACACACTAGACTCGTACTACTGCAAAATAAATCCCCATCAATCCATCCAGTATTTTCAGTCACTTGGTCTTTATACAGGAAAAGAAAAGTACAAACATCACAAAGTCAGGCTTATTCACTTCAAGCATAAAATAAAACCTCCTGCAATTATTTTTTGCCAATTTCCTGAATCCGCTGCACGGAAAGCAGAATTAAACATTTTGTATTCATTCTTCACCTTCCTATTTTATGTTCTGTACAAAACCTGAAGGTTAGAACTTTAAAAGATAAATGTTACTAACCTGTGTACATCATCATTTAGAGGTCAAAATAATGTTCAAGAATAAACTGGAAAAAGCAGAAGTGAGGAGCAAATGGGGAAAGATAAAATCTTTCTGTTGTTAGTCTGTTAATGATAAGAGAAAGAAGTGATTTCTTTGAGAACCTTATAAAATAAAAAAAGCAGACATTACAGTAATTCTTACATAACTGAATAGTCATACTTGATAAATTTCCTCATTTTGCAATCAATTGCATGCTTAACTTTAAGCAGGTACTTTGCACATCAGTTTCACTGAAATTAAAGTGAAAGTAGCAGTGAATTTAAAGGGACTAGAAATATGCATGAAATCAGACATTCGTGTTTGATCGTATGCATCCAAGGAGTAAAATACTATCTTGAATTTTGGGCTGGGGATAAGAATCAAGTGATAGACTGAAACTGAAAGCTATGAAAAAGCTTTCTTAGAGCTCCCAGTGAAACAGTGAGGGTCAGTAAATATAAAATACCAAATAAATCAGAAAATATGAATAAAGAACACAGGAGAGTGACAAGCAGAATATAGATAAAGGAAGTTTCAGTGAAGTACAGCTGAGGCCCTGCTTGCCTAGACAGGCAGAAGGGGAGCAGTCCATGTCCTGTTGCAGGTCACACCACCAGTGTTACACAGCCTGACGAGTCTCCTGCTGTTCCACAATACATCTAGCAGGGCCTTCCCAAGGTTTCAGTGTCAGCACCACAGAATCAGGACAGGTAATCAACCTTGCTCTTAGTTGTCCACTTTATTCTATCAACCTCAAACCACCCGAAGTCACGAGACAGGACAGTAGTGAACACAATCTCAAGTCACTTCCAGTGCTGCCAAGACTGTGAAGGCTGATGTACCTCGCCAGATGTTTGCTGGCTGGAGCTCACAGCTTGTCTACAGTGAACTAAATGCATACATTTGAGTACATAACAATTAGCAAGGCTACCTGAGGTCTCCATTCCCTCCTCATGGAGTTTTCTAGTTCATGTCTTCTCTTCCACTCAAATACAAAAGAGATGACGTGCTGGGACCCACAAGATTCTGTGTAGAACTGTCCTCAGTTCCATGACTGATTTGGTAGATAAGTCAGAAGAAAAAAAGATCCACATTGTTGGTTTTTTTGTGTGTCCTCTCCACAGCAAAGAACATCACTCCTTTTTAAAAAAATTTGTTTGCTGAAGAAAGGACACAGCCATGAATACAGTAAAATATGTAACCCAGTAGAGGGAGAAAAGTTTAGTACAAATCTAGGTTCTTCTGAAAAACAAGAAAATGTAGCCAAAACAATATACTGATTTTTTTTTCAGGAGAGTAATCATTCAAAATAATCCATTTAACTATTTTCACATTCCTTTCTTTCTCCTTCTTTGCTTATCCTTTACCTTTTTCCCCCACCTAACTCATAGATTGATAAGTATTTTGGAGCGCTCAACCCACATTTTTGTGTAACTTATTTATTTAATTACCTTTTGATCACATCCCTTTGCAGATCCCTGATAAGAAAGAGGCAACTGTTTATCAAAGCAGGATGCTCTCCATGAAGGACATGCCTGACTTTTTAGAGGAGCATTCAGTCTGGTCTCACAAAGCACTTTGAAGAAACCCAAGGACTTCAACAAAAATAGTCACAAAAATTCATCTTCATCTCCTGTGGAATGCCGTGTACTAACTAAAAGTGAATTTTACCAGTGTTTACTGTATATACGCTGATATCAGAGGAGTGTTGGCTTACGACTGTTGAGATTAGGAAAGGTAAACGGCAAAATTATTTGGCAAATCAGCACAGATCCTCTGCCACCATTACTCCCAGTGAAATCAAGGGCTGCTTTTTCCATCATATAAACATACCCACAGACATCAAATCCCCCAAAGCTGTTTCTCTGAAGTCCTGAAGTCCACATACATTGTTTTCACCTGAGAGCAGAACAAACTCTACAGCATGGAAAACGTAGAAGAATAAAAATCAACAACCTAAGAAGTGAGGACAGGCATCATATTCTTGCAAGTGCCAAGGAAAACTTGGACATCAGGAACGTGATGAGGGGTTATCCATAGGCACAAACACATCTTATCTCTCCCTCCAAGTAGAAAAAATGTTATCTGAGCTCAGTCTCTGTGTGCCTGACCGAAAACGCTGTGAATAGAAGCTGTGTAAAACTGAAGGGGTTTGATGTGCAGGGAGAACCAGGCAGTTTTGAATATTATGAGCTTTAAACAACCTACAACCGGGTGTATCAGTGAAACAAATAGTCACACTTTTCAAATTCAGGTAAAGACATCCAGTTTGTTCTGACTGCTGTAAGAAACAACAGCATCTCCATCATACGGCTCTCAACTTGCTTCCTCAAATCCCACGAGGTGAACTGCTGTGGGGTAAGGGGCGAATAATCATGTGGGCCATTGAGTAACAATGCAAAAAAAGGAGTCGTGTAAAGGAGATTACTGCTTAAATATAATTACAGAATTATAAAATGCAAGTTCCAGATGGAAATTGCCGTAACCGTTATTTTACTGATGCTTTCAGAGTACACTCAGAGGAATCAGAGCATTGACACGACAGGCTGGAAGGCTTCTTATTATGCAAAAGGTCAAAGTTTCCCTTAGATTATGTCTACTCTGTGAGTCATTGACTTTTATAGACTGAGGTGTTTAGAAAAAAGTCTCATGAAATTTATGGCAGCATAATGTTCTGGTTATAGTCTGTAACCTTATTTTAAAAGAAAATATAGCTCATTAAGTATAATATTCAGACTATACCATATATTATTGTTTTCCATTTAAATGGTACCATAAATGTGCACTGGGCTTTAGAGCCTGGTTTGAAAAACTGCCATGAAAAATTTATACCTTAAGGACTTGCTCCTTGAAATACCTACTCAAGTGACTAACACAACTGGAAGTCTGACAGATATCAAAGGACTTCTCATACAAGTAAGGACTTTAAGGCAAACATCCTACATCTTTAGGAGTCGCTGAGGGACAGCATAGAGTGGTGAGGAACAGGGTTTTTATTTCGGCTGTGTTTTTCCTTGTTGCTGCCTTTGGACCTGTAGGTCACATGATCCTGCCTTCCCATAGCTTTCTCAGCTTTCTGCTCTTAAATCCTTCTCATCCAGCTCATTAATTTCTCCTCTAAGGATCATACCTTGATTATCTCTACTTTCTTCATATCATTTTCTTCATATTTTTTCATGGTTTAGTCTTTTTCTTTATATTTCCTACATCCTTATTTGTGAGCTCATTCCATCTATACAACTCAGCTTCTCATTTTACCTCTCTGAAATCTCCACTTAAAGGTCTCACTGCTTAAACTTGGCATGCTTGGCCTGGAAATCTGAAATCTTCTGAATACACAGAAAATTTCATAAGAAACAGCCATTAACCATATAGTGAATATTTTCACTGCACAGCACAGAAAAAGAAGTTTGGTTTTATGATTAAAGCTGAACACAATCAATCAAAAAATAAGATACTTAAACAAAAATTTCTTATCTGACACTTAACACATCATTGTTCAAAAAAACAAAAAGTTTTCCACATGCCTGAGGCTGAGTCTTTGCACTTCAGGGCCGATTTAAGGGATTTTAAGTGTTCATCAGACTCAGCTGCTATAGTGCAAATGATTTGGCTGGATTTTCACAACTAATTTTTTTAGTATTAAAGTGCTAAAGCAGTTCATTTGTTCAAATGAGCCTTGGCAGTTATTCTGGGTAACTTAAAATTAAATGATTTGCAATCATGTGTGGTTGCAGCTAGGACACATTCTCCTTTTTCCCCTGCTTCCCACCCCCACCTTTTCTTTTAATAAGTAAATAACATATTACTTTGGGACTGGAATCAAGAAAGGAGAACTCAAACCAAATTAAACTCTTTTAGGAGAGAGTTAAGCCTATACCTTATTGGAATCAGAATAACTCTACTGCCAGAGTAGCTTTTCCTCCGTATTTAATGTGCCACTGACAGCAGAGAGCTAAGGATGTAATTTTACACATTTTTTTCTTTATTCTTACTTTTAAAGCTCAACAAACAATTATGCATTTGCATAATTCAATTACAGTTAAAAAAAACCCATCTGCTCGGCAAGACACTCACCTGTCCCTTAAAACTAAAACATTACGTGCCAAGCAACTCCAATCCCCACTGATTAACTATAGCATATTCCAAATTTATAGGGCCTATTACAAACCATCTGAAGAGCAGCCACTGTGCCAAATCTCCCTCACTCCCTCTCCAGGGAATCCTTTCTCAGATGCTCTTTTCACATCAAGTAAACAACACTTTATGTCTTTTGCACAGATAGCAGATAATTACCATATGGTTAAAAACATGCTTGCTTCATTCACTTTCCCACTGTAAACTTCCTTCATTATGACAGCTAAGGAGCATCTAGGGAGGTAAACTCTATAATTTAGCCTTCTATAGGCTTAGTGGTTTAAAAGGTCAGTGTCTATTACAATAAAGTTAGCAGCAAGTGTAAGCGACTTTGCAGGAAATAATTTTTTATTCCAGCAGAACCAAAGGGAGCAACGGGTGCAAGAATTAGAGTCAGTATATTTTCTTATTGCAGCCAGTACAGTTACAAACACATGCTCAGGAGCAGTGCAGCAGTGTAGAACTACTAGCAAAGATTTGGGAAGATGAGGAGCTAGAACTGGCCTCTCTGCTGCTTCCCTTGCTGGTTTCCTGCCTCGCTGTTCACTGCATAGTATGGGGCTACCCCTGGGAAAAGGAAACTGGACGGAGCCTTTGCAAGGTAACTACACAGGAACGTGACCCTTCAAACCCTGCCCATCAGCACCCTGGACTCGCAGATCTCATGCTCATAATGCAGCAGACAAGACTAGAATCTCAAAAGGGTTAAGTAAACCAGATTCCAAGAGAGCTGTCAGAGTCTCAGGGACGCTCAGAAGCTGCATTCCTGTGGAGCTGCTTTACAGGAAAGCTAATTATGATTTCTCCCAAGCTGAATGATCAATTTTACCAGGCTCCCTCTCTATTGTGGTTGCTTAATCTGTGCTCCACACTGAAAGGCTGTTTGGCAAATGCTTGGGAACTTGTGACCTCTCCAAGATTAATTCTTTGTGGCCTGGCTATTTACTTAGGAGTGCAGGCAACAGACAAACCCAAAGAGAGAAGGAGCTTCAAGTATGTTGCATCCTTTCGGTACAACTTCTATTGCCTCTGTTCCGCAGTTCCTGGAACACAAAAGCCTCAAGGACGAGGAGGGGAGAAGAGGATCCTGATTCCTGTTGAATTTTATCCCCTGAGCCTTCTAAGAACCATTTTTTTACCATCATCACCAACATTTCTTTGAACTGCACTTTCATTTTATCTTTAAATTTTTTGTACCCTTACTATATCTTTATTCTCGGTTGAGGTGGGAAAAAAGTTTTCCTGTACACTTGAAGGTCTAAATACTAAACTTTAATGAACCTGACATTACTAAATACCTGACCTGAGTCATTCCCACTTTATGAGAGCCTAGCATATTATATATTGCATGCATTTTATATAAGCCTAGTGAAACCAGTGAAGACAGCTGATGGTTTTGAATGCTTTCATTTCAGATATTTGGATGATCACTTTTTTACCACCTCTGTTTAGCTTCTTTTCTTTTCCTTCTTAATCAGTTGCCATTTCATACTGTAACAAAGCAAAGAGCCTTCTAGGAAGAAACAGACAACCACATCAAGGGCTATAAAGAGATACTCAGCATCTAATATGTAGAGCCAGAAGACTCAGAGTTTGGGTTACAACTCTCTCACAGTCTGGATGCACTCAATATGTAAAGTGGAATCAGGCTATGCAGAAGTGCCTGGATAAATTGAAATATGTTAAATTAAACAAGAACAAAAATGGTAGAAGTGAGAAAATAAGCCAGAAGATTAGAACAGCATAATTTATACCAATAAGAGGGAGGCCAAGGCAGGTCAATGTCCATAATGTCAAATGCTGGGCAAGCAAAGGGGCAAAGACAGTGACAAAGTGGAGCAGTCAGGGCAGTGCAGCTGCCGCAAAGGCAAATCCAGTGATAACACTGACTGAATAGTTACTAATGCATTTCAAAGACAGAAGAGAGAATGATGATTCACCTGTTATAGGCATATCATCCATCAGTGGAAGCTGCCCTCTGCAATGAACATTCTGTTAGCATTTCATCTGCTCCTATTGCTTAGCTTGGGGAGGGGGCAAGAAAGAGCAAGAAGGGGGCAAGAAAGAGCAAGATTCAGTACTCTACACAAGAAAAGAAAGTTTTTTGAATAGGGAAAACGAAAATTTGGTATCTGTCTGCATGGCTGGTAGGCTAAAGTAGCACAGTGCAGTAACTGAGAGTGAACTTCCCAAGATATCCCTGTACGTGTTGAGAGAGTTCAACAAAAGCCCTATTGCAAAACTTTTCCATTTCCCTGGGCCACTGTGTTATCCATGAACTTAGAAAAGCTTTCCAGAACTCTTATATGGGTCACAGGATAAGAATACAGGACATTAGGGGTTTATGGCTCATACAAAAAATGCTGAGATACATTCCTGGGCCCTTTAGAGCCTCCTGTTTTATCTACACCTTCATCACTTGAAACCCCAAATGAGCACTTTCCTAATGGCAGGACCCATGATAGTGGTGCTTGATGAAAAAGACTCTGTTTCTCCCACTCAGTAATTTTAACTTTTTTTTTCCTAAGCAGAACATTTATTGTACACCTAAGTGAACTTATGCTGCCATTTATGGAATTAAAAAGGAAGGATTTTCTCCTGGAAACACAAAGCTCACTGTTTGAATAGCATTAGAGAGCAATTTGGGCAGCTGGTGCCCGTCTTATTTGTTTTATAGATAAATCACCCTTCATATGAAAAAAAGAGCACCTGTGGTTTTATCTACACAGAACAAGTTAAACAAATAGCAGTATAATATTAGAACTGACTGCTTGCTGATTTACTTAGGAAATAATCTTCATACTTTATTATTATCATTTATATTGCATTATAATGCAAGAAATCTGTCATGGTAGGCATTAAATAACACAAAACAGAAAAGACAGGCTTGTGTCTGAGGTCCTGTGCAGTCAGACCATGGCTGTCCTGCTCACAGACTTGTTAGAGAACTAGGAAACTCATGCATGGAAAATTTCTCCCCTAGAGAAGGTAAGAAGGGTGTAAGAACAAGATTAACTTCTAAATGCAGGATAATTTTGCTGCATACCCTGTCAGAAAACTAGAGGAGAAAAATCTCTCATTTTTGAACTTATCTGGCCATTAAGTATTTCCAAGAGGACAGATTTTACACAAAAACATCCTTCATATTACTTAATAAAGGGCCTCTGGATGAGGTAAGATCAGAGAGAGATTATTACAATTAGGTACAGGTCTCCTGCTGTAACACGAAAGGCAAAGTGAAACAGAGACATTTACGCTGATGCAGAAGAAACTGAATATTTAGCTGTAAGTTCTTTCCTTTAGCCTTATACATATGACTTATACAAATGGAGATACCAAAAGGGTGTTGGCACAGTCACTGAGGGTGGGCATGTTAGATTGGCAATGTTAGGTTAGCAGTTGAACTCGGTGATCTTTAAGAGTGTTATCCAACTTGATTTTATGGTTCTGTGACATGGGTAATGACACCACTGTTGGCCTGGAGTGACTTCCAAGAGACTCAGCGTTTCCTTTAGCCAGACAAAGCCATGTTGAACTATACAAGTACCTCTATGGCATATTTATTTTGGCAAAAAAACAGTTTCTGGCTGCGGAAACTGTGCAGTGCACCCCACCACAGGCAACCCAACCCTTCCATTCTGTGCAGAGGGTTCTGCCTCTTGGCAGGGACTCTTTCTCAGCATCTCGGATGAGTATCTTAATGCTCCCCATAGATGTTGGAGGTCAAGTTTTTCCGAGAGTCCATTTTGTTAGTAGGATAAAATAAATAGATAGAAAAACATTCTGCCCTTTAGGCAGAAGCCAGGTACCAGCAGGTTTGATGGATGATGGAGGTGTAACACACAAACTGGTGAAGCTGGAGAAGAATCATTCCAGAAGGTGTAGACTTATGTAAAACTGTTTGTGTGGTCGATGGGCAATAGGAACAGAAAAAGTAAGTAGGAAAAGAGAAAAAGAGTTCTCTCAGACTTAAACTAGTTAGTGATGACCGGCATGACAGGTTCTGTAAGCCTGAATTAATTTGAATTAAGTGTGCAGAGAACTGACTCACATTTCATTCCCAAATGAAAAAGACAAGTTTTTTCATCTGCTGAGTGCATGCATCCAGAATGCATCAGATCTTAGAGACAAACTTCACAATAACTGACAATTTTTGTAGTCCCAGATGCCAGCTCTAAGTTCTTCAAACCTTATTTTTTATTTATTTATTTATTTACTGCTCTCTGAGGTTCTCACAAGCTAGCTTAAGTTTTTATTGAATATGGCAACAAGAGGTAGAAAATATAATTTTGAATCAGTGAAAAAACAATGGCATGCTGTAATGTCATTAAACCTTGCCAGTTTTATATCTATCAAAATATTTTTTACTGGATACTTGCTGCCTGTGATGACATTGTAAATTATTGAGGCCAAACAAAGTTCTTTAAATAATCGATTTAAGGGTGTATTAGACACAGACAGGACCAAAAGATGCAAACATATGAAAAAATACATGAGGACTTTGACAACAGTGAAAATAAATTAATAGCAAAATTGTAGACAATCAATTCAGTAAAAGGCTGTGAAGGTTGCATAAGAGAGTTGAATTGAAGCACTTTCTCAGCAATCTGTTTCTGCAGTGCAGCTGCTACATGTTTGTGTAATAACAGAGCTGATGAGCAGCTCATTTGTATGAAACTGAGAGCAAGTTAATGTCTGGGTTATGATGGGAGCCTGCAGCTCATGCACAAAGTGCCTCCATTGGTTTACTGCAACAGGCTAGAACTTCTCACAGCTATTAATGATGGTTTTGGCAGAGCACTGTGTGGCCATTTTGCCAAGGTAATGGAAAGCTCAAAGGACGCATTTTCTTTTTCCAACCTTGTGCTTTTCCTATAGCTTCTTTGGAAAGAGCAGGGTAAGGTGGGAATACCACACTGTGTCAAACCTCTCTTATGTTCCTCCACCACCTAGGGCAGCCACACTGCCCCTGGCAGTGCAGGAATGGCTGAGAAAACTCAGCAAGGCATTGAAAGATGCCATCACTTGCTTTAGTTTGGTTTGACGGTGCTTTTCCAGGGCTTCATGCAGCACTACCTGCAGCACAAAGGCCAGGCAGGTGCTCAGGAAACAATGTGTTCTTATCACCTGTGGCCATTGGGAGCGTTTGTATTCACCCCATCCACGTGATGCATCCCACATTCAGTGTGGTGGATGTAAATCCAGTGCCACAGCTGTCACTGCAGTCACAGATGGGCTCCATTTATTTTTAAACTAGTTATCATAGGTGGCAGCCCAAGTCTTTGGAGCAGAACAGAGCTCAGAGACAAAAATCCAACCAACCAAGCAAACGAAGGGTAAATTAGCCTGTGCTCATGGCTGTGTTAGAGCATTGTGTTACCAGCACCCATGCTGCTAGGAATACTCAAAAAACCCCCAACAACTCATTTTGGATACATCTGGATAAGATGTAGGTGATATGGGAAACAAGGATGCAGACTTAGCCTTAGCTAGGATGGAGTAGAGTGAAGAGCTTGTTTTCTCAGCTGAAAATATACAGATTTGACAAAAACAACTGTATTTGCAAATATGGAAATACCTGTAAGTGTTCAGTTTAAAACTTTTAAATTTTGCACTATTCTTATGAATGGCAAAACATCATTTTATTCTCCATACTGTGTTTTGTTTCAGTAACAAGATCACTGTTTCTCGACAGAAATATATTTTTCCAGTTTTTCAATTCACCATAGATGTCATAATGTGTTCTTCTTTGAAAAAAACGCACGTTTCCCCCCAAATTTGAAAATACAAATGGACTAGACTAAAAGTAATTGCAAGCCATGATTTATCAGTAATAACCAATAAATCCAGTTCCCACCTTTCAAATACTTCAGCATACAAAACACTACATTTTTAAAGAGAACAAATTTAAAAAAATGTTTCCTTAGATGTACATGGGCTCTCCAAGTTAACAATGGGTCCAACACAGCTTGTTAGAAATGTACATATTTTAGATTCACAGTGTACCTTTTATTTTAAGGTCTATGCATGTAGTCAGATAAGAATAAAGCTCATTATGGCACCTATGGATGTATGAATGCAGCTGGACATAGTCAACTCTCTGCAGCTGATCTAAGATTTTTGGCAACAACAAAACGCATATTCCAGTCCAACGGATTTTAAAAAATAATTTCAAGGTAAGGAGAACTTATAATCAGCATTGAAACGCTGAGCAGCCAGGTTACAAGGATAATTGGATACAGGGCCACGTACAGGAGACCAGGTCCCCTGACACTGTGAGCTGCAGACTCTGAGCTGCTCTTGCTCTATGGGAAAATGACTTCTTTGGGCATTGCCAGCTGGATGGATTATAAAACTCTGGAGCCGATATAAAAAAGAGAAATAGATGTATTATTTTTCCTCACTCACTGTGTTGTGGTATTAAATAACGGGAATCATGAGAGCAGTAACTTCCAAAGTAAATAGGATTTTGCCTATGAATATATGCAAACCTAGTACATGGCAGCATAATAGTAAATAATAGCAAAACGTGGTGAAATAGTAAAGTTAAAAAAAAAGTTGATATCTCTTAATGGTGAAACTAGAAAGTTAGACCTTCTTTTTAAAAATTATTGGGTTATGGGTAACCGCAGCACTGACATTAATCAATAAAATCCACTGACCCCACCGGGGTTACTTTTCCTCTGTGATCCCATCTATTCCTCCCCTAAATCCTCATGGCCCCAAGAACAATGGAAGAGAAGCAGCTGTCTTCACTGCCCACGAAACCCATCCAAGATTGGGGCTGTCTCTGTGGCAGAAGGACCGAGCTGCTTCAGTGGGTGCTGCTGCATCCTGCAGTTCCCAATGGATGCTGGTGCACAGGGAGACCCCCTCACCCCTCACCTGGGTTTCTGTGCTTGGAATTTCATCTGGGGCCCTACATGGGGGAATAAGGACGGCCCCATCAGGGCCACGACGGAAGGTCCTGGAGTGTGGATATCTCAGACCGAACCTGAACAGCCCTCACATGCTGGCTTCAGCTTGCAGGCGAAAGGAGAGCGGTTCAGAATGTCAACTCTATCACTTTTTTTTTGTGCCACACATGCAGAATTTGAGGTGTCCTGAACAAATGCTTTGTTGGTAAATAAAGAACTGAATAGTTTATTATATATGTTCATATTATACCTTTATCAAAGGTAACTTATGGGAAAATTATAATTGCAAGTACTGACCTTTCAGTGAACACACTGGCCTAAGCAAGACCATGTGTATATTAAATTCTACATGTTCTAAAGGATTGATTGATTCATGCCGATCAGTGGTCATTGAACACAGCTGCTCAGGTGTAACTTCTGGATCTGGCACTCCCATAACCTTTTTGCTTTAAACATGCAGGAAGGGAAGACTTCCTGCATACCCCGTACACTGCTTAACCCCCTTCCTAAACATGTGACCTGCTGCCAATTGCTGTTGGAGACTGGAAGCTCTCTGGCTCCCAGCTCTGAGCAAATACAGCAAGTATTACTCTGGACTGCAGAATCTTAAATCCCCATCCTGACATCAATGGCCAAGGAACGGGCAAATAAAAGATTTTAATTGAGATTTCATAGTTAAAAGTGCTCGATGACCCCGAAATTCCTCATTTCCAACAGTTTGAACAACACAGACTCACAGTGAAATTTGCATAAGGAAGTTTTCATATTGAAAGCTCAGAATTTTGGGGCCAAATTAAATTATTTTTATTTGTTTCTTGAATCATGTCTAGCCAATTATGAACATTTCTTGCAAGGTGCCAGGCAGTAATGATCACTGGGTAATACAGAAACTATAGACAGGTAAGCATATGGTCTCAATAATCCAAGATCTGTATCCACATAAAAATGTCCTTGCTCGAATTCAGCCTCAAGGCTTATACATTCCCTTGAACTAAAATATCTACTCTGTTATTTACTGCATTACTTAAATAAACTGCTTCCCTATATTTAGAGAGCCTCATAAATGGCATACTTTGTTGTGCAATGTACGAGCTTGTGTGCCGAATCATACATCACTACGCTTTACCAGATGTCAGAATTTAAAGCAGATCGCAGCTCTTTCTTCTCTGGGAGACAGAAGGAAAACTGGCAGCTCATGCCACAGCAAGCTGAACTATTGTTTGTTCTGATTCATTTCACTGTGACTGCATCAACCTGTTGGTTACTAAACCTCAATATAATTATCTGGGCCGAGATCTTTTAGGTTTTGATCCTCTCTCCCAAGCTTTTTTTGATTATTATTTCCAAAAATTAGGCTTTATTGTCCCCTGTTCTTTCAAGAGGATACAACAAATCTAGAAGGTCAAACCACGTAAGGTCTCACATAAATCCATCTGGGGTCAGTGGGAGTTAAAGAGAAATGCTATGTTTAAAAATTAAGTATGCAAGGATAGTTCATCTCTGTCATGACACCAGATCCTTTGCATGACCACAGATGTCTGGGAAAAAGGCAGGGGGAAGCAAAGGTCTGACTGATGAAGAAACAGATCTCATTATCAAGCATTTTCATTATCAAGCATTTTCATTATCAAGTATTTTAAAGAGATCAGGATAAATACACATTTAAAGTACTGCCGACTAACCTTAGTTATGTGCAACTTGGGAGTTATGCCACATAGGCATAAGTGCATCATGCCTTAGATGGTTCAGACAGTGCGGCAGAAACTACATGTGGCCTTCAGGCTAGAGAGAATTCATCTGTGAGCCACCAACCTGGAGCAAGTTGCAAGGCTGATGTACAACTTCGTGTATCCTTCAAGACCATAATATGTGATATATACACTGAGTGGCAGAATCAAAGAATGAATCAGAGAATCATAGGATAGCTGGGGTTGGAAGGGACTTCAAGGATTATCTCATTCCAGCCCCCTGCAAAGGGCAGGGACATCTTCCACTAGACCAGGCTGCTCAAAGACCCATCCAGCCGGGCCTTGAATACTTCAGGGATGGGGCAGACACAGCTTCTCTGGGCAACCTGTTCCACTGCATCACCACTCTCACAATGAAGAATTTGTTCCTAATATTTAAACTGAATCCACTCTCAGTTTAAAACTGTTAACCCCTCATCCTATCACTATGCTCCCTGATAAAGAATCCCTACCTGTCTTTTCTGTAGGCTCCCTCGAAGTACTGGAAGGTGCTATAAGGTCCCTTTGGAGCCTTCTCTTCTCCTGGCTGAGCAACCCCAACTCTCTCAGTCTGGCCTCACACAGGAGGTGCTCCAGCTCCCTCATCATTTTTGTGGCTCTCCTCTGGATTTTCTTGGAAAGGTCCACATCTTTCTTTTGCTGGGACTCCAGAGCTGAATATAGTACTACTGGTGGGATCTCATGAAAGCAGAGTAGAGGGACAGAATCACCTTCCTTGACCTGCTGGCCATGCCTCTTGTGATGCAGGCCAGGTTATGGTTGGGCATCTCCTTGAAATAATTTATAAATATTATTATTTTAGGAATGGTTCACTTACTAAACTGAGAGAATGGATTAAGAGAACTCAGCAGAATTCTCTATTTCTTCTGACAAACAAAAAAACCCCAAACTGAAAATACAATCTATATGAGTATAAAATAAAACAATTCCTTCAGAAGTGAGAGCAAAATCTTGGGATTTCTCTTCAAAACTAAATTAGAAGAATTTTTAAAACATTATGTCATACTGAGGGGCAAAATTAAAATGATTGATTTCACTGATTGTCGAATAAATTCAAATGCCTTCTGCAGCACCACTAATAGGGTCTAATACCACTAATACTCCTCCAGAGACTGCCTTTTCCCCTGTTTTACAAAAGGATCTAGTCAATTTCTAGTTTGTCCAAAATTTTGCCATCTCCCAACATGTGAAACATTTCTGTTTTCCACAGTACCTAGTATAAAGTACATGTACTACCTTGAACCAGGTCTTAGGTCAGCCACTAATGACTTCTACCTAGGGATTGGTCTTAGCTCACAACAAAGCTGCCTGGTAGGAAATTATGCCACTCGTTCTTTTCGACATCTGCCTGTGGCTTTCTGTGTTTCATAGCAAATGACAGACTAAGAGAAATGTTCTCATTGGTTTCCTGACCACTCACAGCCTAGAGCACCTGAACTGAATTTAGCACTGTGTGAGATGCACAGAGGGCCTTGTAGTTTTCCACTTACTAGTGTATGACCTCCTGAAATAACTCATTTCTCCCACTTTCTGTTAATTATAAGGTTTCCAGTTGCTACTACAGTATTTTGCTTGGGGACAGAGAAAAGATATCCTTAGCTCAGCATGCAGTGGGGAATTTGTTTGACTTTGTTAAATGTAAAAGAATGGGATTTTTTTTTTCTCTTAGTTTAGTAAAAAAAAAATAGCAAAGCCTAAGATGTGTCATGTCTGTATGGGTTCAGACTGAATCTAAGGCATGTCCTGAAACAGTCTTTAGAGGTCAAGTATTTAAAATGCCTTAAATCTCCTTATGCTAACGTGTTTAGTTAGTTGATTTTGTTACTGCTGATGTACTATTTTGTTTTTCTTTTTATTTTGAAGCCTAAGGTGGTTTATGAAAGGAGGGCAATGAAGGGACAAGGAAGACACCAAAAGGCTTCCCACAGCAGTTCCAGACTGTAACCCAAACAGAGCTTGTGATCTGAGACTGGAACCCTTCACAAGACCCTGGAAAGAGTCTAAAACAAATGCACTAAAGGTAATGGTTCCTCAAATGCTGTAATGATGGATGCTGAATTTTAACATGAACTAGCTTGAGGTACACATATTAAAATGGTCTATTTCAAGCATTAGTAAGAAATGGCACAAAAAAGTGACTTAAGGTGCAAGATATGAAGGAAATCCGTGAGCTTTTCTTGTGTGAAGCTGGACAACTTTTTCACCCTTCTGAAGGGTTTTGAAAGCTTTTTACTCTTTCAAGGAAGATATGAAAGCACAGCCTATGCCTTAAATAAAAGCTGAAAAGCAAATAAAAAGAATCCCAATTCCTTCTCTTCTCATTCACCACTTTCCAAAGCCCTGTATGAGAAATATTAAAGCAGTTGTTTCTTAACTACATGAAAAATTGCAGTATTACTAAAAACAGTAAGAGGCAAATTAAAGAAATGCAATGGGATTCATGTGTGTGCACGTGTGTATGAATGTTTACATACTTCTTTGATCTGCTTCAATAAACAGCCTTACGCTGGTAGCAGATAGAAGAACATTCTCTGTCTTTATCTTATAATCACCACCCAGCATTCCTCATGCCACTAATGATCCCCTCAAGCAGGCACCTGGCCATCGAAATAAGTAAGAACCAAACCAGCAAGTCACAGCTAAAGCAGAACTGCACTGGCCAGAGCAGATCACTCTCAACTATCTAAAGCACTTTGAGAGTTAAATGGGAATCGTGACAGTATTGCATGAAGCCCATTGCAGCATCTCCTGGGTGTTTAATAGCTGATCTGAAGCTAAACAAGTACACAAGATATATTTTTTTCTCATGTTCCAGTCCATTTGTACTTTAGTCATTTAGAAATGGGAGTTTCAAAACCAGGGCGTGAGTTGACGTTATTTAACAAATTTTATAAGAACATCCCCATGACGAAGGGCTGTACGTTTCTTTATCCATTTTTCTATTTATAATTTCTTTTCTGATATCCTCTTCCAGTAATGCTCAACCAGCCATTCACTTCTATTAGTAAAGCTAAAATGAATGATACTAATGTTAACAGCATAAAACCTACATTGCCCTACTTTTATTAAATGAAGGAGAATAGGCCTTATAGGTCTGACAGGCTGCCCAATTTACTCTTCCACTGAAAATTACTGGTGTTTCCTTCCCATGATCTATATATATATAGGTTATGCTTAACTCTGTTTGAAAGCAACACAAATATAATACACAGTGCGTTCTTATTCATTCTCTGTTCTGAATTACCAGCAATTCAAGAAATAGCCAAAATAGGTGGTTGCAAAAATTGGAAAGGGAAGGAAAAAAATGGAGCAAGGCAGCAGATCACCAGCTTGACACAATTAAATGCTTATGAAGGCATTCATACCTATGAAGTCAGTATAACCCAATGGCATTTTTTAAGCAAATGAATTACCCTCAGGCATTTTTCTACTCAGGTAATTTTTGCATGTTTCTCTTCTTCTCACTGTTCAGTTTTAAAGGTCCAATCCTGACTGAACTGCTGAGCATTCCTCTCTAGCATTGGTTTTAGCAGAACAGAAATGCCCTTTAACCATCTCACGAAGGTTTGCCAAGAATCACAGAGTTAGGCCAAATAATTAACTGCTGTCTGACAAGACCTAATGTCACAGAAGTAGCCTTTGGAAGTTCACCTGCAGGTTGCACATTCAGCTTCCGCAATGCCTAAAAATATAACTTAATGCCATAGTAATATCGCTATTTCTTTTACAACAGCAACCAAGAGATCCTAAATCAGATCAGGATCACATCATCCCAGGCATTATTTAATGGTCCCTAAAGAGCTCACAGCAGTAAGAGATTAGAAATAACAGTGATGACAGTTACTCTGTCTGTCCTGGCAGACCCAGTGCAGAGGGGAGGCAAGCGGATTGCCACAGTCACAAAAACGACCAGCAGAGCCAAAAATCAAGCTCAGGGTTCTTGAATTTAACAAGAATGTCTCTCTAATGAGCTTTGCAAGGAAACAAGACACATGTGCAACTACCCAAGTGGTTCTCCTATATTTCTCAAGATGAAATTTAAGAGCAAAATGACAAAACACCTGTTCTGAAAAATCTGCCCTAAAAAATCCAGTCTGAGGTACCAAGAAAAATCAACACTCACTACCTACAGCTACATGCTTGGGGGGGGGTGGGGGGGAGGGGGTTGGAAGTCAAGCTAGTGTTCACAGATGATTATTTTTTAATAGTTCTGGTCTCAGAGCAGCAGCTCACATTCCCAATATTATAGGGAAGGAGGAAAGCAGAAACATATCAATCACTCAACAAAGAGGCTTGTCAGGGAGTGAGTATTTTTCTTTTGTAGCATTTTCTTCTCAGCAGCTGCCCACGTACAGTCTATCAGGAGGTATCTCAGGTGTCCATCAGAATATTCTTCTGCGCTCTCTCCACTGCTGGTGCTTGAGCTTAATTTATTTGTCAAGTGCTCATTTGGGAGTAGGACTGCTTGGGGGGAACAGGGAGAAATGTGTTCATTTCATCATGATACTGGCCCACCTCCCTGCTTTCTGTCAGCCTGCAAATATTTACATCAGACCTGCTAGATTTCTGCATCTTTTAGGATGTTTTTGCAATTAATTCAGTCTCAATATTCTCCTCATTTCCATACTTTTCAAATGTCATTTCATCTCTTTTGATCTGCTTCCATTTCTTTTCTCCCTTCTCCCTCTTTGCTTTCATGCTCTTTCTGAATTTTGAAATGGATTTTGTTGGTTGATAGAGGCATTTGAATTGCTTTCAGAGACTGGGCCTTGGAAACATAGTATAGCAGCTTGCTTAATCACATTTTTCACCTAGAGCCTGTATAAAAAGGGTGATACATAGGGTGTGAGGTTGCAAAGCTACTAGTGAAGATGAGTTAATGGACCCTGGCCAGCCTTTAATTAGAGTTTCTAAGCCAAACCTTTTCCTCCTCTGACCATGAGTGTGTCAGCCTATCAGTTTTATAACAGCTGTCAACCTCCTCTGACTAGTTTGTCTTCATCTTTCCTATTTTATGTGTTGACACAGCACCAAAAGAGTTTTTTCCCTGCAGCCAAGGGGTCCTTCACTCTGCAGGTGGAACAAAAACTGCCTCTTCTAGAGGGCACCCGACCCTAGCCCAGGAGGGGATGTGTGGCACTGCAACCTTTGACACCCTGCACCTTTGGGACACGGCAATCTGGCACTTCAAAATATACATGCTTTTATATGTGTGTGTACATATACATACATATATATTATACATATATATAATATATATAATATATATACACACCAACCTCGCTCCCCCCAAAAACAAACCAACATTAAAAAAAAAAAACCAAAGGAAACCACACAAAAAAAAAACCGCAGAAAAAACCATGAGCCTACACTAAAAACAAAGCTCCCCAAACCATCACCACAATAAATCCACTGCTGAAGTGTTGGCACCCAACATGAATTGCCAAAGAGGGCAGAGTGAAACAACTTCTTTTTCTATTTCAAACTAGTTGAGGAAGGCTTATCAATTGTATATGTGCTTCCCAGTGGAAAGCTTCCAACCAGCTGTGCAACATGTAAATCAAAACGTGCCTACTTAATAACAAAGGCTTGTTTCCATCGGGATGGACGGATAAATTGCTTTCTGCCTGAGGATAAAGAGGACTGGGCTTTAGGTGTGTAAAAAATGGTAAATACTTCTCTTCTGCTTTTGTTCTTTCCCAGCCAAAAGCATCTTAAGAGAGCCATCTGTTTCATTGCCACAGAAAGAAAAAAAATTAGGGTTACCAGGCTGCCTGTGCTTATTCATCCAATTTTACCTTGAGTTAAATGTTGGAAAACTGTCCCCATTTGGAAAGGTTTTAGTTCTGCCGCTGGCTACGATAAAGGCTGCTTTTCTATCCACTGCTTGGCTTGTCTATTTCTGGGTTTTTTATTTCAGCTAGAATTGCAAAAGAAATTACACTATTCTAGTGTAAAATGAATGGGATTTGCTCATTTTAGTTTATTATCTTCATCTGTTTCTCTCCACTAAAGAAGAGAGAAAAGTCCCACTCATCCTCCTGCCCTCCCCTCACCCCCAGAGAAAGTGGCAATTGTACCATTAAGCCTGCAGTGCTTTACATATGCAAACACAAACACAGTGCTTACAGGAAAGATCTTTTCTATCCATATGTTCATCTCCTTTCCTTTACCTAAACCAGACGATTACCTCAGCAGCTCAGCTGTGTTATTGAGACATTTCAGCGTGAAATTTGTTTTTCCTCACTGAACTTTAAGCGGAATTTCAAGTGCCAAGTCTCCAAAGCCAAGTGGGGCTATTAAGAGATAATTACTAATTATGCTAATTTGAGAAGTTGTGCTATTTCTTTCCCTGGTCATTTTATCTGCAGCTCTCCTGAGAGAACAGTCCCCATTCAATGTTAATAACCTTTCCAGGCTAAGCATTCAACGGAGGACAGTGTGTCCTAAACCCAGGAATATTTTATGGTTAATCTAGATATGTGCCTGTAAATTAGAAAGAGAAGCAAGTTGCACTAATGCTAATGACTTATGTTATTAATTTTTTGCAGTGGCAGAAATATCTGATTCCTCTCCATTCATATATTGATATAGCTGATAGTTTTATTTTAAATGGAGTCCTCAGTGACTTGAAATATTCAGTACGCCAACAATATTTCTCAGAGATCATTTTCTAATCCTACCTATTGCAAGCTCCTAAAATAATAGATAAAAACAAAGAAGAGACTTGATTTGCATTTTCTAAATGTCTAATCTTTTTTTGCCTTATTTATGTAATGGTATGAAACAGATCGTTTCCAAATGCTTTACACATTTTTTTTCTTTTCTTTTTCAAGACAGCGGTTATTTGATTGATTACCTTATTCTGCAGAGTATGTCGACAGAATAAGAGACTTTACTATTTCTTTAAAGAAAATAACGACTTTAGATTTTATTTGACCTATAATTCCATCCCTGTTTGGTGGCAAAACATAGATATTTTACACCTTTTATAATTTGTGGAGTGGCAGTAATCGGTCTTCTTGACTTGGTTGCCTTCCCAGCACAGAGCTGCTGGGACAGCCCTCATGAGGGGTTGCTAAAATCCTGTTCCTCTGCTCCTTGGAATGGATCTCCCAGGTAAGAACATGTGGTCACAGACAATGTCCAAGACCAGAGCACTCTCCACCAAGAGCCTGTGGCTGCTCTGATGTGGCCTTGAGGGCCCATTCCTGCAATACCTGGGCTCAGACACCCTTCCAGGTGGGAGGCATGCACACCTAAGGGCAGCTCCTCGTACAGGCTGCGAACCCTAGAAACACTCAGGGGAGGTCAGCAACACCTGAAAGCAGACATGCTGAGGAGAAAACACACCATGCTGAGGAGGGCAGAGCAGGGCACCAGCAGGCAGGTGAAGACTGTCCCCTCCCCTTGAACCAGCACTAATGGCAGCAGGGGCCGTGTTTCCACAGTACATAAACTCCATTCCTCGCTGGAGTTCATCATCCTGCTGGACAGCTCTCTAAGTGGCATTGGCAGGGTTTTAAATGTGCAGGATTCCACTGAACTCCTTGTCCACAACCACTGGCTCTTACCCAGCTATCCTTGCCTGTGTCCTCAGAGATGCTGGCAAGGAGTCACACAGCAGGACAGGAGCTCTGGCATTGCACAGCAGGGGCTCCAGCATCACAGGCAGCTGCACTTCCTTCCCATGGCTTGCCAGCTTGCTCAGCCATCTCCACCATCCTGGCTGTGGCCAGGTCAAACTTCTCTAAAATCTCCTCACTGCTGTCTGATGGCACCAGCTGGAACCTCTGAAGGCCAGGCCCTGCCCTTGCTGCACATTAGGGCTCCCACGAGAGGATTTTTAGCAGAGTTGACCTCCGTGAACACCAGCTGCAGATGCTCTGACAGGAAGGCAATGTCAGTGTGCTGCTGGACCAGGGCTCACACCAGAAGCTGGTTTAGAGATTCTGGTGCTCCACAGGAGAGAGCAGAGAACAGGAGACATCCAAAATATTTTCATAGGAACTGAGCTGTATTTTTTTTGCATTTTGCAGCATCTAGATGCAAACTAAGACAAGTTCCCCTTCATGCAACCAAAATAAAAACAGGACAGAGTGATAAAAAACCAAAAGGTAGCAGTTTCTACTTTAGTTTTTCACTATTTTAAACCCATGTACACACCTAAAACCAATAGGTGCATTTTTTAAAAGGCAGAGAATGTTAATATTAAAAATATTGGGTTGCACCTATTTCTGGAAAATGTAATGCACAGCCCTCAGACTCCAGTTCAGTACTCCCAACGTGGGAGTGGGAGGACTGCGTTCACATGAGACATGAATTAGGGCCTAAAAATACGTCCTAGTAATAAAGGAGAAGCTAATTTTAACTTTCAGCATTGCCAGTTTCAGAAAAGAGCTTCATTTAGAGGAAATCCATTTTGCAAGTGTGTGAACCTGCCCCCAAAGCCCAGAAAATCAGCAGCTTAGACACAGGTCTTCCTGGCTGATAGGGCTGGGGGGACCAACAGGCCACTACACTCCCACCACTCCACCAGGGGACATTGAAGAACCATGGCTGTGTGACCTCCTAGAACTGCAGCTCTCACAGGTCCGTGTGAGCACATCCAGCAGAACTGGCTGCTGCTGGACCATGCTGATCCCAACACTGCAACAGCTCTCTCTAGCACATACCACACTGAAGGCCCTGACCAGCACCTGGACAGATGCACACACAGCTCATAGTCCTCATAAAATGGAGTTTTCTGGCCACAGAAAGCATGAGCAGAAGGTGACACAGGTGAGGGTCTCAGGTGCAAGTAACACATCAGCTCTCTCATTGGACAACAGGTTGTTGTATGTGGGGTCTTGCATCTCCTCTAAGTCCTATCAACTCTTGAGCCATTGCATCTTCTAAAGAAACACTTGTTCCAAAATTCAGCCTCACCAAGTCACATTAGAGCCATCTGCTCCTTGCTGATACATTACTGTCATAAGACACCAGCTGAGGGCAACAGCCAGACTCCACCTGTGTGAGAAGAGAGCAATGCATCTGGGCAATGCAAAGTTGGAAGTGAATAAACATCTGCAAGCAAGGAGATCTCTAGAAACAGAGGCAGTCAGAAGAGGGAGATGCTATTTCTCCTGAAAGGCCTCCTGGAATATTTAAAAGTAGCTCTTCATGGGGAAAGAAATGATTGCTAGAGACTATTTCAAAATGCTTCATGGGCTCTGTTGGTCTCAGCCACACTTGCTCTGTGCTCCATGGGAAACTTGCAGACTGGAGCCACAGCCCCAGAAAGGTGCTTCACATTGCTAATTCTAGCCAAAATGCAGCTTTCTGCACGTTATTTCTTACTCATGTTTGAAATTACTTTTTAATCTAGTACCTACAAAGACCACAGAGAGTTCCGAAAGAAGTAAAAAAATCAGTTTAAAAAGTAACTGACATTAGCTGTTTTCTTTCCTCCTGTATGTCCATAATGAAAATATTTGTTACTATGTTATATTTCAGCATCATTCCAAAACCTGCACTAACACTATCGCAAAGTGTTTGGAGCTGTTGGAGATTTTGAAAGGCTTAGATTGCATGAATAACAGAAAAGCATATTTGCAAGAAACCTCAGCAGCTGGGTGGCCCCATCTAATTGATATAAGAAATTAAGTATGGGAGAGCCTAAATACACCCCATGGCCCAGTTCAGGCCAAGACAACGTGGTTCTTTGGATGGACATGACACGTGGGTATCAGCTGCAGCAGAAAGGAGAGGCAAACTCAGCTCCGCATAAATTATGTGACACTCGGAGACAGTTCCTTTTGGAGAAAAAAACCCAACCCTCTGTGTGATGCTACCTGGTGTTTGAGATTGTGACTAGGACAATAGGAGGGATGAGCAAAGAAATTATTTTACTCGCCACTCTTCTACCTGTGCTGACCAACGTACAATGTGTTGGGAAAATTTCTCTTCCACTATCTCTTCATGCTGTGAGTCAGTGAGGGGGAAGAGAAAGCTTGCCATTCCAAGGTTTCCAGCTGGAAATAGGTAATGACAAACGAGTAATTGATCTTCCTTCAATCCCTCAAAATCTTAACCCCAACTCTATAAAAAAACATGCACAGCAAGTGCAGAAGGGAAAACTGCTCCCTGCAGAAGCTATGAGCAAACAGGCTTCACACGGAAATCTCTACAAGGAGTCGAGGGAAGCTCAGACCCGAATGCCTGAAGGAGGATGGTCCTTTCACTGTCACCAGCAGCAGGTACAGATGCAGGTCCCTTAGATATGATTTTCTGAAAACAACAGATCTTGGCATCTGACTACTGAATGAAAATGTAGGATTTGTTTACTTATTGCAAGTATACAAATATGTATGTTTCTATCCCACATCTTCGCAAACAAAGTTTTGAAAATACAAACTGATGAAAGCTCTGCAAAAAGAAACAATTCATCTACCATTGTCTTTTTCCACCCCCAGTTTCTTTAAGCTGATTCTTGAAAAAATGGACATCTGAGGTCCAAAATTCTACAAAAAACCCACAAGTTGTGGACTCCTTGATTTCTGTATTTTCCCATGGCCCATCTGCATGGATTTACTTTCAGGATAAGAGCCCAGATGCCCAGATAATGCAGAATGTAACATTTCACTCTTAAACCCCCCAGTTATAATAAAGAACAAACAATAATCATGATGGGTACAAGATGCAAAGAGATTAAATACAAGGCAGATGTTCAATCTTGTCTTTTCAGCTGAGATTATAAATGGTCTGAGCCTAAGAGAAAAATTCAGAGCCTGAAAGAAAAGGTTTGCTAATTAATCAGTTATAATGGTATGGGAGATTAGAGAGCATGATTAAAACACACTGAAAACAAGAAAGAAAAAGGAGGATGGCAAAGGGAGTATGGAAGCAGCTCTGTCAACAGAGAAACATCTCTACACAAGCAGCTGAAAACGATGCAGCTCATAAAAAACTTGTGTTTAAGAATTAAAATCCAACTACACAACAAAAAGACAACGTTATGAAAGAAATGAATTCCTGGAAATTTGTTCCAATGTTTATTTTTAAAAAATACAGGTTTTTTTAAAATAAAAAGCTCCTTATGAAGCCCAGGACAAAACTTCCATTGAGTCCAGCCCTTTATAGAAATATCCATGTATGTTAATATAGGCGTTGCTGGAGCACATATTGGCACATTAATAGGCATAGTACTAGAGAGTCTGTGCTTAAGTACAGAAATAGAAATTGAATATAAACATATGCATTCATAACTTTGAAGTTCCATTAGTAACAAAATAGCGTAGAGAAATCATTAGCACTTTTACATGATGGTTTCTACCTAAGTCAGATACCGAAGTGCTACTGATACTTACAAAGCATTAACAGATGGAGAGTCCAGAATGATAACTTCTGTGCTAGGCAAGTGTATTTTTAAACCTACTTTAACATTAAATTCTGATGCTGTGCTGTAGGGATGAACTAAGTTTCTTCCCTGAGTGTGCAATTTTAACTTCCTTGTTTATTTTATGAAACTCTAATCTGGCAGTGATCCACTATTGTTAGTGCCAGTTAGCATGACCCCAATCCCTACAAAAATTATCACCAAGATCAATCTGTGCTGAAGACAATGGGACCGCCCATATGAGAATGTCCTATGGGACGAAGGTCCCAAAAGATGTAGGGCCTGGTGCTCCCCAAAAATCCAGATTCCCATGTAATATGGTAGGATAAGGCTCCTATACTGTTCATCTTGCGTCTGCTCTCAATCCTTCTCTTTTTTCTAGTGGAAACGAGAAAGGGATTTGTGCTTTAGTTCACAAATTCTCAACCATGTTGATGCATGCATGTTTGCTGTAATATTACCTACTGAACTGAAATGAATCTATAACCTTAGTGGTGAAAGTGGACATTATACAAGTGAAGACAGAAGAAGAAAAAATTCTAGTTATTTTCTAGTTTTGGAAAATGAATGCAATAAGGTGATATCCTGTTAGAAATACCTTTGCTTACCATTTATGTAATTTTAAGCATTTATTTGCATGGTTTATTTCTTGCCCTGAGGAGACCTGCATTTGTTCAAAGTATGAACATATTCTAGATTTAAAATTTTAAGAGCAAACTAATGTAAAAACATAATCAAATCACCTTCAAATCTTCTTACATTCTCACTTTTCATACAAAATTATTTTCATCACAAAAATAATCCCCCAAATTTGTCTGAGATTATTCCAGCAAATCCCATGCCCAACAAATCCTAAAACATGCTCCACCTGTTAGTGAAACTATCATAGTAATTGTCTGGGCTTTTATCTAATGAATATGCATTACAGCAGTCAAAACAAATTCTATCTTAATCTATATTACTGGGGAAAGTTTCTGAAACAAGCTGTTGCAGGGAAATTTATATAATATGTTGTCAACATTCAGCAGAGACAAGCTGTCTGCTAGAAAGGGCAGATGGAAACAGTTCCCTACGTTTGGTCAGGGAGATGTATTTTTGCTACCCTTAAACCACGCTTTTGGCCAGAGGTGTGCTGAGAGCACCACATCTCCCGGTGCCTTCAGCATGCCTGCCCACCTGTACCACACCTCCCTGCACAGCCTGAGCTGACCATGACTGAGAAGTCTCTTTTTGCCATGTGGGTTTCTGTTAGTCATCATCTCTTCCACAATGTGCAAACTCACTGACACCTGTTGGGGCACGGGGAAATGACTGATGGAAATTCAGCCCACTGCCTGCACAAGGGCTGTGTGTGACTGCACCTGCAGGCAGGTGTGTGCCTGACACCAGCAGCTGCAACAGAATCATATGGGGCAAACCATCAACAGGAAAGGTACTGGAAACCAACATTAACCAGATTTATAAAATTAACCCAGATTAACAAGCCACTCTTTTCAATCAACAACCTGCCTATGATGCATACATTGCTTTTGCTATCATGGCCATTAAAAGAAGAGTCTCAGCCTCTTATCTTGACTTTTTGCTGTCTCCCATTTCTGCCTAAACAGCACAAGAACCAACTTTACATGCCAGT
The DNA here is from genome assembly GCA_013398015.1 of Oreocharis arfaki. Taxonomy (NCBI): domain Eukaryota; kingdom Metazoa; phylum Chordata; class Aves; order Passeriformes; family Paramythiidae; genus Oreocharis; species Oreocharis arfaki. The sequence continues at coordinate 1,026,112 of VZRR01008594.1, forward strand.
GTCAGAGAAACATTTAGTCAGCTCAGGAACTGGTAGCAAGATCAGTTTAGATCTGCTAAGACAGAACAAGCCCTAAGAAATACAAGCTGTAATTAAGTGCATTATAAATTTTTTGTATGTAGAAAATTTTTAGGAAGATAATAGTAACTTCTTATCCAGTTTCTGACTCTACAGAAAAACCTATGCACCAGCACATTTGTATGCAGATCTTGTTACTTATTATTTACTGCTTTTCTGAGCAGCAATGGAATGACTGAAGAAGTGATTTTGCTGAACCAAGGCCATATGTTACCCCAAAGACCTCTGATGATATATTGGTCCTATCCAGGCACCAATCTCATATATACTTTCCTTTTCATAATTTGTATGAATAACAGCTGCTTCAATAGGTGAGGATACAAACAAGGGAAGTAAGACAGTAAAAAGAATGGGGGAAAAGAGATGGGTGTTTTGGTAAATACGAAACAAATTCAGAAAATGAAACAAATTCAAAAAATGCAAATATGTGGATTTTCAGGGTTACATACACTTTTATTTTGGGAGTGATTTTTTGGAACCTTTGTGATTATCTTGATTGAGATAGCTTCTGTAGTGTTTAATTCATTCTCAGCTTCTGTAGTGTTTAATTCATTCTCTTGTAAAACAGCACTCTACAAGACCCAAACCAGTGTAATTTGTTGCTGCTTGGTTTCAATTAATTTCAGAGACAATTCTTTTGAGGCAAAATTAAGATAATAATGCATAAGGAATAGATTTTTTTTTTAAAGTTGGTTTTTATTTTTAAGTTTACAAATTACTTTCCTGGACTCAGAAACGAGTGTTTGGTTCCTTTTTCATCTTAAGAATTGTCTGCCACATTTTAGTCAAAGAATTATTGTTAAAGACTAGAGTGAATTTAGAGTGGATTTAGCTAAAGTGGAATAGTCTTTTGGTCTTTTGAGGAGCTTGTGAATAAACAAAATTGATGAACTACAGGCAAGGTACAAACGTAGGGACTGTTACTATGATTTTTAATGGAAATGAAAGTGATGAAATTTAGAAATTAGCATTTAATCCTTCTGAATTAAGCGATTCATCTAAAAGGATAAATCTCATTAAAAAAAAAAAGGAATCTGTAACAGTTTCAATGAATTTCATAAGCAAATTCTTGTAGCATCTGAAGGATGTAATGTATATTACAAAACCGGAGTACTGTGGTTATTCTGCAGACTTGCCCACAATGTGCTGCTTAATACTAAAGAAAGAGCTGCCTTTTAAATGTAAACTTTGCTACTGAGAAACCTCGCCCCCAGCCCGTATAACAAGCTGCTCTGGGAGAAATCGAAAGCCCTCCAGAAACTGAAGAGCAAATGTGATTTAGCGTGATTCTGATTCAAAGAAGAATCATATCCCATGTCTTTGTTTACATACAAAATAGATAAGTAAATACAAAGATCTTTTCTTTCCAACACCACCAGGCGGAACTGCTTTGCCATGCCCTGCACAGGCTGCCTTGCAGGCAGGGATTACACCTGCTCCTGCTGCCAGCACCAGCGCGCAGCCTGGCACACAGCTCACCTTGGAACGAGCAGCTCCCAGGGACTTGCCATGGCACACAGGCACTTCGCAGTGATAAACTCAAGGAGTGGGATCCAACCACAGCTGTGATGCAGCTCAAGCAAGGATTGGTACAAACCAGAGCCAGGTTCACTGCATGCTTGAAACTGGAGTGACAGACTCCTGAATTCCTACCTCTCGCTAATTAATTCTGCAACAGATTAACCCGTCTGACTCAATTTCCCTCTCAGAAACTGGGCAAGGTGGCCTGTCTGTCTGTGAGAGTTAACAACAACTTTCCATAAGTAGTTTGAGCATGTACCTAACATGATTACACTGATGCATTTTTATTAACTCTGGGCAATAAGAGACCTTGCTGTCTGGGATGAGTTGGAATTATCTGAAGAGAAGCATGATCTTACCATTGTCAGGGAAAAATAGTCCAATGTGCCTTACATCATAAAAGTACAAATTTAATAAGGAATTCACTGTTAGCCTTCAGGAAAATCTGACAAAACATCTTTGTCTGTGGCTTCTTACCACATTCAAGCAGAATGTATCACTTGCTTAAAAATGTGCCTGGGTTAACCAATCTATAAAGCAGTGTTCCGTTAAACTACTTCTATTAAAAAACAGACTTCTAACTGCAAAAGACTATTTCATTTCTGACTACTCAAAACCAGTGTATATATATTTAAATCCTCAGGTTTTTTTGACACTTAATTACCATTTTCTGGTAACTGGTCCTGTTTGTAACTTACTGCCTGTTTTTACCTTGCAATTCACACCTTGTCCTGTAACAAGAAAATATATCAATTTTTTTTTTTTAACAAAATGAATGCAGAGATAAAGTCTCTTTTTAAACGAATATAAGAGGGTGCAAATTAACCTAGAAACACTAGCTTTTGACTTGTTCTGGCAGAACTGAAATGCTTCACATTTATTCTTGAAGACTCTTGTATATTCCCTCTTCTTCCCATGTAGGAAATTTAAAGGACTCACACAGTGAAACATTTTTATTAAAAAAAAAAAAACCAAACAAAAAAACCCCAAACCAAAACCAAACAAAAAACCACCAAAAACCCACAGCATCAATTGTCTTGTGGTCATGGATTTCAGGTGAAGGCAGGCACAAGAAGTGCTCTTCGTGGGCACAGCACCAGTTAAAGCAATTCTCTGTTACACAGCTGTAAAAACTGATCATCATAAGCGTGAATTGCAAACTAGTCAAGTATCCTGATTTTAGAAACAACAGCTTTTACAACAGACACGCATCAGATGCTTTAGCATAAATAAATGATAAACACGGTCAATCAATAATCTTTGAAGCAGTTGCAAGTGGAAGAAACCTGCTGTCAGTGACATTAAAGGACATCCCTTTTTTTGTACTGTTTCTTTTAAACTCCTAAATCCACAAGCAGCAAGAGCTGAGCTCCAATTTAATTACTGTCTGCACTGCTCAACAATGAGGCAATGCCGACCACTGCAGCCTGCTTCCCAAAGTGTAACATGTAAATATATGGACATGTAAATAGCAACTCATGATTGACATGAGGAAGGGAAATTACAACCTGGAAATCAGCTAATGAAAGTTAATTTTGAGTAAGTCATATCCAAGAAGCCATGGGCATTTTGTCTGGTGGTTTGCAACAGGGCTGCTGGCATGGATGCAATATGGAACATGAGGTCAAAGTTGGCTTCTGCTCTTTTAGTCCTTTTGTAGGGTTCAACTGGAGAAAGATAAGCACACAAAGAAACTTAAGACCAAATTCACTTTTTTGGTAATCATTTGGGGTTTCCTGACATGAGAATTATGGGCTTTTGCATAAGCACCTGTCTTCAACCATGATGAATGAATTAGTTACTCAAAAAACATACCTACACAAATGGAACACAGAAATATACTAAAAAGTCTGGCTTATAAGAAGTGTCTTTCATTTCTTTACATCATAATCCTTGTGCAGTCGTGCCTTTGTGATTTGTCTGTAAGATGACTGTTACTGCATAGAGAAAGAACACACACAAATACTACGACAATTTTTATACATATATTTTTACAATTATGAATTCATACAGTCTGAATGGATGAATGGGAATAAACACAAATGATATAAGTGTATTTTATTTTTACATCACTAAACAAAAAACTTCAATGGAGTATAAAAATCCTTCATATAATTTGAACTCTACAGGCTTTAAGACCCTTTGTCTAAAATAACTTGGGAGTATATTACAGTCATTTACTCCATACAGCTAGACAACTATATTTCACACAAAAACGTATATATGTACCTATATATTAAGGCACGGCCATAAATGCATGTAGCAACACAGTTCTGCCACCCTGACTGATACTGAGAAGTTTCAATTTCAATTTTACTCTGAGTAGGAGCAGCGGAGTTAAGCCTTATACAAAAGTAACACATTATTACAGTTGGCTTGAAAGCCATCATTTTACATTTGTTAAATCCCACTATTTAAGGAATAAATAGCCATTTCGCAGTCTCCAAGAAGTGGCAAGAAGCAAGCAATTGCATAAAATCAGTTGTGTGTAAATCTCTAAGAGATGGAGATAAAATATCTGCCAAATTCTACTTCTTCCCACACTTCCCAGCAGCTTTGACTCTTCACGCTGATGTTTCATTAGCATTTAGAGAAAGGTGATTCTGTTAATAATTCTGAGCACCATTTCTCTTGCAAGGAACAAAAAATGGGGAAAAAAAGGTCACACTTCAGCACAAAGTATTTTGCTTAGATCTACTTATTGCTCATTCCAGAACCGCACAAAAAATGCCACCAGCACGTAGTGCAAGTTTCAGAAAAGCACTCACAAGTGGCACAACTCCAAAATCAGACACAGGAGTTGGTTTAGCATTGAGACCAAACCCAAATCCAGCAGAAAAACTTTCACAAACATAGATTAGTTTACAGGGGTAATCCCCTATGACACAATATTCATCTGACAACAATGTACTGGCAGTCACACCAGTACCTGTGGGGTTTTTCTGCTTAACAAATCATCATATGTTTGTAAAATTTGTTTTCATCCCCTTTTATTCCATTCTTTTGTTTCTTTTTTTCAAGAGAATAAAAAATGGGTGGGATGAATTAATTTTTATTGTAATCATCCTAACCTCACTACAGCATCAAAGTAAGAGACTAGGAATCAGTCTCAATTTCCGTCTATTTTTACAAATACCATGAAGGGTGTTGAGTGGGAACAGAGAGTAAGGCGACTTAAAAAGCTGTCAGGAATATTCCAAGGAAATGTGCCTGCCTTCCTCCCAGCTGTGTTGCTGGCTTTGGGAGGCGCACGGCAGAGGAACGCGCATCGCCACGGCCGTGAAGCCGAGCAGAAAGGCACCTCCTGAACCGCTGCCACGCCACGGCTTCAGCTGGGGAAACGGGAGAGTGCAAAAAGCCTCACAGTGCACGGGAGCGATTAAACTGCCTACAAATCACCTTTCCACCTAATCCGAGCAAGTCAGGAGCCACATAATTTCCTGAAAAAGAGGATTCATATCTCGTATTAAAAAAATGAAATCCTTCTTAATGTATCCTACCTAAAGCCAAAGCCTACAGTCACTGAAGTGAGCATCAAACTTAGTAGCGCGAGTCTCAGCTGAGCTAATCAAATACCTCAAACTCCCTACAAATAAGTTGTTTTTTCATACATTGAAATAACAAATTTCCCAGGCAAGCTACATACAGTTTCAACAGAAAAAGTCCCTCCACTCCTATCAAACACGCTGAAATTTTCCTTTCTTAAAGGCCTCTGTCTTAGTAAATAAAAAAATCAGGAATAAATTAGAGTAGCCCGTTAACCTTTTTTATAATCTTTTCTTCTTTAATATGATTTTACTGTATCCTTTCTTATGTTTATCTCCAAAGTAAACTATATAAATCTCATCAATTTTCTTCTACTGAAATTTTACCCATCTCTAATCCCTTTTGCCATATGTCTCTGAATCCTCACTGCTTCTAGTACACATTTGGGAGCTAGAACAGCCAGAACGAAAGAGAATATACTCAGTGAAAATACACCTTTCATCCATTAATGTCACAGTAATATCTTCAATATTAGCTGTCCTGCTCTTTACGCACTCTGTCCTGCTCCATGCTTCCCTTGTTACCACGCTTTGCTTAGCAGAGATTTTCACTAAACCAGCCATGGTGATGTCCAGTCCTTAGTGTGGAGTATGTATTGTTAATTCAGGGTCCAAAAATACATCCCTGTATTTCAAATCTGCCGTAAGAAGCAAAAAATTCCAGACTGATTGAACGACAATAACTCCATCCATTTAACGCTTTCTGTTAGAGCATTAAATTTGGCTATTTTATGACTCAGAGAGGGTTGCCTATTAGTATGGGCTGACAGGCTGCTTCGCCAGTTAACAAAGCAGTCTTTTTAATATGTTATATATCACAATACGCTGTTAAAACTCCTCTGGGTTGGCTGCTTCGTTTCAAATTCATACACCAGGGAACAAAGGTCAGCCACAGCAGAAAGGTAAGCGCTTCATTTTACTACTGGAACTTACATAATTTGCAGGCAAAACAAGCTGTTTTACACAGCAAACGTCAAGTTCATCGCAGATGCCTTGAGAATGATCTATCTACTGATGCATATCAGCCTTTTTTGTCTGGATAACTAATCACTTACACGGGAAAAAATGGTAAACTGCCGGAAAGGTTGTAGAGATAGTTAGCTGTAAACACAGGGATCAATTCAGGTTCATTACTACTCGCAAAACCTACACAATATTGGCCAGCAGTAATTCAAAAGTAGTACAATTAACAGAGATCAGAGAGATATCCTCATGTTTGCTTTTTTGAGACTTGCTAACCTAAAAGGCATTGCAGGGACCTAAGAATACAGTTTGAATAGACCTTTAGTAACTTTGATATTTCAAAAGGCAATTTCATCTGACCTTTAATTTTTAGTGCAGCATTTTCCATTTGTGGGGTATCACTTCAGAAAGGGCTGCCTTTAAGTATTTTAAAAACTCCATTAATACTACTTAAACCGGAACTTTTAAGCAAAGCTGTCACCTTATGGGAGACTTTTCCTACACAAATCACCAAGGAGAAGCTACAAAATTTTAAGCAATATGAAGCAATTTTAAGTGTAGGATTCTTTGCCACTAGCTTCGTTTGTCTGTATATTGCCACTGAGGAAAGCAAAACATCTGACAATATCTGTGTTCAGAAAGGTAAAAATTACAATATACGCTGTTGTTCATGTAAGATGTGGTCAATATTCACACCACATAGCTTTTTCTACTTACATAATTAATACTTTGAGATAAAGTTGAAATATTTTGTTCTCTTTGAAAGTAAAATACACCATTTTATTGTCCTCACAATTACATGCTGTTGCTAGGAAGTTACAAGTCTGCTATAACCTAATCATCTGCTATTTAGATATGGACTCATGAATCCCATATTTTTATTCTAAATTTAAGTTCAGTCATTGTAGCTAATGTCCTTGATGCTATCTCAAATTGCTGTCATTACACGGATCACTAGAAATTGCAGGTAATAGTAAAAAAGAAAAGAAAAAAGAAAGCTACCAAATTAGATGATGGATAAAGGTTTAATCAATTTAATTTTATCACCAAATCCATTCCCTTCCTCTCGAGCTGTCAGGGCACGAGATAAGCGGAACACGTCGTGAAGCACAACACAATCCCTTTGTGGGGAAGGAGTTGTGTCCCTGAACCTCGCCAAGATGAAACACGCTCATTTATTACTTTGGCATTGCAGGATGATGAAGAACCAAGCTGGTTTCCTCCCTTCATCTTCAGCACAATCTTTCTATTTCATTAATTTTTCATGGAATTTCATTTCACAATCATTTTGCCTCTCTCACCCACTTGCTGCCCTTATTTAGTTTATTCCGTCAACTTTTATTTCATGTCCCACTGTATCAGCAGCAACTGGCCATGGCTTTCTACCACATCAGGAATACCCGATACCCTCCTGCTTCCAGTAATTAACTTCATTCAGTAGCCTTATAAAACGGCATTGCAAATAAGGTGGCTTATTTGTTGTCTTACACCGGAAAATAACTCAGAAGGGTTATCTATCCAATCCCCCGTTTCATACTTATTTTCTATGTGTTGATTTCTAAGAAGTTGCTGGAGGCTGCTGAAGTGTGGCCCTTTTAGTATTATCAGTAAATGGCAATTCTGCTTTTGTTTGGTCTACTTGTAATGACTTATCTGGGAAAACAAGCCTTCTTTTCAAAATCTATACCACAGGCTATGAAATCGGCACAAGCCGGGCTGAGGCCGCTGTGCTGAGTTCTGCCAGTACTCTGCCATATTCCAGAGCCCTGAGAAAACACAAGACCCCACAAACACAGTAACTGCCTATTAAACCCTAAAAATTCTAAATGGATTTCTCTAAATCAATAGGCATAATTTTCTGTCCTCTGGTCATTTTATACATACCGATAAAAAAACCCCCCAACAACTCAAAACCAACCAGAGAGAGAAATATAAAATACCTTTTACTGCTACCACATGAAATTAGTATGCAGATAATCTGTCAAGCATACATATTTATTTTCCATTACATCTTTGAAAAATTAAGATATTTACTTCTTACTGGAAAGGTTATCATACTTTTCTAAATGACAATTAAAATACTTCTACCTATACTAATTTAACAAATCATTCTGAATATCCACATTTTAACTTTTTAACACACATTCTGCATAGAGTGTAAAACTGAATAAAATCACTTTGTAAATATGATACTCATTGCATGGACATTTATTGTTAAGGCAGGATCTTTTCACTAAAAGGGTTTCTGGATTTCATAAGCATGAATATAAGATGCATGCAAATTAATTACTGGACGATGATATTGTACCCTGGAATCATATTCAGTGTCCTACACTTTTCAGTGCTTGATTTGCCCTGAAATTTAATTTGCATATAAGGAAATTCTCTCTCTGATTCTTACTGCATGTGTTTTTTATTGGTTTTTTTAGGCCAAATACACAAGGAAATTCAGCTATTCAGAGAATGCGGTTTGCTCTCCTTGCTTGAACTTGCTTTCTGCCCCCAGGAAACTCCTAAAACAGGGCATCCAGGTATAAAAGAAATGAAGTGCTATACCCACACACACAAATTTATAATTCACACTAACCAGAGCAAAAAGACGTCTGAAAACACAGAAAGTAAAACAGAAGGGGATAAGCAACACTACTAAATAGAGAATAATAATTGTTTTTACTGTTGTACATTCCCAGATATTCTATTAGGCAATGTCTCAACCTGGTTTTAAGCACAGCTCATATGTAACATGTGCAAGAAAATATACTAAGTTTTACAAATAATTTGCTGAGTCCATTTCCTTAAGGAGTGGGGATGTGACAGATAAATTAATTTCCTCACTTTGTGTAATACTCAATTAAAATTTAAGACTATAGTGAATTTCTTTGTCTATTCGTGTCCATAGGGTATCCCCGTGTATGGATGTGTAAACATGTGTCTAGTTACAGACTTTAAAGCAGCCACTAAAAGCATTCCTGCTATAAACAACAAGATGTGTGCTGGAATATTTAAAAGTGTCTTTGGTCTAACTCTCTGCAAAGACTTTTTCACAATTCATTAAATAGATCAAACCTGCAAAACAGTGGAGCCCACTAATAATTCTCATAAAAACCCAGTAGTTTAAAAGCCTAATAAACATATTCTTGACTAGTTTCCTAAATAGTCTGTGTGTTAAGCAACACCTTATTACATATCATTACCAAAAAAAAAAAAAAAAAAAAAAAAAAAAAAAAAAAAAACCAAACCAGAAATAGGAGGTCACTAAATAAAACAGCATAATAGTAAAATCCAACAGGTTTTACACTGGGCATGCCGTAAGTTACAGGATTTTTTTGGCCAGCATGATTTTACAGGAATGTGTATTTTTATGAATATATATTGTGATTATAAAGAAAGGAAAAACAAAATCATACGAACACAGGTCTGTAATTAGTATACTTACCAACAAAATTATTTGAAAAATGGTTACAAATAGCACATTTGGAAGAATAAAAAAAGAGTACTTCAAGTGCACATTCTTATTGATGTTGGTCAGTTAAGCACTTTCTAGAATGCCATCCACCTCCAGCTGTGCATTCTGCAAATAGCTGTCAGTTACCAAGTTATTGTTGAGCAAGTTTTCATGGTTTATTTTAAAGACATTCAACTTCCACCTTGTTTTGGCAAAGCAAAGCAAAAAAGGATGCATCAGAAAAGTCTTACTGAAAGACTCTAACTTTTGTCTGCTCTTAAAAACGAAATTAAAGCAAGTACCTTTCCTCCATTGCATAGATTAATGGATTACTCTTTTCTCCTGGCCAAGTACAGGTCGCTAAAGCTAGGCTAAGTTTGCAATTCCACAGAAAAGTAGTTTTGCTAGAACAAATCAACATAAAAAAGTGTGCAGACCACAACTAGATTACATGGAGATTTAAAAGCAACTGAGTATGTGAGCTCTCCTTTCTGAGTGTTTTAAATTTTTTTCTGTAATGCCAAGTAAAAGGCAGCCTTTCTCACCAGCTGTTATAAGCTGCTAAAAACGCAGAGTAACAAGTTGAGGTTGCACATCTACTCAAAGTCCTGATATATCTGTGCGTCTGCTGGTTCTACTTGCGTGCAGGTCACTATTTGTTACTGTGATTTTGAATATAGAGAGTTAACAGATGAAAGTCAAAATAGTGACAATCAAATGACACAGTCTTGCATTTAGCATTTGACCCGTTTTTACCAGCTGCTATACAAAAGCTGCTTTGACACCTTTCTAAAAAGTTACCAAATACTGCACTTACTGGCTTCAACATAATCAATAATTAAGAGACACTTAGCTAATGGCACCCACAAATTAGGTTTTCTAGAATCAGAAGGAGAAACAGCGTGTCCAGAGCATCAGCATGAGAGCTAGCTGACTAAAACTTGTGTGAGTATCACATAGACATGACAATTACAGGTTAGATTATATTCACTCCTTGGACAAACACTCGGACTTCGCATCTCTGCAGCTGAACGCCTTGTAGCTGGGCATCTCTGGCACTCTGCTCCTCGTGTCCGTTTATTTTACTCTAAAGTGCTCACAGCCGGTTAACTTCATCTTCTTCAGGCAAAACATCAAAAATCAGGCGGTAATGTGTCATCCCCTCTCCAGGAGAAAGGCAGACAGCCTTGCAAAGAGCTGTTATCTAGGGCATATTCCCTGTTCGCAACGACATCCTGTAGCATCACTTTTTCTGCTTACGGGAATTAGCGCCTTCCTAACCAGGATTCGCCTAGGGACGGGGAACAGCACCAGAACAAACAAACAAAAAAACTTGGTGGACCTTGTCTAGAAGAGGAGAGAAGCAGTAGTTTGTAGAGCGCGACAGCCCGGGGCGGCTCCGCGCCGCGCTTCGCCCGGCAGCGGCACCTCCTGCCCGAGGGCACAGGCGGGCACCGGGCCGCGGGGGAGGCGGAGGGCACCGCGGCCGGGCGGGGCACGCCGGGGCTGCCGGAGCTCCGGGACTGCCCCGCTGCTCAGCGCTGTCCGGACGCGGCCTGCGGAACCCCCCACCGCACCCCGTGGGTTCAGCCCCGGCCCGTCACAACGCAGGGAGGGCAGCGAGCTGTGCCCGGCCGCAGGGACAGCGACGGCCGGTCTCGTCCCCGGCTGGCCCCGAGCAAGGCATGGCCGGCCCCGAGCAAGGCACGGCCCGCCCCGCCCCGGCCGTCGGGGCAGCGCAGGGCTGGTGCCGGCGAGCGCCGGGCACTGACACCAGAGCTGCGAGCAGCCGATGCTGTGCAGGTGGCTGGCGGACGGAGTGGGAAAAGAAAACAACAAGAAAATTGCATCTCTCTTACCTTTCCTCTTTGATCTCCTCCTCCTCCTTCTCTTGGACTTGCATCTCAGCTGCCCGCTCGGCCCTCCCGACGCCCTGCCGCTGCCCAGGACGGATGTCATGCCGCTACCTCAGCGAGCAGCGCCGCGCCGACGTGTCCTCCTCCGGCAGAGTTTCTCCTCGTTCTGGAGGCGGCTTTTATAGGGCGGTGGGTCGGGCCGGCGGGGCTGTGCCGGGGCTGTGCCCGGGCTCCGCTCGGCGCTGCCGCCGCGCAAGGGTCGCGCCTCCGCCCCGACGNNGGGGGCGCCGCCGCGGCTCTGCCGGCCCCGCGCCCACTTTTTGCACCTCTGCGAGTTGCTGGGCACCGGCCGCTTTGAAGCCGATGGTGCGGGGGTGGGGGGGGCGAGGGGGGCGGATTTGCTGCTGCAAAGTCTCCCGCAGCCCAATCGCTCCCGCCGCCCGGCGCTGACATCAGCTCCGCCAGCCCTCGCCCCCAAACTCCGCTCCCCCGGGGCTACCGGCTGTGCCCGGCTCCCGGGAGAAAGCGAGGGAGAATGGCCCCGTAGGGAATGAAAACATCCTGCCTCCTCGTCTGAGAGAAGCCGGAGGGGCAGCTCGCAAGAAGGGAGGCTGCAGGGAGGATTTCAAGCCTTTTTTTTTTTTTTTTTTT
>VZRR01008594.1:1038193-1168446 GCA_013398015.1 Oreocharis arfaki
TTGTCTGCTTTAGACCATGTGGGCACTGAACACTCGGCTTCCACATACACAGAAATGCCTCTGCTGTCCTCCCCAGCCACGCAGTTATTAACTAGTTCACTAATTGCAATGCTTATTATTCCCGGTGAAAGAATATGAGTTACTGTTGAAGGATCCCTATGTCAACAAACCTTATGCAAGAGGATAAGTGTAGCGATTCCCCTTTGAATCTCCAGTTATTTTTAAGGTACGTGCTCTGTTACATTCACGATCAAGGGCAAAAGCTCTGTGAAAAGAGGAGTGTGTTGTCGCTCAGACTCACACATTAACACTCTGCAGTGCCTCATTTAGGCAACTGTGCAATTAAAGTGTCGGGAGCAGAGGGGCTTTTACAGAGAGGAAAGATGACAACAGCAATCCTCTGAAAAGCTTGACTACAAAGCATTACATGTTCGTTACAAAAAGCCAGGGTACGCAACGGATAAGATACGGCTTTAAGTTACGAGGGACCTACTGTTTCTGTGCTCTATTGTCCTTACGTATTATCTCATTTAAAAACATGGATCTGGAAACCTAGGTAGTGAGTGGAAAATGGAAGAATATCAAGAAAAATTATGTTAAATAATGAATGTCATCATTAGTGCCTACTGCATTTGCAGTTGGCTGAAGGAGCATAGCAAACCCCTGTTTATCAGAACTCCTTTAATCTAAAACTTCCTCTTGTTGGAATGTAGGTTACCTGGCTCCTGCTGCTAACCACTTCCACTGCAACCCTCCCAGCTATTAGAAACCCTCTGTGTTTGGCTGGTATATAGGCCTCTGTAATTTTTGGATGAGGCATAGCTACATGCTACAGATTTTCAAATTAAATAAACAAAACCATTTCCATAAAAGTCTCTAAAGACACTCGTTAAACCAGGATATGGATAACTCAGGTGTGCCAAGATGATGTCACCTCTTGGACCCTCTGTGCTCCACGAAGCAGGTCACATATGGTAAGAAGGCCATATGTAACCTCACTTTCAGCTGTGTGGCACAGCACAAAGCTCAGGGGGAAACTGCCCTCCCATCTCAACAGCTGAGGTAAGAGAGCCTGAGAATCCAGACCTACATTGCTTGAATGTCAGATATAGTTCAGGAAGCTTTGCAGGAAAGTAGGTTCTTACTTGCCTAGTTTTTATAGGTTACTGGCAGAGTTTTTTTACAATGTACATCACCGAAACTGCTACATAGCTTAAGTAAACATCTCTTTAAGTGCTTCTGTCTATTTCAGGGATAAAAACTTGTCTGCAGGAAAACAGAGCGGCAATCAGTATTTTTTATTTTCAGCTTCATCCTTCAGCCTTTAACCTTTCTCCCCTTTTCCTTCTGATTTCTGTTATTTTGACCACAGCTGACTCTCGTCTATTAATGTGGCAAAAACTTGTAGTTGTATGTGAAGTAGTTACTGCTGCAGCAAAGCACAACTGCATGTTCAACTGTACATCAAAGGTCTGACCAGTCTGGAATTTAGATCACTTAGTTTAGAGGCCAGATTTAGAAAAGTGTGTTCTGTACTTCAGTACCAATTTGTGTTCTCTCCATTGTGGATCTAAAAGAGAAGCTAGATCCAATTAGAAGGAAAATGAGCATCCTGGGACATTCATTCATTTTTAGGAGTGGCTTCAAGCTCAGCACATTAAATTTTCTGCAGGCTTTATTTCTGGTAATATTTTGTTAACGTACTCTCAAAATGACTGGAACCTAACATGTTAAGAAGACAGACTGGCATTGCCACTCCCTAGAGAAGTCGTGCTACCAAGCCAACCTGAAAAGCCACCAATTCTCGGAAATTATTATTCAGTGCAGAGTTGTGAACTGCTTTTCGTTTCTAGGCACAGTTCTAAGAAAGTATCAGCAAGGCAACATTAGCGATGACGGATCTATAGTGGTGGTATACTTCCGTTCTAGGCTGGTTTCAGGGTTGGAGAAGGCATGAAGACGGCTAAAGTCTTGAAAGATTTCCCCTTGGCTTCAAGGAGCTGTGAAAGGCAGTTGTTTTTCTGTAGTGTCCAGCTACAAGGTCAGTAAAATTCCTTAAGTGTGCTGTGCTTATTCTTCTTGTTCTCCGCAATGAGAGGAGTTGGCTTCTCCAGCCAGTGAAGTGCCCTGTTTCAACAGCCTTTTTAAACTTAAATGCAAGATTACCAGTCCCACTCAAGTGGTTCTGTCTCTCCGCTCAGAAAAACGTATTCATGTTTTCAAGAACTTTGTTAGGGTGACATAAACTCAAACCAGGAAATGCAAAACCAGTATCAATGAGGTGGGGAAAAGCTAAATTCTGAAATAACGCCATCTCTCTCAGTTATGTGCTTATGTCTACCATTAGCCAATGCACTTGACAGTTTTATCATCCCACAGAAGTTCCTCAGTGCCCCAGTAATGACTGTTAGTGGTGTTCCCTGCTCCTTTTTGTTGAGTAAAGCAGCTTAGTATTTTTTCATCTCTGTGAACCAACAACCTGTGGTTGTTTTGATTATTACCTTAAAACTGAAGTAATTCCAACTGTTCTTTACTGTCTTCAAACTCAAGTAATTCAGACTGTTTTAAGGTGTAACTTTGTACACCTTGACTTACAGTCTGTGAAGAAATGCACATCACACCAATGCACAGTCACCCTCTCAGTCCTAGGTGAATCAGGCAGGTAGGAAAGTTTAAGGTTTAAGTCCTGATGTGAATACCTCTTCCCTGGGCTGTCTGGGAGCTGTGATACCTCTCATGAACCCATCTCAACTACTGATCCCAGCCAGTACATGAAAAACTTCTATTGCTGTTCTTGTGAGATAGACAGGTCTCTCTCAGTTCTTGAGGTACCCAAGCAAGAAGTCCAAGCTTTGCAGGATTTGTGACAATTCACTTCACTCAGGTTGTCTCAAAAGAGGAGAGCTGAAGGGCAGTCAAAATAGTTTATTAACTGGAAGACTGATGGTGACTATGAGAGCATAATGAGGAAGGAGAGTGTGAAACTGGATGTCAGGTTGCACACCTTAATTACGCATTACCATTTAAATTTCCATGCCTAAGTTAGTAATCAACAGAAATGGAAAAAAATTAAGATGATGGAGAAAAAAAGCAGTCCACCCTTATTTCAGCTAAGAATTTTAGATGAGCAACTTTAGGAAAAAAATCTTTGAGAAAGTTATCCAAATCTGAATACTAGGTCCATGGGTATTATGAGTGGCCAGCACTTTTTTTATACAAACACATTTAGATGAAGTAGAATAAATATGAGATAATTTTTTTTCTTTATCCATCTGTTTTTTAAAATTTGGAATAGCTTGATTTTCAGTGGCATGACAATACAAAAATTGCAGGTGAAAAAATTTAAATAAATGCTGTATTGAAGTTGAAGAAATGCAAATATGTAAAATGGTGTTGAGCATCTAAGATGTTTTAGGGAATGCCCCACACGAGTGCTGCAGCGTTTGCAGGGAGTGCTCCTCTCAGAGCAAAAGGGTCCAGCTGAGCAGCACAGCAAGTGGGAGAGGCAAGCTCCAGGCTCTGCACTTCCCAGAATATGCACAAACCCTTGAAGAAGAGGCCATCTGGCTGCCTTATTCCACAGTTTCCAGGTGCACTGTCCCTTTCCTAAGGAGCTATGGATACTGCAAGCAGCAGGCCACAGTAGAGATATTTGGAATTTACTGCTTGGGAGCAGACATGCCCTGTAGGCTCCTGAGAGGGGACAGGGATGTGGTAGCCACCACCTATTTTTCTCCTCTCCTCTCCATCTCATTTCTGTTTGATTTTGCTTCCTCCTGCCTGTGTAGGTGGAGAAAAAAAAAAAAAAAAGCCCTTAGAATTTGGAAGATAAAAGATGCTCAAGGGCGTTAAAGCAGGACATGAATGCAATCGTGTGGCTGTGCAGGTGAGACTCCAGAGCCTTCTGCTGCAAAATGCCTGCACTAATCCACTCTTGCCCTACTTACAAGGAGCTGTCAGTGTGGTTATTTGCAGCAAAAACCACTTTAGCTTTGGGGCCAAACATCACAGGGTGGTGATGAAGCAATGAGGGTAGGAATCCATATTCAGTGTATCAAGTTTTTCAGAAAAATACCACACTGCAGACAGGTCCTCCTGTCTGCTTTGCATATTCTTGCACATGAAATATCCCAGGCTAGGTAACTCTGTGGTATTGCATAGCTGGAGGTAAAGGCAATGCTGAAAGGTTTTGCACCCTCACTAAACTGCAACAGGACTGAAGGGATCTGGGATTCTGTGTTCTCTCCTGTGGGAAAGCCACAGCAGCCACGTTTCATCTCCCGCAGGAGAAGCTTCCCCTCTTCCCCTCATTTCTTTAAGACCCCGTATCTAGTCTGATGGGGGTTCACTGCACCATGCTAATGGTAGGCAGTATCCAACTCCCTGATGAGCATGAGGTAAACATTTCAAAGCTTCTTAGACAATAGTTTCTTTAATGGGGAAAATACCTGGATGCCAAAGACTGCAAATCATTGTAATTAGTAAGCCTATATATGCCACACGAACCAGCAGCAGTCACTGGAGATGAAACAAAACTTTCTGAAAGATGTTTGTATGGGCATCCTAGAACATAATTCAGCAGCTCTGACTCTTGAGGGGAGTAGAGATACAGCTCATCACCAGAAACAGTTTTGATTTTAATGGTGTTTCCTGTGTTTGTAATAAACTGAACCAAAATGTGGAATGAAGATATCCCAAAAGCAGGGATGTCTGAAACGTCATTCTGTCATCAGATATTTCAATCCCAGCCCGGACTGGTCATAGACAGTTTGTTCATATGGAATTAACTTGTTCACAGACCTTCTTCAAGGCCCCCATTGTACAGGTTTCTTTCTGTGCCCAGTATCCCAATCCACTTTCTTCTACCACTTGGAAATGCATCCAGTTGTAACAGATTATTATTAATTTGTTATTACCAATAATTTATTATTATTAATTTATTATACTTCTTATTACTGTTATTCTTTTAAAATAGTAATCCTTTGATATTGAAATACTGAAAAATGTTTTTTTCCTCTGCATCCTTTGAACATAACCTTTAAAACAAAGAGTCTGCTGGGGGAAAGCCCCCTGCGCTGCAGCCTGCCTGTGCAGAGCACTCTTGGGCAGCGGAGAGGGGCAGCCCATCAGCCCTTGGTGGGGCAGGGGTGCAGTGTCACTGGTGGGTCTCCAGCCTGCCCAGTGCCTTGGCTGCAAGGAATTCCCAAGAGGCTGAACCACAGCATCACCCTCATCACGCAGTTGCCTCAGGCTGGGAAACTGGGCACCTGAGAAGAGAATTGCCCAAAACTGTTCATTTCTCTGTGCTGACAGCTTTTTCATCAGTAAAATACAGATGCAAATACTTATGTCAGGGGATTAAGGAAAGCTAAAATGACCATGGGCTGCTTGCACACAATATACTTTCCACCCTAATCTTTTCGGTTTGGAAAACTTCCAAAAATTAAATGATGAATAAATTCTCCCCATAGCAGCATTGTGGATCACAAAGACTTGCAGAATTTTTGATGAAAGACTACCATCTTCTAAAATGAGTACTGGAAGCCTATGTCATGAGAAACCTTAACCAACTTCTCTGGGGCTCTAAAAATGTTTTATAGAGTAATCTTGTGGTCGCTGCTGTGTAGAGAATTAAGGCAGTACTGAAAAATACTGTAGCATAGCTATTGCTATTATTTCAGTAATGTAATGTGCTACAGTTTAAAGAAGTTATTATGGAAGTATAATTTGACTAAAGTTTACATTTGCAGGCCGACATATGCTTGGTGTTGCAGCCTTTTCCTTGAGACCTCCAGCAGCAGCAGTCACTGACCTTGTTAGGGACAGTGGCTGAGGATAACGGGTAATAACAGTAAAGGAAAAGTGTGTTGAATTGCATTAACCTCTGGCTAGATCCCCTACCAGATTCATCAGGTTTCTGTGCTATCCAGTCACTTTACAAAAGGAGTTTCACTGCAATTTTCTGTCAACTTATTTTTAAACATGCTTTTCAAAAGGCATTCAGATTTATGTGATATATAATCACTGCAAAGCTGAACACAACAGTTCAGAATATAAATGCAGAAAAGTGTATGGAAATACAGGAAGGCTGCTGTAGAGGCATATGTTTTCCAACAGCTGGCGAGCAGTAGCAACAGTCAGCTGCGAATTTCTGAGATTTGTAAGGCCCTACAGCCCCTACTGAGCACACTATGACAGACATCAGAGTAAGATCATTGAGAAAATAAAGAAAAGATAATAAAAAAATAAAGAAATTTTTTTGGAAAGAACTAACTTATAAACTCTATAGTGAGGATCATAAAAATTGTTATTTATCTTTGTGCATCTGTCTCATAAACCATGTGATACAATGATTTGCCTGGGGAAGGTTGTTTGCTGTGTGCAGTATGGCCACTCGGAAGTAACAGAGGATACATACTGCAGGTAGAGAAAGCAAATAACATAAAGGCTGCCTTGTATTTTTAAAAACCTTTTTTGCATTTTATTTCTTATGTGATAGCTAACTGTTGTAGACTGGTCTTGTAAGTTCTGACTCCTGTTTCTCCTGATGGCCACACTCAGCAGCTGCTTGGCCCTTTTTCATTTAGAACCATCTATTGGGCGGTTCTAAATTACGGTGTGCTGGTAAATGTAGATGGGCATCCCCTGATGGCTGCTCTTGTAGACTTTCCTACTATACCAGACTATCTTCGTGAAATTAGTACAGGGTTTGAACACCATTGATCTGATGTCAGGTCTTAGCTCAAAATGATGGTCATAACCTTAGGGAAGTCACCTAAGTACTTATGTTCTTCAAGATGACAGCAAGCCACATTAGTCCCTGTAAGTTTTGTTTCATTGGTTGTCAGTAAACTACTGAGGTAAATACTGTCTTCATCTTGTGTCTGGATGTAGCTCCTACAAATATGGACCCCCAACACTTGCTCGAGATGTCTAGATGATATTATAATGTGAATAAAGAAACATCAGGGAGCTATGATTGCCATCACAGATCTAAATAAATACCCACCAGCAGCACTGAAAAAACAACAGCAGTTCATGAATTAAAAAATAACTCCTTCAATTATCATGGGTAAGGGAAAGGTAGAATGCAGTGCAGTCAATACTACTACAAGTTTATCCTCTACATCCCACGTCAATTTCCCCTTAATTTTATTTCTCCTGTGCTCCAGTTGATTTTTCTTCATTGTCCTCAGATAGGCATCAGGAAAGTAAAGGTGCTGAAGCCTCTGTCTGCAGGAAAAAGAGATACCTAGAGGTGCTTGCACATAGGTCTTCTACAACAGCTGCGTTCCTGGAGGAGAATGACGTCCACAGACAGCTCAGGAAAACCTGAGTGGCAGCAAAGACAGATGACAAATCCTGAACATGCATCAAGAGGAGCAGGGGTATCAAGAAACACAGAGAGAACTGTAATTAATCTATATGTTTCCCTTCCCCTAGAAGTCCCAAAGAACTGCCTGATATCTCTGGATGATTCACACGACTGAAAATTTCAGTCCAACCTCAACCTACGGATGCAAGTCAAAGACTTTATTTTGAGATAATGGGTAAACCTGTTAAAGCCCAAGGTGTCCATCTCAGTTGTGAATCCTGAACCCTTCCTTTATACAGGAAATAGATAAAGTCGTTGTACTTAAAAACAATTTCCTCCAGACTGACTTGGTGACTCTGCACTTACCATGTTAATTAGTAGTAGCTATGGAGCCCTTCTGCTTTGTCTCTGCCCTTTGCCCAAATCCTTCTTCCCTTAGTTCTTCTCGCTGAATCTACATTCAGGTATTAATTTCTATGTGTCATACCAGTAAAGATCAGTTTTACAGGATGACAATGACAGGCAGCCACTGAAGCCTTAAAACACAAGTGCTATATCAAATAAAACCTTAGCCAAACTGACAAGAGTTATTTTAAAATAATGGACTTCTCTTCACTGCTGGACAGTTTCAGAATAAAATTTGCAGATGTGAACTCTGCCAAGCTTAGTAGTAGGGAAAGATTCAGTGGGAATACAGTTTAAAATCTGTCGTTTAACCATAAGACTTGAGACCTAAGATGGATTGTTCCCATTTAATCTCTACATTTGACTGGGGTGAAGACCTAAGTGAAGAGTCTTGTCACCCTGCACTCCTTGACACACAACTGTAGATAGACAGATGGTAGCATCAGGTGGTAGCATCAACTTTATTTTGGAAACACCTTTCTTATTTAAACACGAGAGAATTGAATAGCTTCACTGAGTGAAGCTTTGGCAACGTGGGGTTTTTCAGTGTTTCTCTGAATCCTAAAACTAGGCAAAATTGGGAAAAGCAGACCTTCTCTTAAAAAATAGATAAAATTTTATGGCTGTGACTTGTTTCTCCCTAGATTTTTTTAGTGGGACAAAGGAGAGTAAGATTGAAATGACACCAGTATAGAGTACAAAGTATTCTCCTGAATCCTGGGGTTTAAAATAAAAATTTCCATTTATAGAATCAGTTTAATAAACATCCTTTTCAAATGCTCAATTCCCGTTACATCTTTATCAAAGGGGAAACAGTTAAAGAAAATTATACATCAGGGCTGGACTGTTTCTTTTTTTTTTTTCCAGGAAGAAGTATTAGGATCATGTGTAAGATGCCTTATTTAGAAACTGAAAATTTATTTTATGTTTTTCTGTTGACAACCAGAAGCACTGGATAGGAAAAAATAGCAGAACAAAGAGCTCCCTGGAGATATTTCACGTTTTCTGACTTACTACATCATCACATATGACATTGAATTATTAGTTTCAGCGAATACTGAAATAGCACAAGAAAGCTTTCTTGCTCTTTTATCTTCACCATTGTTCTTGGATTTAAACAAGTCATATAAAAAGTTCTGGGAAAAACTAAAAATATTGAAAGATCATAATTTAGAGAGGTGTTTGTTGTACAGAATGCCTCCTTAATCATACTGAGGTAGGAGGCTGGGAGCATCGTTTCCTTGAACTCAGAGGACAATTTGGGTAGAAAACACGGCCCATCAGGTCTTTGGGAAGTTTCAGCAGGATTCTTCCTTTCTCTCTCTTCATCTGTGGAAGTGACTCTGCTTGTGCAGGAAGATTGAAATGGTGCCCTGATTTGTGTCAAACTGAACTCTGCTGTTATCAGAGAAGCCCACACACAGTACAGCACATTTTCCAATCATGTCACAAGTTAGCTATTTTTGGATTCCTTTTAAAAATACAAATATTAGTGAATATTAAAATTCAGGCCACCAAGTACAATATTGTCTGTGTGGGGTCTCAAAGCAGAGGTGAGCAGCTTGCTCTGCCTCTGCCACCTGCACTTTGTGGTCCCACTGACACATGGATGACCTCTCCTCACCAACCCCTGCCTGCATGGGCTTGTTTGATTCCTGTGGCCTTGGCCTCAGCTGTGAATTTTTAAAGTGACACTGTGTTCCTTATTGCAGGAATAGTGAAAGGTAAATGTCTGGGTGTATTATGGTTCTCGTGACCTTCCGACTGGGAATAGAAGTACGGTGCTTCACCAGAAAATCCAACCAAAACAACAACTCCAGACTCAACTCTATACAGGAAGTTGTAGTTTAGTATCATCTATTTTGATGCAACAATAATAAAATTATAATGTTTTGCATTACCATAGATACTGAAAATTTCTGAACTGAAAATTGTTGTGTATTAATGTTGAAACTTTGAAATCAATAGCACCAAGCTGAGGCATGATTGCCTTTTCCAGAACTGATTGTCAGAAATAGCTGTGTTAATTCTTGTGTTTTAGGAATGGATACTTGATTTTTCTCACCCTGAAAACAAAGACGAAATTCTCATTTACAAGTATTTTACTGGGATTAGATTGTTGTTCTGCAAGCTGTGGCTTTTATGTGCACTGGTGTAGTTTCTTTAAAATGCTGTGTGTGACAGCAAGAGAAAAGGAGCAGACAAAATGAAACAAATGGATCAGTATGTTAAACAATGTCATAAACTGAAAGGAAGGGGTAGAGAATGATCAGGAATATATATGTTACAATTTAAAATAAGAATAATTACGATGGATTTATTTTAAATTCGTGGTGCAATTTACTGTGCTCATCTCAGATACTTCCTTCCCTTTCTTTTCTTCCCATACCCATTGAAAGATTTAAACACCTTACTTGTAAGTAATAAGCATTGATTCAGCATCCCTCATGAAATGATGCATGATTTTACTCCATCACAGATAATTTCAGAAACATTTTGCTGCCTGCTTTTATCTGCACTCTACTTGTGGAGAGGATTTGAAAAGGTTTGTGTAGTTGCCTGCTCTGCAATAATGTGAGGATTTTGTTATCCCGCTGAGCTACCACCGTTGGTTCAGATAGCTTGGATTCCTTCCTTCTGCAGCCAATGTCTCACAAAACCTCTCCATGAAACACAAAGGTGCAGGAGAGAAAGGGCAAATGATTCACCAAACCTTTCAAGAAGCTATTTATATTCCTTCTGAAACACAGCAATTAGTGCTTTTCTTAGCCCCATCTGATCACCTTGTTGTCTTCTGCTTGTGCAGCCACTTAAACAGTTTTTAGACAGAAATCTTTGGCTGCTTCTGGTATCAGATCCAGTCATGCCTCCAGCCAAAGACATCAGTCCTGTCCTACTGACTTAAACACAAATGGGATTAACTATTGCATCTCTTTAGCCCCAGCAAAATACTGACATCTCAGTTAGGTTTGCACATCTACAGACGTGGTCAGAGCACAGCATCCCAAGTTCAGGACAAGTCTACAAACCCCCAGCTGTGGGATGTTCTCTTCCTTGCGTGTGGCAGTTGTGATTGCTGACGTATCAGCTTGCATTTGCAGGAGACACCCTCAGATTCGCAGATGTACTTGCATCCTTTGATAGTCTCATTCATTATGACAGGGAAATAGAAAACCTAGTGCAATACAGACAACAGTGACATTCATCTAATACATCTTCCCTTTTCTGTTCCCTGTATCTCAGTCTTTCCTCAAGCCTCTCTGCTAAAACACCCACCCAGTAATTGTGGAAATTAATGCCAAACGATTGGCAGAGAGATTTGAGTGTCCAGTTCCCTGTGGCTATCTGTGAGACAATCACAGTGAGTTTCTGAAATTCCAAGCATTGTGCTTGTTGCAGTGCAAGGACAGACTCTCTCAGATGCTCATGCATCGGGTTTCTCATGGGGGTGTCGCGATCCTTGCCTGGGGCTGCCAGCTGGTGGGGGCAGCTGCCCAGAGCCTTCAGCGAGACCCTGCTGGCTGCTGCCCCCTCGAAAGGGACATCATCCCCTGCCAGAGTCCTGACAGAGTCCCTGGCACGGGTACCAGTCCCTCTAAGAAGCATCAGTGCTCGTAAGTGGCATCAGTGCCTCCCAGAAGCATCGCTGCCCAGCAGGAATATCAGTCACCACAAGGGGTGTCACACTTCAGCCGGGCTGTCAGGCCAAGGCAGGAGTAGCGGTCTCTATAGGGGCATCAATCCCTACGAGTGGTATCGGCCCCTATAAGAGGCACCGGTCCCTGTATAAGGCCTCGGTTCCCGGCAGGGATATCAGCCCCTGGGTTGTCGGTCCCCGGCAGGGTATCGGTCTGGCTGAGGACAGTCGCGAGTGATCCATGCAAATTGCAGCCCGGGCGCAATCAATAGATGTGACAAGCAGCCCGCGCTGGCAGCCGGGGACATAATGAAGGTGTGAGTGTGTAACCGGCGAACAGATAACAATGCTATAGGAAATTATAGGGCAGCGCTGTATTGAATAAGTGCAGTGCGAAATGAGCTGCGGCTCGCAGGTCATGCTTCCCCGCTGCTGGAGTGTCTCCTGCTCTTGTCCTTTGTAATTGTAAGTGGCAGCAGTGGCGGCTGAATGCGGGGAGGGCACGTATCCAGCCCTCATTTGTTCTGCATTACAATGCAGCCCTCGCCGCCAGCAGCTGATCCGGAGTGTCAGTGCCCACCTCCCAAGTGGACCAAGAAAATAGTGAAAACTCAATTTACTTGAGAATTAGGAAGGCTGTCGTTAAAACAAGGCTGTCCTTGAAACCACACGGAACAGCAGAGCTTGTCCTGTAACAAATAGGGTGAAACTTCTCTGTTTTCTTTTTTAAAAAAACCCATGCTTTCTCCTCGAAGAAACACAGAAGCCAAAAGCCTTTTCCTTCAGGAAACAAAAAAATCTTACATTGAAAGTAGAAAATCCTCTCATTTTCTTATTTTTATGCCCGAAGAAATATTTATGATATATGAAATAATTTTTTAAAAACTTGGAAGAAAGCTTTTGACCACATACAGTCTTAATACAGGTAATTCTCCAGATGCTACTACTTACTTATTCCTCTTACCCACTTATTAATATTCAAGGGGAGAAGAATGTCTAAAAAGTGTTCATTGATTTTTAATTTCATTTCCAAGTCCAATATGAAGTCCTTTTCTGCATTTTGTTCTGACATTTGGATCAAACTTGTTTTCTGAAACCTCAGGTCTTTGTGACTCTTGGCTCTGAATTCCGTTTGAAGGTTTACAGATTAAGTTTAACATTTGAACCTAATCAAAGACAAGGAGGTAACTCAAAGTGCTCTGTACAGTTCACTGGTATTTCACCATCACTGATCAATACTTTCAGCTATTTATGAACACTCCATACATCCCTTCCCCCCTCTTCATAACACCAGGCAATTTTATTTATGTTTTTCTTCACCTTAGCCCTGAAATGTACATATTTATGGTTAAAGTAAAAGCTACACTAAACACAACACTTGCTCGATCTATTTACTAATACACTGCAAAAGTAGATCAGTATTTATTGGGTAACCTTGTTTTTAATCCCTCAGTGTGGCTGCTTGCTATTGTTGTTATATAGACTCAGTTTGGTTCTTGCAAATGAACCTACCTACAAGTGAAAATAATTCAAGGCAAAAAAATTTCAAGCTCTTGATAATTTTCCTTTTTTTTTTTTTTCCCAATAGAGGGTACAAACACTGTCTTTTTTCTTCTGATTTATTTAGGCCAGACAGCTTCCAGTTGAATCAGGGTGGGTCCCAGTTTGGGTGTTTCCCAGATTCTGAGCAGTCCACAGTGAGGTTTGCATCCTCAAATAGTGAACAAAATGCCACAAAATCTCGATTTTGGCCGGTGACCACACTTTCTGACACAGGAAGGTGTTCCAGGAGTTCAGCCTATGAGTGATTTGGTCTATTTGGTATCTGTGGAATCCTCTGCTTTTATTTTTCTATTGTTTGTCTTGCTTATGTAGGAGAAATCTTTGTGGATACAAATGGATTGCCATCTTCTGCAGAGGCAGCTGAGAAAGACCCCACAGCAGCCTACAATGCCTCACCACTGGGTGGGAAGGAGACATTTTGGGAGCTCAGACTGGCTGCACTCTTCACACAAAGGGCCGTGTGGGACATGACCTCCCCTGGGAACAAAAATTAAGGGCCTGCCATAGTTAATCCTGGGCTTTATTATCTCTCCTGCACATCACTGTGCTTCCTGGCTAGCCCTGGACTGCTGCTGCTCTGCAGAAGTGCGTAAAGAGAGATGCTATCATCCGCTATCTGCCGAAGCCAGAAACAGGCAATACCAGAAAAGCCTGTCTTGTCCAATTTCCAGTTCAGCTTTGCAGACTCAAGAAGTGCAGATAGTTTGGACATACTTTAGATAAGGACCTGAATATCTGGGTGTTTTCCTGAGCATTGAATGCCATGCTTCATACAGTTTACTAAATTGTGTCACTAAATTTTTACCTTTCCTGGTAATAGACTTCCTTGCTTCAGCATTTCTTCTCCCTACCTCCCAGCAATAGCATTGGTAAATGGACAAATATATATGTACAACCACCAGTGTACACTCTGTAGTAGTATTAGTACTAAAATGTGCATATTTGCTCAGTGCACTTGGGTTCTTAAGAAATAAATGTGCGAAGCCAAGAGCAAGCTGCTCACATGCTTACAAAGCCCCGTGCCTGCAGTGAGAGTTCACTTTTAAATGTATGATGAAAAAACAGACCTTGCCTTCCTGTCTTTGTAGAAAAATCCCATGTACGTGTGTAGTACAAATGCACTCAGATGCGAAGATGAAAGTGGGTATTTTGTGTCTTTCACACACAGCCACAAAGGGAACCCTGCACCTTTGCGAGCTGTAATTGCCAGGTGCCTCTTTTAGAGGCAGGATAGATAGCTGGTTTGGCATTGGGCTAATCTTTTGGAAATGTAGGAAGGAGAAAAAAAGGACTGATTACAGATTGCTTTGCTTCATAAACCTCGCTCCCATGTCTGAAAATAAGTGTTTGTGTTCATTGTTACATCTTTCCACACAACACATTTAACCAACATTCAAGAGGTAGGCTTTTTTTTTCCTCCAGGGACTTTCAGCAGATTTTCAGCTAGTTTTCCCCTTACTTGCCTTTCTGCCTGCTTTTTCCTTTACTTACCATTCCTGGTTCCCTCTAATGTGTTTCTGATAAAAGATACCTTGCTTCTCTATTCGTTTATCAAGTGAAATTGAATTGCTTAGGGATAACTGTTTACACCCTAACTCATCTGTGAAAAATGTACTGATGATTGTTCCTATTTGAAGCAGGTATCTCTGAAACACAAATCCTTTCCTTAGGACAGGGAGGCCAGTCTTCTGCTGCTCTTCTATCCCATGAGTTGTCGGTCAGCATTTAATTTCTGGAGAAAATAATTGCTATTCAAAATTGCTAACATGTTTCACAATACTTTTTGAAATTCACATCCAGGGACCACCTGACCAAGACTAGGAGTGGGAAACCTCGTAATTAGAGTGTTTTAACTGTCCCATCTTTAAAACCGAGCACATCACTGACAGCACACTGAAGGCATGGGAGGTTTGATGGAAGGTACGGTTAGGTGAGCTCAACCTTTGGGCAAGGGGGAGAATGAAGGACACAGACACCTGAACTCCAGCAAGCATTTTTCAGTAAACATTGCAAAGACCCTTTGTCTCCATCACATATTGCAATTAGATAATTATCTCCTTTGTTATCTTGCTGTAGAACCACTTCTGTATCAGCAGAGCCTCAGTCAGTGTTGGGTTTACAGAAGGTAAAGATGAAGGAAGCAGGGACAAGGACAGGGATCAGAATAGGGATGAGGACAGACAGGGACAAGCATGGGGTGAGATGGGAGAAGCAAACAGATCTGAAGCAATGCCTAAATCCTGCCACACAGGCTCAGCACAGATAGTGCTTGACTCCAATACTATGTGCAATGTCACCAGTATGGCAGCACAGTTTCTGTGTGAATAAGCATAACACAAATGCTTCTCAAAAGATGAAAGATCTTCCAAGTGGTTGTTTTCAACCTTGTTTTCCCTTGTTCTCACATTTGCTGCCCTGAAGAAGTGCATGCCTTCTCTGTGTAAGAGTGAACTCTTGGGACCAGCGGTGTCCCAGCACAGAGAAAATTCTCAAATGTGCTGCAGGAAAATCTTGAAAAGGCTGGGATTTCTGTAATTCAAGCACATTCCGGTTTTATGTTTTTCATGGAGATCACGGTAGATGCTGAAGCTCAGTGTCAAATTATGGTCTTGTGAAATAGCTGTTTTCTAACAGACAGCTTCTTGATCGAAAAATGGTGCTTTTTTTTGCCCCAATCTTTATGAATCTGAGCTGACAGCATATTCAAAATAGTATATTCAGCATCATGCAACAGAAGTGGGAAGCAAAGATTTGTGTGGTTCATGTTTTGTATGGGTAAAGACTATGGAATACACTTAAAGTAATCACAAGGAGAACTTTTTTTGTTGCTGTTTATTTCAACATTAGACAGTTTTATGTGCACAGTCTAGGAAATAGGAATAATGCTATTAAATTGAATTATGAGAAATATGTGCTTTCTTTTCATATGCCAGTTCTTCTTTCTGGTCTCGAAGTCTGATTTCCCCCACAGATATGGAGTACTGCCGCGTGCCATAAATGTCTCTTTCTCTTAAGCTTTTTCGATCAAATGTTCAGAGATGACAGACAAAAGATTCAGGCTCTAGGACCGAAACAAAATTTTAACTAAGAACTGCTTACAACGTGAGGAGCTTAGACATTGTAGCTGCTGACCTTGCCACCAGCTTCTCCATGGTGCCAAAGAGGAGCATCTACCACACATTTTGTTTCCATGTCAGATTATGTCCTTGCTTTGTACAAATCATGTGCTGACACAAAATGTCTATGAGTCAGTCTTTTCCTTCATGTATTACTCATGTAAGATTTGCAACAAAATCCTCTATTTTCTGCACACAGCAAAGCCTTCTTAGATTCATCACACTGCAAATTGGAAGGAAGAATTACGGCATTTCTCTTTAGAAGAATAAAAACTTTTGACATTTAAATAGTATATTTACCAAAGCACTTTGAGCTATACTGTCATCTATTTTCTGTCTATTAAAAAACGTTACAGTGTAAAAACTGTTTTTATCTCTGTCTCCACAAAAGCATGACAAAAATTGATTCTATTTAACGTTTTATCAACTGAACTAGAGAAGAGATATTACCTCTTTGAGCATCAGCCAAAGGTCTTGTAGCTAATGCTGACCTCTGTCAAATCTAGCACATTGTATAGGAAGGATTGACAATTATTGTTCTATTGTATTTTGCAAGACACCAAGGGTCAGAGCAATGGAATTGTTACGTTGCAGCAGAACAATAATTCAAAGCTTGTTTGCCTGTGCTGGGGAAAGCTACTAAGGTCAAAAATCGTTGTTGTGTTAGTGTAAAGACAAAATGTTAAATTTGTAAACAGATTTGCAATTTTTCTAATTATTTCAACTGTTTGCAGGGATTTCCTTTGTGGTTGACAGGTATTCCAAATCAACCCACTGTCCTCCCATGACAGCATGATTCTTCTTTTTAGGAAATGATAAATCAGCCTTTTAATCACAAAGATTCAGATTGCGTTGAAGCTTTATCTAGCCTGCTGGAAAGGAGAGGTGAACGTCCGAGTAGAAAGGGAAATGCTTTGGAGCATGTATACAGAAGTGAAATACTATTTACGAATTCATAAAAGGCATTTTGAGTTAACTTGCTTAAGTTTTAAGGCTATGTAAAATAAAAAGTATTCCAAAATATCTGTCTGTGAAAGCTTTGATTGCATCTCCCTGTGGTGCATGACTTGTTTTACACTGCTAATTTCTATTGACAGCATTCTGCTTAGTTGAAAGAGCATCAACTTATATTTTTGGCATTGAAAGTACTGAGTCTGATGTCTTCTTATCTTTTATGAATGCATCTATGGTTCATTGCAAATAGACTATAAAAAGAAAAGTATGACTAAGTGCCTCTATATAATCAACAGAAATGACAAACCCATTCCCATTGATGTTGAAGCCAATAAGGGTTTAATGCAAAACTTTAATATGAACAAGATTAGATATAATACTGAATATAGTTACAGTTCATATATATGAAGGAGTATGTATTCATAATACAGAGGAAAAATACAACGAATATCAATGAGCTTGTTTAGGTCATCTCTTTTGCCTGCTGTAGGATCATTTTCTGGGGTTATATTTGCAGTATTTTGGCTCAATCAGCCTGTGTTTGTCAGCAACATCACTCTGCTGCAAAACATAGCAAATACTGTATTGAACTATCTAAACAGGAGTACCATCTACTGGGCTCAGGAAGCAATCCTTCTGACCTGCTTAGCACTGCCAAGTCCTCAGGTAGTGTGCGTGATTCTGTCCACTGCACATTTGGAAAATTGTGGACCAAGGGCAAAAAAAGCTATCAAATTGGAGAGAGAGATGTAGGGAAGGCCTGAAAAAATGGATAGTTTTTATGAGGGAAGACGTGCAATGGAGCTATAGGCTAGAAAGGGAATGTCCTCAACAACTGATACCAGATTGTAAATTCATGTGCTATTCAGGATAAGAATAGACATCAGTGAGTGAATTAAAGAATATCAAGAATTTGGCTAGATGTCAATTTAGTCAGACCATTTCATTGTTGTTTTCATGCTGTGGACATTTATTCATCTGTAATGAATAGAACTCACAAGGCAAATTGAGAGTCAGGCTCTCGTTCTATTGCCACAGAATCCACTACAAATCAGGACCAATTTTTACTAGGCACTGCCATTACCTTCTGAAAAAGAGCATCCAATATAAATGGAATAATCTCTACATTAATGAATGAAATCACACAGATATCTGGGCTTGCTAAAAGGAACAAATCAGCAGTTGGTATTTTCTTTCTTTGTAAAACAGGTGCTGTGGCAGTCAGTCCCCTGCAAAAACTCCAAGGAAGGGAAGCATTGACTGGATGAGAAAGGGGTCAGCAGTGTTCAGCAGCAGAATATGTGACTTAAAATAAATTATGATTTTAAGGATTTAAAAAGAGAAGAAATTAATGTAAGTTTATGAAAAGGAAAAAAATCCAACCCAAACCCTAGTCTTAGAACAGGATGACTTTTCATGAAATTCCAAGAACTCCAAATAACAGTGTCAGGACTTGGTGTAGCTCTTATTATTATTTGACCACTCTTCTTGTACAAACAGTAATGTTGCAAAGAGATGACAAATGTTATGGCTCAGTATAAAAGCATTGGTTTTTTCCAGCAGGTGACAGTATGGAAGGAAGGCAAGGCACAAACCGAGTGTGTGGATTATGCCTCGTTCTGATTTCCTCTGGCTGCCTAAGTTAAAGTCAAATTCTCCCTGGAACCAGCTATTGCTCATGTGTTGGAGTCACTCAACCTTCTGGGAGTGGATTTTAGTCTTCAAAGCAGCCACTAAAAGGCATTTGTAGCTACACTTCTTCTGCCCAAGGAATATATGTGAAAACACTTAATTAAAATTATTTTCCATTAAAATAAATCACAAAAATATGTGTACAGCACAGAAATATTATGGTAAAACCATTCAAGAAGAGAAAAAAACTTTGTCAAAGCTTAATTTGTCTTCTGAAATAAGCAAACCAATAAGCCAAAGTTGAGAAGGATTTGGATAAGCCATCTTTATGCACATGCCTTGCTGGTGGTCTCTTTCTGTGTAAATTACGGCACTCATAGTTTGTCAAGGATACGTAGCTTTGGTGAGTTCCCAAAATCATCTCCTGTTACGTGAAGGAAAATGTTTCCTCTAAGCTCCCTCTAATTGTCAGTGAAGAAAAAAGTTCTAGTGAGGTGACTCAGGAAGAAACTCGAACTAACAGAAATAGTTTGTGTGATGAGAGCAATGAAATTGTGGCTGTGACAGAAATCAAAGTCCAACGTTACTCATGAGCATTGGGTGGGATTCACTCTTAACACCAAATCCTGGCCCTGTGGTTGTTGCAATGTCCTAATGTTGTGCTGCAGCCAGGACAACTCCCGCTTGCCCTAAGGCTCAGAGCATCAGGCAGAGGAGCAGCAACACCAGCCTTGACCCAGAATCTGGAGAAATGTCCTTCAAATCCTTGATTCTAAAGGTTCAGTTTGGATTTAATTCTAGTATGCACTTGGAGGAAACAAGGCTTAAATGATGGACAGTGTCCAGAGCTGATGGGAGCTGTCACCTTGTCTATTAATGACTTAAATGGGACTATGCAAAGTTACTACTTAAAATCCTTAAAATCATTGAGTTTGTCATTGACGTGACATAAAATTAAGTATGTTAAAGCCTGGAAGCCTGAAGAAAACTTAATTATTGCTTTTAGCTTTCTTTTTCATCAAAACCTATGACTCTGGGCTTCTCCTGAATTAATTTACTTGGGGTATCTCTAAAAGTGTTTTCTAAATAAAGAAAGTGTTTTCTAAATTTTTGCAGAAAACTTCTTTCTCTTTCATGTGCAAGTTCAAAATCACGATTGCTTTGTGATATCAATACATTTTAATTAACATTAAATTTATTTTTCATCAGTTACATGCTAATAGAGATGGGGAGGATTATTCTTTTTTACAGCTTACCATTTAGAAGATATGAGCATTTGTTGATAAACTAATAGAATGCATGATGAAATGGTTCCAGTGTTAAGCTGTTAAACATTGACCAACAAAATAATGTTATAAAATATGTACAAACTACATAGTGTTACATGTGCTTATTGAACCATGTATGTCCTTGCCAGATAAGTTGTCAGTAAATATTTTATCAGATACACATGTTTAAATTAATGCAATGAAAGTGAAAAGCAGTTCATCAAAGCATTGTTACATCTGAGAAGAAAACAAAACCAACAGTAATTACCATTATTAGATATAGCATGCAGTATATGACATTACACCAAAGAGAATCCAAATCAGAAAAAAAAAATTCTGTGCAGAGGTTTCTTAGGGAAGTGAATAAGAACAAAAGCCTTATTAATTAATGCTAGTCTGGCATAATTCCTGCTACATGCTGCTTTCATGTATTTCACTTTTTTCGCTGGTACTTCTCTCATCTTCTGTGTATATAAGGTCTTTAGTGCAGAAACTTTTATTTTGGGCCCATGAATGCAACTGAAGAGCTTATAGTCAGTGCCAATTACATTTTTTGCTATCAGCCACCTAAGATATGGCTTCAGCTGGTGATTCTCAGTATTTCTCACTTCCCATTAAATGTCAGGAGTCTCAACTCAAGAGTAGATTTTCCTCCAAAGCAGAATCTCAGTTAACAAGTCTTGCATGCTGTAGGTGTGTGCAGAATTTAAGTGCAGCGAAAAATGTCTGAGGTAGCACGTATGAACTGGACTTCATTCTTCAGGCCTGTCAATACATTAAGAACTTAAAAAAGCTTGGAAACAAAGCCATGTTCTTCCATCAGCCTGCCACTCTAAAACAGCCAGGGTGAACTGTGATCCTCCATTGAAGCCAGCCTCATCCTGAACAGCAATTCTCTTGTGAAGGTGTTTTCCCACTACCCCCACTTTGACTGCTTGGAGCCAAACATGGCTGTCTGTGCTCTGGAATGGATGGGCTTTTGGCCCACACCACATCAATGCTTCTGGCTGCCTGCTTGTCCCAAATGGGGAGGTCCCATTTTACAGCAGAGTTCAGTGAAATATGAATCCAGGGAGAGATTTTAATTCGTGCTTTTGGATCCATGATGAGATGCCTTAGCTGCTGTGCCCTATTCAAAAGATACTTACTGAATAAATCTGAATAAGGAATGAACGAAAGAGACTGTTATCTGGTCTGTACGCACAAAGAGGCTAAGTTTGTCAGATTAATTATTCACTGTAAATTATTCACTTAACTCCAACAACTTCTTCATAATCCATCTTCTTCTGTCCTTTTCAAGTGCTATGAACATGGTCTATTCCTATTTCATATTTTAGCCTCATTCTTTGGGTTATGTGTGATGTAGAATACTGACGTGTAGCAAAGACTCACAATAGCACTGGGGAAAAATATTATTATTTTATTTAAAATTAACTTAAAAGCTTGAAAACAAGCAAAAATACCCAAGCAAATGAGCCCTAAGTACTAATAGTTGTGAAAAAGTGGAGAGCACAGTGGACATATCTAAGGTCCCAGTCTCGCAAACGTGGGCGTGTGCTTTCCAAATAGCAGCTTTGACAAGATCAGTGGGAGGAGGAATGGTGTCAAAGTCAAACATATATTCATAAAAGGAGGAGCCAAAACGTCTCATGGGTTAAAACCTGAAAGCACTTACAGAGTTCTAGTTGAAACAGAGCATTAACAAAGGTGAGTCTTTTATCGTTAAAGCTGTAGTTTCACTATGCTCATTCTTATTTCTTATCAGGACCATTTAACAGTTTGGTATTGCTTAATCTTAACAGGTTAACTGATTTAGAATATTCAGATTTTGCTCCTTTTAATAGTGCTGAGCAGTACCTTTAAACTCTATAATGCAGAGGAAGGATGACACAGCCAAATTTTTCTGCAATGTCCTAACATATGAAATATGACCAATGTGGCCTATAGGAACTGAACTAAATTGATAGCTCAGAAATCCTGCTGCAGTTCACCTCGTTTGGAGAATGTGTGAATCCCAGAAAACAAAATATTTTCAAGATTAAGGGCACAAATGTAGGCTTTATTTTTATCAAGCAAGTTTAAAGAGATATTTAAAGCTAATACTTCACTTTCTTTATGGCATACTTTGTTTCATGCTAAGCAGAATCCAAAAAGACCCTATTAATGAAGATGGTTTAATGCCTGTGCATTATTATAATGCACTCCTTTGTTCTACACTTTCTCTGTGTGTCATAGACTAAGTCATTAATCAATGGGTGCTGAAAAATAATTGTCTAGTTCTTAACAATCTTCTATTGTTGAAACATTTGGAATTTTAAGATAAAGATGTACTGGCTGCTCTGGAAAAAAATGTGGTTTAAGATTACCCTTCATGGAAGTACGGGCTTATTGTTAGAAATGCAAAGCAGATGACCTGGTTTTAATGTGTTTTAGTACACTGTTGTTCAATTGCCTATTCAAATTGTGCTCAAAAAGTAGACTTCATTAATGTCACAAAATAATGATTTTGTGTGTTATTTTATTGTACTGGCACATTAATTAAATGGAGAAGCATCATAGAATTACACAGGGTTTAAAAATAAAAGTACAAAATCTTTTTGGTAATAATAATAATAATAATAATAATAATATCTCTTAGTCCATTTAATACAATTTAAGAATTATATTCTTTTTGTACTTTTATCCTTGATGCCAGATATGCATTAAAGGCATGTACTGATTTACAAATCACCTGGGAGTATGTACCTATAACAATCTATTTCAGTGACTCACCTAGGAGATCTGCCTGACAACCTTCGTATAGGCTGGGTAATTCTGTGGAAAATCTTCTAAATCTTCAGTTCCCAAACAACACAGAATAGTTATTTTTCTTCTGAGAGGAATACTGCAGAAATGGACATCAGTTAACTTCTACCAGCTGTTTCAGCTGTGCCAGCGCACTGGTTGGGTTGTGAAGGCCACAGAAGTTGCCTGGAACAGTCTTACTTCTGAATGCCCTCTAGTCCACCTCAGGCTCTTTTAATGACTCCCAAAATCTAAATAAAAGCAGGAATAGTTCTTCAATCACAGTTCTTCCCAGAAAGTCCAGCGATGGGTACAGCTCTTCAAGATGCTGGGACACACAGATAAATCATGAAGGGGGAAAAAAAAAGAGGCCTGGGAATTTGTGCAAGGTGTGTTCCTTATGTACAAAACATCATGTGATAGTGACTAACCATTGGGGAAAAAAGATGATGTAAAAGTCCCCAAGAGGAAAGCCTAGAACGAGAACAGAGGGCTTGAGCACACAAACCCAAGAGGGTAACAAACATCTGCAGGGTGTTAACAAAAGTGGTCAATTCTTGATCAATGTAGGAGCTGGGTAGAGATAGTTTTAGGGAAAAACTGAGGGAGTAAAACATCACATTTATGGCAGGAAGGCAAAAGAACTAAAAGAAACACACAAAAGTCATTAACAGGAAGAATGGGAGGGATTACTCCTACACCACTTCACTGGGTTAACCCCACAGATTAGGCACAGCAGTATATCCTTCATTGTTTTTTTTATTTACTACTCACCACTGCAAACTCAGCAATTATATGTAAACTATTATCCTTTACTAGATAACTGTGTTGAACAGATGAGAGTTTTAAAGGCCAGTGCCTGTGTGTGTTTTCTGCCCCAGCCTTCCCACAGACCAAGGTGACAGGCAGTACAACACCAAGTCAGAGAAAATCGGGATGGAACTGTCCTGTGCTACTTTAACAGCCAGTCCACACACAAATGCTAGAGATGTCTTGTATAATTCTAATTGATGAAGGTCTGACAGTTTTGGCCTAAGGTGTTGTAGCCAGCTCATATACTAGCTTATTAACAGAGAACCTAAGAGCTACCTAAGGCATGATTTTAGTTATTGTTAACTACTTTCCTCAGTATGACAACCACTGTGGGAGATTATTGCGTTAGAAATGGCATGTGAAAAGAAGCAACAGGAACCAAAGTAGGTGGAGGAAATACACATGATATTAACAATAAGTTTTAAAATACTCTCAGTTTGGTGGTACTTATTTCAGAGGCTGGGTAGATTACTTAATCTCATCAGATTTTTGCATTTTGATTTCCTGTTTTTTATTCAATTAGAATTTTGAGGTGATATATTAGTCCTTTTCAAGTAAGTGATGCATGTTCACTGACCTTGATATCCAGAGAAATGAAAAAACTACACTAAATTTCCCACTCATTTTATTCATACTGAATACAACTTTACTAAAATCCTAAAGCCAGTGGCTCCAAAGATTATTGCAAATATGTTCAAAATTTAAAGAACAATGAACTTCAAATTACATACACATGAAGAAAAGAGCAGAGGGTTTTGTCAACATTCTGAAATATTTACTGCTTTTCTTCTTTCTGCTGGCTGTTTATTTTCCTCTGATTAAATACTGAGCTCCTTGGGACAAGCAAAGTGCTTATTTCGACGCCTGGAAATCACATAGCACATTGTGCAGGTTATGGCAGATAAATACTAAAGCCCATTATGGGAAGATGAGTCCTGCCATTGCATTTTGTCTTCCTGTTTTAGCTACTCAAGGAATGTGTGTCCTTTATTTTCTTTTTCTGCATACGCTTATATGAATGCTGGAGAACTCAACCATATATATGTCCACACCAAGGGCCAAACATGCAATAAAGTCAATAAACTCATTTTCTAGTGTGATGGCAACAATGAAGTAAATTCTGTGCCTAGTAAATTAGGAGAGAGGCAGGGAGCTGCCAACTTAAACATACTCCTCCTCTTTAGCTCCTCAAACTCTCGAGAAAAGGTCTTTCTCTGTGCCATAAATCATTGAGAGATAAAGAATAATTGTCTAGTCCTTAATCATCATCTATTGTTGAAACATTTGGAATTTTAAGATAAAGATGTACAATTTGCACTGAAAAAACATTGTTTAAGATTATCCTTTCTGAAAATGTGAGCTTATTGTTATAAATGCAAAGCAGATGACCTAATGTTAATGTATTTTAGTGCTATTTTAGTGCTGCCTATTCAAACTCTGCTAGAAAATAGACTTCATTAATGTCACAAAATAATGATTTTGTGCATTATTTTATTAAACTTAAACATTAATTAAATTTAAAAATACTCTGGATCTATAAAACATTTGAAAACAGAATTCTACCACATTGCTGTAAGTATAGAA
The DNA here is from genome assembly GCA_013398015.1 of Oreocharis arfaki. Taxonomy (NCBI): domain Eukaryota; kingdom Metazoa; phylum Chordata; class Aves; order Passeriformes; family Paramythiidae; genus Oreocharis; species Oreocharis arfaki. The sequence continues at coordinate 1,063,265 of VZRR01008594.1, forward strand.
GGGAACAGTTCTGAGGCTGTTGAAAGCTTATTCTCTTTTTACTTTTTCTTAGCTATGTGCCTAAACAAAAAGAATACACTGCAAGTGGTTACAGCCCAGCTAGAAATACACAGGTCTGTGCAAATCTAGTTATAGTAAGACAAAGAGAATAGCTTAAGAGGGTTCAGTTTTATTTTTCCTTCAACTTCAGTGGCATGGCAGAACTTGAAGCACAGATCTGCAACTCAAGCTATTGATGCCAGAGAGAACTCTACTTCCAAACTAGTCAAGACTATTTATGAAAAAATAATGTGTTATATAACAGAAAGATCTCCTCTTTCAAGAGAGCCTTAATGGTTTACTGCAAAAATGTAGAGAAATGGCATCCTGTTTTTCAGAATAAATGACCTTGATAACAGAATCTCTGGCAATAACTCTCATGATAAAGCAAAGCTTAGGTAAATTAAGCATTTCCCCTGTCCCCCAGCTGTATTATCTGTATTTATATATTGCATTTATACCACCCACCTTGTGTAAAGAGTTGGCACAGTACGGCAATTCTTTCTACGTGTAGCTTTGGTATGAAGAAGAGCTAGTTAAAACAAAATGGGTACCTGATGGAGGGGATGCTGGTAACAGAAAAAAAATTGTCCACTGGTAACAGAAAAAAAATTGTCCGCAAAGCCTATAACCAGTCATACATAATTTTTGACCTGCTCCTATTGCAGATGGGGAAAAAACCCCTACAGCTTTAATAGGATAAAAACTGCAGCTATGAGAATGTAGAGCTCATTAATCAATGTGCACTAGCCCTTAGGGCTGGTGGTAGGGAACAGGAAAGGAAAGTTGACTATTGGGAAAGAAAATACTAACTCTCAGTCTTACTTATCTGCAATATAATATACTGAGCTGAAAACTTGGGGAATTCAAATGCATCCATATGGTCTTGTAAGGAATATGACCTAGTGGGATAGACGTGCATATTCTAGAGGAGTAGGCCTTTAGTCTTAACTTTTTCATCTATTTTGTCTCACAAAATGTTGTTGAACCAGGGTGGGAATTAGTCACCTAATTAATTTAAACAGGATTTGTTCAAGTTTTATTTGTCATCTTGGGTCAAAAACAAATCAGAGAGATTGCAATTATGTGTGGCTGTTTTCTAAACTATTTTGGAGGTAGAAACAGTGCTGCTTCTCCAGTAGCTCTCTAAAACCTGTGAAATGGTGGCACAGCCACTGTAGGTAAAGTTAAGATAATTTCAGTCTTCAGCTTTTGATGAAGTAATTTTCTTTCATGCTGCCAATGAGAGTGCCAAATTATACACAACCTTCCTCCTTTTGTGTGCTGCATATACAAGGAAATTAAAGTGATAAATATATTCATGTAAAATCCAGCCGATACCCACACAGTTGCAATATGAAATAAATTCCAGATTTCTTTTTAAAATTTTTTAGGCCTTATTTGGTGCCAATATAAAAAGGAAAACCGATATTATGTGTGCATTTTCCTCCCGCATAAAATATCATGTGATCACTAGTTTTAAATCTACCAGCTATGTATAGCTGTGATTTTATTTCTCCACTGCTCCATTAATATTCAAAATAATTTATTAAGAAAGAGGATTTTTCACTATATTTATAATTTTAAACATTTTAACTGGCCAATAACATTTGGGTAATATTCTGTTTAAATTTAACCATCTTCTCTGTTGCAAGCACCATTGCTGACCTTAATGTCGTACAATATTATCTGCTCAGCAAATTGCACCGATAGTCTCATTGTATTTTTTAGCATGTTAGCTTATCAGGAAAAGTCAGTAAGAGGAAAATTCACAGTTCTTTGGAAAGGAATTTAAATGAATAAAACAAAGATATCATTATTAGCAAGTCTAAATTCAAATACAGTTATGGTAGCAGCAGGAACCAGAGCTGCTGCTTAGTCCTTTAAACAGTGTCTTATTAAAAGAATAAGCTGGTGAAAGCACTAGAGCACATGTCTTATGATGGGCAGGTGAAGGAGCTGGGGGTGTTTAGTCTGGAGAAGAGGAGGCTCAGGTGGGACTTTATCACTCTCTACAACTTCCTGAAAGGAGGCTGGAGTCAGGTGGGGATCAACCTTTTCTCCCAAGGAAGAAGCCACAGGACAAGAGGAAATGGCCTCAAGCTGCAGCAGGGGAGGTTTAGATTGGACATCAAGAAAAAATTATTCACTGAAAGGGTGGTCAGACGTTGTAACCTGATGCAGGCAAGTGGTAAGGTCACCATCCCTAGAAGGGTTCAGAAAATACGTAGATGTGGCGCTTGGGGACTGTGTTAGTGGTGGACTTGACAGTGCTGGGCTAGTGGTTGCACTCAATGATGTTAGATGTCTTTTCCAACTTAAATGATTCTCTGTTTCTATGTGTATCACCCACTACTCAGAAGCATAAAATTGTCATGCACAGGGAAAAACTAAAGCTGCTGACATTCATAATATTAAAGAAACAAAATTTTTCTCCCCTGCAAGGAGTACCTGCCTCAGCAGTACCTTACATAAATTACTGGCTGAGTAGAGAGTAGAAAAGTATGTGCCAGATATGTTTCTAATATTTTCTCATTCTGGGGAGAAGAATCAAAATATTGCTATGGATTGCCTTATTTGAGAAGGTCCCTCATGCAAAGAAGGTTTATGATGGCATGTAAGGCTTTGATGCTTCCTAAAATGGGAAGAGTCAACAAGTACTGAGTTCAACCATTCACCTGATTCTTGAGTTGATCCTGAACGAAACAAACAGCAAACCAGGACCTTTTTTCATCACTGTGGGATGCAATCCCGAAATAGGGATAAACTGATTCTGTTAGCGCCTAGCACACTGCAATTGTCCTTGTCAGCTATAACTTACTGGGAAGGATAAGCCCCTTGGAAAAAAATGATGAAGATGGATAAAATTGCAGATTGAGCACGTGGAAATCGGACGATTGGAGGCCATATGGCTGAAGTTCACAACTACACGACTTGGAAGGGCAGCACAGTCAGCATGTGACTGTCAAAGCTTATGTTAGACCATACCGAACCCCAATTTAGTTCAAGTACTGAATTTGCACAAGTGACAGCAGAATGCTCAGGGCAGACCGAGCAGCACAGAACTTCCACAGCCGTCTTCTGCCAAGGAGGAGGAGATGATCTGCGTGGATGATTTTTCACACGGATTCATCTGTAATGCTCCTTCAGTCCCAGGTGGAAAGCATCACACCACCACTTCAACCTGGAAAATACTGGGTTTCCCAGCTGTCAGATGCTCTGCAGGCTTCTGCCCCAGGAGAAGCCATAGATTTTGGAAAGCTTGGCTGGCAGAGGGAGCTAGCCCACAGGAGTGAGACAAGGTCTATATATAGAGAGAGAATCTTTTCTGAAGTACTCTTTGTTATTTTATACCTTCTAGATGTAACTAGCTTTTGACATCAGTAAAGTCCCTGTCAGGGAATAGCTATATAGCTTTAGGATACTAGAGCCTTGAGGGGCATAACCTGCTGAAAGGAGAATGGAAAATCAGGGCTGAAGGAGTGTCAGTCTTTGTGAACTCACACAGGAATGGAAGCAAAAAAAATATTGCTGAATCAACACAATGTGCCTTTCCATCCCATGCTGCTGTCTCTGGCAGCTCCCTCATTAAAGTGTACATTTTAAACCTAGAAGTCTGAGTTTTCCGTGCTTTAATAGATAACCAACCTCCTCCTCAGATTGAATGATTTGGCTAGTCTGTGAACACAGTGCAAGATACAAATGGTTTTCCATAGAAAAAATGAATAACTTTCTACATTAACAATTATTGAACGTGTGAAATATACATATAAACACACATAGAGCAAGGTATAGCTGTTGGTAGATTTGGACTTTTTAATAGGTGACCTTTGTAAACCCACATAGAAGATCTGTCCTGGATATGAAATTCATACTGCACCTAATTTCACCCAGAGTGCCAATTCCATAGTTCAGTATTTTTCATTTATTTCAGGTTTCCATGGTTTGTTTATACAACGCTGAAAAGCCATTTAAGTTGTTCTTCATGCTACACTTCTCATTTTGGTATTCATGAAAAACTTCTTTTCCAAACAAACAACAAACCCCCAAAATCCTAATCTGTGTTTTGCCCCTCCAGGGTGTGAAGAGGAAGAGCTCTAAAAAGCATTTGCAACTCAGAAAAGCCCACATCTGTAGAAGCATATAAACTGAGGGGAAAAAATATCTTTCATTACGTCAGGGCAGATCTATTTTGTATTCTAGCCATTTACATAGAACAGGATTATACTTCAGCACTAAATAAGTGGTAAAGTAATGCTTGGTAAAGTATATATTATCTTCTTAAATGTAATCTCATAATCAGATGTAGCAGCATCTTAAACAAATACATTTCTCAATAGGTGATGTTATACCATGCAAAGTAGGGGAATCATTTCACAGGAATTTGATACACTGTTAGTGCTTTTATCTTGTTCCTAAGACATGGCATTGTTTGGGCATTAAAAGAATATTAAGTCCAAAGTTGCAAAATTCAGTTTTCAGCCTGCTTCAGTGTTGTTTATTATGTTCTTCGTACTTTGGTTTCCAATCCCTTGTGATAGATTAAAAAAAAAAAAAAAAGGAATTAATACAATGATCCTGATGTCAGAGGACAGTTTATACTTCTCCGTATTAACTTACTGCACATTTGCTTCTATTAAACGGAACAAATTTTTCCAGGCTTAAGGCTAAGCATGAAAAAAGCAAGGTAGACCATTGGTAACCAGACATATGTAAGGAAATCATATTTTATGAATAAAATCTGGGGGACACTGTTGAGGCAATTTTCTAGGATGTGAAATACTTTTGCAACCCATTAAAGTATGTAAGAAACATGTTATGCTATTACAACTGCTTCTTTGACTCCTCAGCCCCAAGGCCACATTTTCTGAGAAAAATTAGGCGTGCTAAGTGTCTTCAGTAAATTTGTCATCAAACATTGAAAAACTGGTTCACAGCAATGATACTTCATCAGTATCTGCTCATTTGCCAATTGTTCTTCATCCAACTGACACCTTACACAGGTCTATCTCTTCTCATTAAGCACAAAGCAAACTTCAGCACTGACATGTCTTGTACATTTTACGTTAGTGCAAAAGATATATCTCAACTGATCAAATGAGGAAACTCGAACATTTGAAGCTTTTTAAAAGAAAAAGCACTGCATGAAAAATATGAAGCTTATCTCAGGAGCACCTAGAAGCCTTGGCTGCTACGTATGGCACACAGGGATCATGGCTCTGTGGTCTGAAGTAGGAAGTGGTCTACAACTGAGGGGGTATCAAAGTACCTGGAAAAGGTTACTGAGAGAAGCTGTAGATACCCCATTCCTGGCAGTTTTCAAGGCCAGGTTGGATGGGGACCCTGAGAAACCTGGTGCAGTGGAAGGTGTCCCTGCCCTTATTGGGAGTGTTGGACCTCGATGATCTTTAAGATCTGTTCCAAACCAAACCGTTCTATGCTTCTGTGGTATCTTGAATGTGGCCAGTTTGAGGTTTTCTGTGGAAACTTTGTGTCTGGCATATAAGAAACAGAAATGAAAACGAAATGAACAAACCAACCCACCAAACACCACAAAACTGCAAATCTGCAGCAATCCTTTCTCCGTATATCCAGGGATGTGTAACTCACAAAGTGCTCATTTAAAGCCCTCCCTCCTGTTTACTCCACAGCCTGGAGAACACAGATTGCTCCTTTACAAATCATTCCAGGAGTAAGAAAAAGACAGTTTCTGCAGTTTACATCATTTTTTAATTTTTCCCTGAATAAAATGCACACAGTTCTTTCTCATGGAGTGATCTCAGACTAAAGTTGCCACCTTTGTATTGCCTCTACTTGAACCCCAAAAAAAACCAAAACAAAACAAACAAAAAAAAACCAACGACACCTTCCACTAGACAGGTTGCTCAGAGTTGCTGTTAGTTCTTTGTACAAAGCCTCAAATACTCGCCATGGCATTCATGGAACAGCAGCAGAAATCTTTTTTAAATCTTGAAGGTAAATATTCTCAATAAGGTGATGTTAACCATCTTGCTGGTAGTAGTCATCACATCAACAAGCTGCGGAGTGCCCTGGTTTTTGGATCTACTGTGGTGTCAGTGAGTGTCCTGTGACAGAGCAATGACACTTATAGACAGATATTGACAGTTATAAGATCTGAAAGTGAGGGAAGAGCATGGGAAAAGGAATGGAGTTTAAAAACTGAGTGTAACATATTAATATGAATGAACAACAGATCGGTGTTGTCATTCTTTGTTAGATTTTGGGAGTAACAATGTGTTTTTAAAATCTGGGTATTGTCATAACAAGACAGAAATTTGTTAACCAATACATGGTTCATTTATTTCACTAATTATAAATTACTGAAACACATCTTTCCTCTCTGCCCCAGTATAGAAGGTTCTTGTTCTTTTCTTTCTTGTTTCCTGTATGTTTTTACTTTAAAATAGTGCTTTCTTCAGATAGACAGGCAAATATAGTTACAGGTAAATATGAAACCCTCTGCTGTAGAAGCTAGAAGACAACACAGGCTTTCTTTAGAGAAATATTAAAAGCTCCAGTTTGCTTAACACAACCTGTTTTCATTTTAAACATACAGTTCTCCTGTCAACTCTCCTGTCATTACTCTCATGCCTAAAGATATGCAGATGCTCAAATGTATGTAGGGTTGTCTATTTAGTTATTAGTTAGCAGTTAATTAATTACACCAAGTAATTTATAAAGGAGGCAACATTGCATTTCCTATTTCAGAATCCAGTGATGAAGGTTATTCTGTTAAAAGGATTAATGAGATCTGTACTCACATGCTTATCCTTGTTCCAGTGCAATGTTTTTTTCCCAAAAGGAACTACATCTTAGAGGTAAGGAAAATTTTAGAATCAGTAAATTTGGGAATGGAAAGGTGTAGATGTGGAGAATACAAAAAGCCTTACTTTTACTTTTCTCCAGGCTAGAAAGAATCTTTTTTAATTTAAGGAAAAAGTGATTTCTGTAGAATAAGAGTCAATAGGAAGATAAACAAGAGATAAATAAAGGTTTGTAAAGAATTGCAACCGTTGCAAGACTACCTTTACTTCAGAGTATCTCTGTGCACAGAGCATCTGCAATTTGGACTAAGTATCTAACTCTTTATCAAACAGCACTAACCTGTTTCCCTGTCAATATCTTCTGGCTGCAAATTCTACAGCTTATAGCTGTGTTCATTTCTCAGCCACTTTAAATTTGCAGAGGATTAATTTAATTGACTGTTTCATTAGCCTTGTGGTACAGGAAAGGATAAAAAGTAATCCCTAGCTGCCAAAAGATCATTGCAATGTAAGATGTGTTTGCATTCAAATAAATATATATTATAAACACATGAGTATATTCATGATGTTAATGAGAGATTTAGTATCAAGACTTCTGTTCACACAGCATTTAGTCTCTCCTTGTTTCCCCATTGTTCACCCACCTTTGCTGATCAATGGAAAAGGACTGCAGTCCTTAGCTGAGATATTCCAAACTGCAGAGCAGGAGTTGGTGAGCAGCATCTGCTCTCTTGCTTTGAGAGGAGTGTAGAGGCTGACTCAACTTCCTATGTAAAGTTCTCATTTGCAGATGTTCATATCTCAAAAGCTAGAAGAGCCAATTATTAAAATATTAAACAGTACTTCCATCAGTCAGTCAGTAGCTTCAGAAGTTTCTGAAATATGTTCATTTGTCTAGACTACATCAAAGTCATAAACCCAATTTTTTAATAGACTGATATGTGTGACAATTGCATAACGTTCCTTAGATTCTCTTTTCAGATTGAAAATTGCTCAGTGGTTCAAAAGAAAGATTAAAAAAACAACTGAAGTATAAGGGGATAAATTAAGATTCTGTGTAAAGATTCCCACTGCATTTAGTGGGTTTTGAAGAAGCATACATTTCAAATGACTTGCTAAACATTCTGTCTGCCAAAAGTAATAAAATAATAATTTACACTGGTGAAATATCTTTCATCAAAGAATCACAAAATGTGCTATAAGGCTGGCAGTCAACTTATTTTAACTTGGAAGAAATTAAGACACAAAGAGGTTTAGGCCCAAATATCTGTTGCTGTTACAGATATGATGCTATTCTTTGACACGATGCAAGGGGTGGGCCCTCTTTACACTATCAGGAAATGGCAGGCTTTTCCTTCTTTCTGGTGCTTTGCATGAGTGGACAGGACATTATCCTCTTGGTGTGGGTGACCTGCTCTGGCAGGTCTGGGTCCCTCTGACCAGCACCACAACCCAGGCACAAGTCACGGGCCTCCCACCAGCGGCCGCTGAGCACCTGGGACACAAAGGAAAAGCTGCTGCTCACCTGCAAGATGCACAGCGTCACTAAGAGAACACCCAGATGGGAGTTCAAACTCAAAAAAGTCACATTTACCCTTTGATGGATTAACAGCACTCTGGGGCACGAGAGAGAGCTCCCACCCCATGGAGGCAGCACAGGACATGATCTCAGGCTGCTTTCCTGTAGCAAGGTCCAGCAATCAGGAACAATGAGACACCACACAAGGCTCTGGGGATCGAGCTCCTCATGTGTCACATGAAATGTATCCCCTCACCAAGTCTTCCAAAGCAGAGAAAATGGAAAACTTTTGCTTTTACTTAAAAAAGAGATTTCTTTTGATGAACCTTAGCTTGAAACAAGTCCAAAATCTGTCTTGCTTTTGCAACGTTCCTAGATAAACCTACCTGTGTCAAAGAGTGGTTTAATGTAAGAGGTGGGGAGATATTCAGGAGTTTGTTCGTGGGGAGAGGGGGAACCAGCCATCCTGTACAGTGAAACTTAATCTCAAGGCAACACTGAACTCCCATTAACTACTGCTTGGAGGTCTAAAAATAGGAGTAAGCCTTCATGTTTAGGAAACTTAGTTTGATTTTCAGAGAAAAACAAATTTACTGCAAGCTGCGAATATGAAGGATGTCTGAAAATCAAGCCTTTGCGGCTGTCAAAATATATCAGAGCTTTTCTATAAATCCCTGACCTTATGAATTAAAAGCAGCAAATGCAATATGCACACACATACACACAGATACACATGCAAAACCCAGAACCTCAAACCCTGGACTTGGTTGAAATACCTTTATCTAAATTTTATAGCTCCTGAGTATTCCAGATAAAGATAGCTTTACAACTTTACTGGCATTATAGTATCTTTTTTCCCCCTATATTGTGTCTATTCAAGTCAAAATTCATTTATTTGCATTTAATGTGCGTCTTGTACAATGCGACTCTTATAAACAAACTGAAAACATAATTGGAGGCATTACAGGAGTAAAACAAGAATGCAACTAGCTCTCTAAACTTCCTTGTGCAGAATTAGCACGACATAATCTATTTACATTTTACTCCCGGGCTGGCTTTTTTTCTGCTTGTTACTGTTATTTTTCAACTATTTTTTGCAAGTTATGAGAATATAGGGGTTTTTTTTACCCAGTTGTCCAAAAACTCTGATGCATTACCCATATGGGAATCCTAGTGGTGCTTTGTAATGGAAGGGGAAACAAGAATCAGGAAGAGAAAAATCAATTTAGCTACCAAACATGAGGGTCACAGCCAAATTAGTTTCTGATGGCAACATACTATGATTTGAAAGGGAAGCCAAATAAAGTAAGAAAAAGGTAATAGTCAGCAATGTTTTAAATCATCTGGAAATAACATGGGCCATGACACAGCACCACCGCATCGCACGAACACGACAGGCACTCTCTTTTCCTATCACAGCTTCACATTTCTTTCAGAAAATAGGTAGACTGAATGCTTAAAGACCTGAGTGCAAGGGAAATATGTCACACAGCAAGACATCTGCCAAATTTGTGTTTCTTAGCATTACCTTAGCAGAGTAGAGGACATGATTTGTGATAGAGCAGAATGAGAGAAAAGGCCAAAGAGAACATGACCACAGCAATGAGACATCATTTATTCATACTTTTACTGCCAGAAGTAAATAAAGTTATGCTTGTAATTATTGCAGCATATGTGGAACTAGGAGGAAAACTGCTGAAGCTTTATTGTCCAGATAGCACTGAAAGGTAGTTAATTTATACACAGGCACACTGAAGAAACAGTACCCATTATCACTGCTGTCTGCTCTAACACATTCCATCTTCAGCCAGATTTAATTTAACAAGAAGAGCCTCAATCTGCCGCTGCTGCAGTCTCTCCCTCCTGCACTTCACGGCCTCTTTTATGTGTCTGGAGAGAGAAGGAGGAGCTGTAATTAGCTGCTGATATTAACAGGCTTTCTTTTGCTTTATGAAGTTGGAAATAAATGGTCACATTACTGAGCAGGCTGCTGGATACTCATCATAATTTTTTTTGAGTTGTTTTAAATGGGTGTAAGAGCTGTTGTTTCTGTGCTGCTTTCTTGCCTTTGTGTAATGGAGTTTTTCATTCTGTATCAAAGCAAATTGTGGTCTCAGTTCTGTTTATGTTAGCACACATGGAGATTGCAATCTCTAGCATGAGAACATGAAGAGGAGCAGGCAGCACAGCAGCATAGAGATTTGTACAGATATTTTCTTCAGCAATTTACAAATCTGAGTCTCAAACAGTTAAGGGGTTTTCACCTATTATTTTGTCTACTACAAAATCAGATAAAGCTTTCTAGAAAGCAGGACATTCTCAGAAGTGTTTGGCAGCAGTTTCATAAAAGTGTCATATTGCCATTGCTTTTCACAGTACTCGTAGGAACTTAATTTTCTCCAGCTACTATCTCCAAGTTGTCTGAAACTGGCCAGAGGGCTAAAAAATTATTGGACAGGTCAGGAATCCAGGCAAAGGTGGAAGGTGAGCAGAGGAATGAGTTTAATGGTAGAGAGCTTCTTTGATGCTCAAAACAGTTCAGAAAGCAGCACACTTGACTGAGTTACAGAAGTCTCAGCAGCTGGAGTATCACACCATGGACAGATTTTTATTAAGTGTAAGTAACAGTCAAAGAAGAAGCTCCACCAAAGATAAAATTTCTCCCTCACCGTACAATATCAGCTTTTCCTGAAGTTTCATGAAACACTTGCCACTGCTCTCCTCCTAACAATTGCACCAGCATATTTTTCATCAAGGGATTTTTCTTTTTTTTCCTCTTCACAGTTTTTTATTTAGAGAGTGAGACAACTATGATTTAAGCCACAGGAAATGTTTCAGTAGCATTAAATGAAAACCAAATCTTAGAATTGTAGAATCACAAAATGATTTGGGTTGGAAGCGACCCTAAAGATCATCTCTTTCCAACTCCTCTGCCATGTGTAGGGACACCTTCCACTAGACAGGTTGCTCAGAGTCCCATCCAACCTGGTTTTGAACACTGGGCATCCACAGCTTCTCTGGGCAACCTGTGCTGGTGTCCCAACTCCCTCACAGTAAAAGATTTCTTTCTAAAATCTTATTTAAGCCTGCCCTTTCAGTTTAAAGCCATCTGCCCTTAGCCTATCACTGCCTGCCCTTGTCAGAAGTCCCTCTCCAGCTTTCTTGTAGCTTCCTTCAAGTATCTGAAGGCACTACAAGTTCTCCCCAGAGCCTTCTCTTCTCCAGGCTGAGCAGCCCCAACGCTCCCCACCTGTCTTCCTAGGAGAGGTGTTGCAGCCCTCTGATATCTTTGTGGCCCTCTCTGGACTCGCTTCAATTCAACATTCTTCTTATGCTGGGGTCCCCTGGAATGGAGTAAAGGGGGAGAATTCCCTCCCTCAGCCTGCAGCCAGTGGTGCTTTGGATGCAGCCCAGGACACGTTTGGCTTTCAAGCTGCAAGCGCACATGGCTGAGACCTGTTGAGCTTCTTGTTCATCAACTCCCCCAAGTTCTTCTTCTCTGAGAGAAGGCTGCTCTCAATCCATTCTCTGCCCAGCCTGTATTTTCGCTTGGGATCGCCCCAACACAGGTACAGGAGCTTGCACTTGGCCATGTTGAACTTTAAGAGATTCACTTGTGCCCACCTCTCCAGCCTGTGCAGATCCCTCTGGATGGCATCCCTTCCCTTCTGTGTGGTGACTGAACCTCTCAGCTTGGTGTCCTCAGCAAACTTGCTGAGGCTGAACTTAATCCCACTGTCCATGTTGCTGAAAAAGATGTTGAAGAGCACCAGTCCCAGTCAGAGACCAGGAGAAAGACATCAGCACTCATTCTAAAACATACATTGATGCTCATGTTTGACTATAGCAAGTACCTGAGGAAGCTTCTTCCTAATTTTGTTGAACAATAAGCACTGTAATCTTTCAGGCTGAGTCTCAGTAGTGGCAACCTTAAGGACAATATTAACTGACTTAATAGATCCTTGCATTTGTTTCAACATATATGCTCTTCTAACCCACTTTCCCTCTTATCCAACTTAAACCCAAACTCTATTTTTAAAGTTTAAGTTTTCTCTCGTTCATATTGCAAATATTTTATCCGGGTATCTACTCATCTTAAGACCTCAATAAGTAATACTTGATGGAGCAGTTTCCCTTGCAAACTGTTCGTGAAGCTGCAGTCTGTCAGGGCAGTTCTGCTTCCTTTTGCTAGCCAATCAGTGGAATCTCTCAATATTCCTGCTTGTTCCTGGTTTAGAGATGTGGGAGTGGCAGCAAAAACTTGAGTTTGCTACAAGCATAGAATAACGCTATCTACAGAAATTTTTAATAGACTGAATCCCTGTACATCCTTGCTTTTTCAATAAATGATAGACATCTTTTCAAACTGCAATTTTTATCCTTAGTTACACAGCAGTACTCCAGCTGATGGTATCATCTACCCTTTCTTAGAGCATATTTTCTGTGCTAGAATGAAGAGTAAGCTTAAAATTGAAGATCCTTATTTTGCATAATTATATGTAAAGGCAGGAAATGTATTTCTATCATTTATTGAAGCTTTTTACAAGAATTCATCCCTGAATTCTGAACGAAAGTACATTTTATATGTATAGAAAATACCAGCAGTAGCAGTCAAGAATAGCTATGGTAACAAGTCTAAGAGATTTTGACTCATATCATAGTCAGTGAATAAAATCTCTTTACATGAAATATCCCTGAAGACTTTTTTTGAGCAAAATTATACAACTGTTTTTCCCGGAGTGTGATGGTGTATCACACAGCTGACAAGACCCAGAAAACTGGTACACTGCTGAGGGCTCTTTTCACAACACATGCCTAGCAATGCGGATGCACACAGGGTCTAAATTCACTACATGTCTAACAAAAGGTGTTGCTTTATTTAAAGAAAATTCATTTTCTAAGTAATCTTCCTTTAGAAGTTATAGAAGAAATCTTGAAAAGGAAATAAAAAAAAGCTGCAGAAGGTGCCACCAAAGAGTTGCTTTTAAACTGGGATCAAAAAATTGAATAGGATGTTTATTTTACATGCATGACCAAGAGTAAATGTTAAGGAAAGTTTCCTGTCTGACCATCTGGGAGCAACTCTCACAGTCACACTCTCACCCCCTCAAGCTAAGACTGAGGTCCCTTCGCAGCCATACCCCCCACTCTCTTGCAGTTTGAGACGGTTTCCGTACTGGATCGACTCCAGGTTTCCCATAGCAGTCTTAGATGTCTAGATCCTTAAAATAATTTAATCATGTTGCATCAACTGAATAGCACCTTGAGCTGGTGCCTCCGAGGAGGAACCTGAGCAGAGGAACCCCTGGGGTTTTATTCCCTTACAGTCTGATTATGTGAAAGTCTGGGCTCCTCAGCTCCTGCTGCATCTCTGGGTGTCCCTCACCTGTCTGGCCACAGGTCCCTGTGCCCTTTGTTGTGCGAGGGTCAGCAGTTCATAGCCTCTTGCCTGGAGCTCTGCCACCCAGAGCTTAACCTGCACCTCTGCTGCAGCTGCACATTGAGCTACCTGCACCAGATGTATTCCTCAACACACAGATCCTCCAGACTGCAACATCAGTGCCCTTCAGCAGGATGGTTCTCACTCTCAAATCATTGCTGTGAGGAACTGTGAGGAAAAAAATTCTACGTGAAATTATTATTGACAGTTTGCACTCCAAGGTCATCTACTCCAGGGTTCAACAGGGACATAATCCATTGTTGAAATGTCTATGGAAATTATTATTAAGTAAGCTCATGAGGAATTTTATAACAATAAGGCAGTTGTAGTTTTTATCTCGAGACTTTGTAAAAAGAGTTTCATCAGAAGTTAAAAAAGTATTCGTTACATTCAGTTAATGTTTCAAAGAGTGAAAAGTCTGTACTTTCACAGAGAGGTGTACTTGTGCTTTATTGGCTACTTAAATACTACCATGTTTGTAATCAGGTTGCTTTGACTTCTGATAAATCTCAAACTAACGATAAAGCTAATGGCAGCCTACACTCTGTACACTTGACATTCTCCTGACTTATTTCCTGGGGTATTTGTGACTTCAACTACTCAAGTCTACAATGGAGCCGTCTTAAAAAGAAATAAACATCATCACATACTCTGCTTTTTTTCAAATGTCAGAAAATGAGAACTTGCTAGGAACAACCATTTTAACCCAAGGCTTGCTTTTAGTAGGAGGTGTTGCAACACTGTGACTGCTTTATTTAAGTGGCATTCGGAGAGTTGTAATGCACTTTGGACACTCCTACGATTTGTGCTGTGATATGAGTAGTCCGGGAGGCAACCAGTCAGATTCATTCTGAGTTTTATTCTTGCTTAAAAGGGGAGCTGTCATAGTATGTCACCTGCAAAATACACCTCTGTGTCCTGTTTCTGACCATGACTGGCAAATGATTCTCTTCTGCTGAAGATAAGTCTTCATTTGCTCCTACTTCATAATCCAACAGAGGTCACTCTAACATGATCCCATAAGGTCACACCAGCAATCAGTGGAGAAAGAAACACTGGCCAGCCAGATAATTCCAGACTGCATTTTGAATGCATCATTCACACTCTCAATTTTCACAACTTTCTGACCCATCTAAGCACCAAAAAGCAAGGTATCTTATTACCAAAAGGGCTCAAAAAAGTCCTCCTTGGATAGATTTTATTCTGTTTTAATTCTACTGTCTTCCATTGGAAAATGTTCCCATGGGTCAGTTTAAACTCGCTGCACTTTTCTGCTCCATCTTGTAGCAAGAGGAAAATTTACTTAGGTTCCCTGCCCCAGGCTTCAGCTCTTTCCCATCTTCTCTGAATGTTCTGGTATTCTGGACTAACGTATAGCTGCAGCTTTCTGCTTACAGATTCTCCCAGAAAAGCAAAGGACTTCTCTCTTTTATCTCCTTCCATCTGTAGCCATGAGGAGGGAACTTAATAGGGAGGTTTCAGTCTAATTCTGGTCCTCAATGATATCACAGCTCTTTGCATAGCTCTGTTGGGCAGCACCCACAGGATCCTTATATGCTCTCGGGGAGTGCTGTGTAGCCAGGGATACTCTGCTGATTCTTTCTTTTGAACATCCCTTCTGTCCTTTTCTTCATTTGTTGTCGTGCATTTTTGTACCAATTCTTAGTTCTGACCCCCACTCCTTTTTCAAGGGCTCTTCGTTATTTGGTATGGATTTCTTCCAACTCTTTTTATATATTCTCCAAGAAAGGTACTTAGAAGAATATCAGAACTGGGCAGCCACACAGCAACACCTTCTCAGTGCTGCTCCTGCCAGACTGAATCTTGGACAGATCCTGAGCCAATGTTACAATTCCTCTTCTTCCGTCTCAGTTACAAAAGTGAACAGTACACAATCTGCCCTGGAATTCCAGGAGAAAAAAACCCAAACAAATAAACACAAAAAACTCAGCCATGTGGTGAATTTAATGTGTCTTGATGTATCACCATGTAGATACTTCTACATTTCTTTAAAACTCAACAGCACATGATAGTTCTCAATTTCTGTTACTGTGGGGATCAAAATCCCTTAGAAAGATGTCTAGGAAATTCTGTCTCTGAAGCTACAACTTATCCCTTTTCTCCAAATTGCCTGTTGCATTACGCAATTATTTGCTTTGCTTATGTACAGACCAAGCCACATCTCCAGACCTGCCACGGTAGGGGTTTTTTTCTAAGTGGGAACAGCCCCACCAAGATGGATAAACTCTGCCATGTCATAAAGGTCTGATAGAACAAGCTGAAGACATGTCAGAGCTCAAATACAGGAGCTGTAATTGTCTCATATTTGGGCAGTTTAAGAAGATACTCCCCCTTCCTTTATCTTCTGAATACAAGAACAGAAAGAATTTATTCTTATTTTCCAGCTTCCAGTTACATGTTACTTTCAGTGAAGTATTGAGGAGTTTTGCCAGAAAGCAACATTTAGTATGATGTAGGAGAGGCTGACTGGCTTAAATGACAGAAAAGTAACCTGTGACACATATATTTCAGTTCCATCCTGCAGCCTTCTAATTTCTGCATCCGATGCAAGGACAAGAAGTCTGTGTGACTAGCAGAGAGTGGATCAGCAGCCCCTTTTGGCAGCAGTATACCTCAGATGTGAAATGGAACTACACACTAAATTTACACATATGCATTTCAGTGAGCAGAGCTGTGTTTGAGTAATAGATGGCAGCATTTGGTATTAGCTCCTCACATGCATCACACAGTGAAATCATGTTCAATTTTTTTGTGGTGTAACAGACAGAGTATAAAGCCTCCCATTCAAAACATTGATCAAATTATAGTCATAAATAAAACTATGAGTTCAAAGTAAAGAGGACTTTGTCCCAGTGACGGATTTTGTCTGGGAGATAGATTTATCATATAGAATTTGATCATGCCAAATCCTTAACAGTAAAATAAGTAGTTCAGACTTATCACTCAGTATTGAAAAAATAATCTGGATTTCTCTACTCTTCATATGCAAGTTTTCTTTGCCTCTATGGAGCTACACATTTGAGTTAAATGTCAGCAAAAATCACCAGTACAAATATAAAATGTGTCACTGTGAATCATACCACTAAATTTATGTAGTAATTGACACTGGCACAAACTTCATCTCGTTCTTGTATGACCCAGTCTATTTTGGGCTGTCATTTTTTCCACCCAGTTTCCTGAGAATTACAGGAAATTATTTACTCCTCTAACTGTCACCTTTAAAACTTCTGGGATTCTTTGGCCAATTTCAGCCAAGGCAGAGATTTCAAAGATATTCTATAACTACGTATTTTATGGAAAAAGGTGGCCACTATGGCTCAAAGACCTTACTACTGTGCTGGCAAGTAAAAGAGCAGCAGTATGAGCCCTTTATTGCACAGCAGAGTATATTTTTGACCATGAGTCACAGACCCCAAGGAAATCAAATTTTTGCTATGTTTGATGTTTGCAGAATGCATCAAAACCAAGGATTACCTGTGTCACACAGTGGGCTCCTATATTGAAGCTCCACCATTGCACTTCAATTTTCCAGGTCTTTATTGGCGGTTGTTAATTTATAATTGTCACATTAAAAAAAAAAAGTTAGATGCCTGTATTATAAAACTACTTTTATTCTTTAATAAAATCTGATTATCTTGTTAAATGCCTATTCATGCATTCAGTTGAAAATAATACTGAATATTTTTTTAAAAAATTCCTTTTCATGAAAGCAACCGATCCAATACAATTTGTTCTGCTGCTTACAGCCTTATTTCTGTATGTGTCTTTCCCAACCAATTTTAGATAGGGATAATGTATGGTAGGGCAGGAAAGATAAAGATTTTAGAGAAACACAACCAAATTTTTCCAAGGAGAGGATTCATTCAAACTGTCTTGTTTTTTAAGACAACATTATGAACCCTGTGTATTGGGTTGTTTATAAAACCCATTGCTGTTAGGGATCAGTTTCTTGGAGCCTGAGATGTCCAAAATCAGATTAAGTGCATTCAACTGATTTTGCCAGTCTGCAAGATTACAAGTTAATGTTTGTCCTGACATAAAGATGTCCAGATTTTGAGCAGAAATCATTCTTTTTTATGGCCCATGTAATTTTCTTCTAGAGAGGAAGTTCACTCAGTTGAAAAAAAGATAAATTAATACAGTAGTCAAATAATGTCATAATCTAAGGAATCAGTTTGTTAATTCTACTCACAGCTTCCCATGAGTTTTCTACCTTTTTTGTGGTTGTACAGCTCTAAAGGCTTCTTGATGAGTGGTTTTAAGATTCCTGTAGTCAGCTCATTATTTGGAGATGGGATTACCACATCATATAGTTCTATTTCCAAAAATATATATTTTCTGACATTGAAAGAATAGAAGTCTTAGCAGTTATTCAATGCAGAGAAAGAACTATGAAGCATCGGACATCAGGTCTAGATCCCATGATATGATATAACCTTTGAAGTGTTTCCAGTTCCATTTCAATGGGCAAAACTTTTATTGAAAGAACAGGCCAACAGAAGAGCAGTCAATGCATATTTTCTACCACTTAATACTTCAGCATTAGACATCTGTCTCAGGAGAAAGGAGCTGGGTGAGAGGCTTAATATCTTGAGATTTTTACACAAAATCAGTTCTGGAGCCCAAGATGGCTCATTTACAACAAAAGCACAATCTGAATCAAAGTCCTCTGAAGGACTTTACTTCCCCTACTATCTGATTAGGTTAAGGTCATATGTGCAGCACTATTTACTGCTGGGCTATTGCTCCTGTCTTAATGGAAGCAGAAAGGGGAATTCATACAGGAGACGTGGGAATTTACACAGCTAATCAATTGGAGCCTTGTGGCTCAACGTGGGAGCTCTCTTTTGTGCCCTGAGCGCAGAAGAAGTGGAGTCAGGGTTTCGTCTTGTGCGTGCTGCTGAGCACTTGAAAGGCACAGGAAGGGAGTAGGCTTTGTCAAGAGCTGGTGGGAATTGAGCAGTCACTTGAACCTAACAGGGACTGAACAGGCAGAAACTTGTTGCATGTAGCGTAGGATCATCATGTGGGTCGCACTCAGCAACAGACATAAACAACATTATCTGCATTTACACACGAGCCTTTGCGGGAGGGATTGTTCCTGCATTACAAGAACTAAGGCATCATTTTCCACAGAAACAGGTGCAGTAGTTCTGCAAGATTCCAGTCATTTAAAATATACTCAAATAATATTGATTAAAGGATCCCAGTCATTTAACAGGTATTTTTATTTGTAAGAAACCTTTCTGACTTCAGTGTGTTTCTTTGTACCAAAACATCCAGGCAAATAGGAGTAACTGCAGAATGGGATGCCAAATCTGGCAAAAAAAAGAAGCTGGCTCTTTCACTGAAACACAGCAATAATCTCAAACTGGTGTTGATAAGGAGGACTGTCATTTGCTGCATGATTATATACAAATCTATTTCCATGCAACCTATACATTTATTTAGATTCTTTCCATTAATGTCAGAGATTGCTTAGTAAGGCACAACCATGACATCCTGTAGGACAAGTAACAATATTTATGACAGCAATGAAGAGAGGAAATGGTACATAATTAAGTGTCATAACTGCTTTAAAAAAAAAGCAAAGAAGAAAAACCTAGATTAATTTGTCAGCTATGTTTGCTGTGTAAGCATCATAGTCCAAACCCAGTAAGCCCTATATAGTTCATGTTCTGGGTCTTTATAATTAAATTTTTCTATTGCATTTAATTTTTCAACGTATTTATTGATGGCCATTGTGGATTCTCAAGTTACAATCATACCAGACTGCACTAGGAAACTACCTTAATCTTTAAAAATCCTCTAGTTATCTATGCTTATTTCCAAATGCAAAAGAAAATACTGAAAATTATAACATTGAACACTTATAGACTTTTTTTTTAAGTAAACAAAGCAAACTTGTCTCCATTTTATCACTAAACTATAAAATAAACTACTTATTCCTCAAAGTTGTTTATCTAGTGTGGGAACGGACTCTATCCAAAGAGAAGCTCTTCAGTTTGGTGTTCTGGCTGAGACAAGTCTTTCATAATGTAACAGCTCAACACCACTGAGGTCACCCCCACTGGTGAGCTGGTACCTCACATGCCTCATTACAAAACAGCTTTCTTCATGTAACACAGAGCAACATTCAGTAAAAACAGGAGAAAAATGAAAGCACAGAAAGGTAATGTCATTTATGTTTAGAGATTGGAAAGAAATTTATTTGACTTCTACAATCCCTGTACTATGCTATAGAGCTCTGTATCTGACATTCTCTAAAAATTCTGTAAGAAGGGTTTTCTTGGAATACTTAAGGGATGTAAATAGATTTTTCATCTTAACAACAAACAAATATACCAAGAAACAAATCCATATACTAGATCCTCTTGTCTGCAACACCCCCAGAAGTTCTACAGAGCAAAAGATCCCTATGGCATTATTGTTTCTCTACAATATATTTTGATTTTGCTTTGAAACAGCATCCTGCTATTTTTTTTTTATACTACCTACCCCAAGCACTCAGTTCCAGTGAAAGTACTCGTTGAGAATAAGAAAAGATATTTTTCCAGTTGGGCTCAGTCTCCCTTGGATCAAATTCTGTTCTGCTGTCAGGTCTATGGGGAATAATCAAGCAACATTAACAGTCTGAAATAAGATGTATAACAGCCTGCAACTGGACTTGCTTTTTTTTTTTCTTTTTTTTTTTTCCTAAGGAACGAGACCATTTCTAAACTCCTCACAAGGTGTACAAGCTAGAAATTTCTTTATTAAAAAAGCCTTGGCCATTGGTGATTTGCTTAGGGAAACTGCATTCAGATATAAAAGAAACAAATGAAACTATAAATTATTCACCATTGTATTTCCTAAGCATATTGTGCTACACAGAGGTATTAATCTGAGGGCAGAGTATGATCTACTTTTTTTTACAGAAGTGCATTCAGGATTTTATTCAGTTAACCCCCTTCAAGTCCAAACCTGCAGATATTATGGCTTTGCTTTTTACGATGTCACCCTAGGGCCCAACCTTGTTTCAGCCTTGGAACTTCCCTTTTTTTTCCCTTCATAAATACTGTCTTTTGTTACTCAGTCTTTTTCCACTTATATTTGATGGAGCTCTTTGCTGACTCACTCACCGGCCCAGCTCTCAATATCACTTCAGGAATTTCCTCTGATTTCTCAGGACTTGTTAGCACACTTCCTTATTGGCTTCAATTTTATTCCTTGCTGGGTTCATGCCTTAGAGGCCACTTCACTTCCCACATCCGCCGAGTTGAGAGCCTTTGCTCTTCTGTCTTTAGCAGTGAAATGGGTATTTTATTCCTTTGAAGAACATCTTCCCTATCATTCTTTCTCCAACTTCATACCAATTTCACAACACCAAGTGAAATTATTACTTTGCCATTTCATCAGCAGAACATTAAATGATGGGGAACTTTTCTCTTCTTGACAACCTTTACCTTAACCTTCGATGACTCTATTAGAAGGCAATGATCATTGCCACAGAGTTTTTATCACATGTATTCATGCCTTATGCTGACTTCCAACTTTCCCTTTTCCCCTTGAGTTAAAGTGCTAAATATGAGTTACTTTATGGCAATCTGTAACTAAATGAGGGTAAATAGACAAGTCGTGTTTTAAATCAGTACCTTGCCTGTGTAAAGGAATTTCATGTAGATTTCAATCAGAGATGTTTCTGTTCAGGAGATGAGATTTTAATGGAAATTTTCTATATAGAATTTCATCAGATTTTTTTTTTAAATTACCCAATGGGATTGATTAGAACTTAATGTTGGTATGAGCAACCTGGGCAAACACGGGATGTATGTATGCTATTACATAGTTTAGAGTGAAACTGTCCTTATTTAGAGGTGTTTGGATGGTCATGCATATTTATGGCTTTTGGGTAGAAGGCAAACTGGACAACAAGTTTGATTCTCACTGCTTTTACTGAAGTCTGCAGTAGTTGTGTTGACAGTATTTGAATCACAAGGAGGATGAATAATTTTAACTTAATTTCAAGCTTGGATCTGGGATTTAAGAGAATAGAACAATATAATATAAGAATAATTAATTCAAGGGAGACAGAGATGGATAAGATAATCAGAATATGAACAAACTCATGCAGGCTTTCCAAGATGCCACAGGAAAAGTCAATTATTTTAATTTTCAAAACCAATGTCTCTTTTCACATTGGAGATTACTTCCAGATGTGAAACCAATGCGAAGAAATTTTTTTCTTTACAAAAGCAAAGATAAAATAATAAGTGGAATTTCAAGCTTTTGTATTTCCAGATGTTCTTATTATATATATTCCCTTCTAAATGGTAACCACATGTGGCATTAAATATTTCAGCATAGATTTAATGTCTTTGGTAGTTCCTGGATTTTCAGTTCTCTGTTATGCCGTCATTCATGAAGTAGAGAACGTGCTTAACACCTGTCTTTTCTGCCATTCTCTTCAGGAAGTCTCCTGGTGCTCTGTCATCTTCTCTCTACACTCTCTACCTTTGTCTCCATGGTCCTGGGGAAGGAAGCCCTGGTCCTCACACACACCTGGGACACCACGTGGGAGAAGGAGATGTCACTTCTCTCTGCTTTTGGTCCCAATGGAAGTTTTATTTTCCCTTGCAGAGCTCCTTACTGGACGAAAGAAATTTTGCATTTCAGAGCGAAAGTCATCCCTCCCATTTTGGAAGGAATCACAGAATCATAGAAAGTTCAGGGTGGGAAGGGACCTTTAAAGTTTGTCTAATCCAACCCTCCTGCAGTGAGCACAGAAAGTGGAAGGAAGGAAAGATGTACTGATCTAAAACTTGCATTTCCGACAGGCAGACATTATAAAAACTACAGTTTTCTCACCATCACACTATAAATATAGAAGTACTGTTGTTTACAGTTAGACCAATTATATCATTAAACCATCAAGTTCATTAAGTTGCATTTGATAACACTGAGCCACAGTCCACTCTCAGGATCAGCAGATATAGCGACTGCACTTTAACCACTATGCCCACTTGCTCATTGAGATAGTGGAAAGAGGGGTCCACCTGGTCAGTAACATTTACTCTTGCAAAACAAAATGCAAAGTATTCTACTTCAGAAGTTTTTCTGCACAGAAAAGAGGATGTAAGTTAGTAGTTCTTTATTAATGCTCTAAGTGAAGAGAAAATGGAAAATATCATAGACAGTGTTTACATGTGGATACTAACAGCTAGAATGGTTAAGTATTCTGAAGATTTGCAAACCTTGGCTAATTCACCCATCAATACCTAGAGAAAGTAAAATCCTGAGTCTTTAAATGGTACAGTATTTATGGTGGCACTACGTGCAGTGTTCCTGTAGTAAAGAAAATCTGATTGCTACCAAACATACTGTCAAGTCTGAGGTCCACAATTTTTACTCAAAAGAATTACTCAAGCCCATTAATTACTAAAAACAGGTGTAAAAAAAAAAGAAGAAAAAATGGTTCTTTCATGCAACCTAAATGTTAAAGGTTTTTGACGAATTTTAAAAAAGCTTTCTATTCCATAATGAGAAACTGCAAATAGAGTATCCCTTAGCTCTGAATTTTATTCATACTGTAAATTTCTAAGGAAATGCTCAATTTTAAAAATTAAATAAATAATCCTTGAATTTCTGCTAGGTAGCAGCCACCCTCTGTGATTAGGATTCTATTCACTGTTGCCTTTTTTCAGGTATTGTAATTATAGCTTGCAAACTGAGGGCACAAGATAATCATTATCTGCACATGTTTACACGTTAAAGAAAATGCTGAAATATATTTTACTGCTCCACTCTGAAAGTGTGAATGTTCTCACGCATTTGCTATCCCACTGTATTATAGTGATACTTGGTGCGGCTGCACAGTCTCCCATCCAAACTTATTCTTGAGCAATTTCTTGAAAAATCAAATGGTACTCTTAAATATACAGGTATGAAAAAGCCATGCTATGGATTGTTGTAACTTTTTCTACATGCACTTCTGTTTGGCTTTGAAGCAGGGGCAAATCTTTACAGCTCTAGCTGGTGTTTTCAAATGCATGTAATTTGAAGCATGGCTCTGTTTCATACACAGCAGTTGAAAGAGAAAAGTGACCTCTAGAAATGCCATCCCCAGTTGCCCATGTCCCCATTACTGTTTGCTGACAAAATCCTAAAACACCTCATATGTTTGAGCCTATGCATTGATTAATGCTGCCAGAATCCTTAAAGAAGATGTAATTTTTCTAATCTTTGGGGAAAAATAAAAAGAAAGGGAAGTGTTTTGTTTTGTTTACCAGTGCACTTGCAAAATGTGTGTGAGCAGGGCAGTGTATTCCAAAAGTGGCTCCTAATTCTCATATTTGTTGAACACTGGTTCTGTGAAAAATCTAGTCAGGAACAGAGAGAAAACTAAGTGATTCTTTCCTTCTCACCCCTGCTGCCCTCAAAAAGCAAGGAAGCCTTTATCCTCCAAAACAGAACGTCTGTGCAAGAAGTTGCAGTCGGTAGTGTCAAAACATGTTTAGACCTCTGATTTTAACGGTATAAAGTGACAATTCCAGTGGCTACTCATCTGTCACTGCTCTCCACGCTCAAACATCGAGCCGCCAGCACACTTTCTCGGCTGCAGAACCATCTATTTTCTGGAGGGATGTGTTTATGTGTGTGGTGATTTCTTTTTCAGAGGCATATGAACACGTCTGCTTAAATCTACCCCGCAGATGATTTGCTCTGCAGTTCTGTTTATCTTGCCTGTACACTTACACAAGGGCTGCATTCCACAATGAGCTGAGGCATCAGGGGCAAATTCACCTCAAGGAGATTTGCTGTTCTCAAAAGTGAAGATCGAGTTGATTTGAGGTAAGTAAAACTTCATTGTAGTGTTTGGCTGATATAGGTGGAAACTGGCAAATGTTTAACACCTCTGAGGCTGTTACAAATGTGCGGCCAGTGGGCTGCTGCTATTTTTGTGGACCTTCTGCGAAGACCTTTACAGATAGCTTCTGGAAATGAAGGTACTTTATTAGAATAGCAGGTTTAATGGTTTGGGAAATACTTTTAACTAATGTTCCCGCTAGCAAATTGACTATCTGAAAAAGATAGACTGAAAAAAACTGACTAGAAAAAAAAAGACATCTTCTCAAAGATGTCTAAGATGTAAATGGTCTTTTTTTCTGAGCGTGGAGGTTGTGTGTTGAAACCTGCTGTTCAACAATCCCAGCTGCATGCATGTTATTATCCCAGCACTGATTACAAGATTCCATTGACCACAAGCTGCCTGTTTGCCTGTCTAGATGTTGTGATTAGTGTACAATCAATCTTTAATCCAATCAGAAATCTCTCTGCCTGCAGCTGATAAAGGTCTCGGCAGGGCACTGATGAGGCTGGAGCCCTGGTATCTCTGAGGGGACACCTGCAGCATGTGAGGTGCAGAAGCTAAGCAGGCTCATCTAAGAGAAAGGAATTAAGGTGGCCTGCAAAAAATCTGATAAACAGCATTCAAACAGAACAAACCAGGCAGCTTAAGTGTGGGGCTCATCAGCCTCACAGACCTTGGAGTGCTGCTGTTCTAAATCCCAACATGTGGAGAAGATCACCTTTTAGCTCAGGAAGACCATTCAAGATAGAAGATTTAGTTTCTGGCCATTAAAAGAAGAAGACAACAAATAATTTATCTCATTGTACGATTTTCTCCAGTGCATGAATTCCTCTGTACTACTTCAGCTTTGTACTTCATTGTCTGCTCTTCTTCACAGGAGTCTGGAATGGCATATAGCTGTGACTTTCTGAAGTGTAGCGCAAAGAAATAATTGCCTGTTCTTTGCTTCTTCTTTTTTAATTCCTTGACCCAACTTTAATTTATTTTCTCTCTTTATCTCAGTATTCTTTCCTAATTCTGAAGATGGGATACTTATAATTACAGATCATATTAAAGCTGTTAAAAAATAGCACATTATTATGTGATAAACCTGCATGCTTTATATCAATCCTTGTTGATCCACTTCAGGGCAAACAGTTTCTCATAACTTGCTTTCTATGATATGACCCATTCTTATTACATTACCATTCATAATTAGAGAGAATGACAACAAACTGCCTTATTGAAAGCTAAAGAACTTCCAAAGTACCTCTTTTGTAACCATAAAAATCTCTTAACCGCTTAAATGGAAACCATTGTTTTTATTTGTTGTATAATTTTTTTAAACACAATTATCTGAATTATCTTTATTTCTAGAAATACAGATTATTTCCACTAACCCTATAGATTTGTTATCCTTTGTAACTCCTGGGTGAGCTATACTCCTGCTTTCAAGCTTTCCACGGCATTTTACACCCATTTGAGATACCTGCAGCAAAGCTTACGTTTATCTATATTCACAATAAGCCTAAGATCAAAAGAAATATAATTATTCTGTCTGTGAAGTCTTTTTTTCCTATATGACCATTTCAGATTTAATAATTTCTCTGATTTCAAAGTCTCTAATCAGTAAACAATGAACAGCATCACAGGGAAATAATCTAATTGTCACAGCTCTGACTTTCAAAAAAAGCTCTCAAGACTGCTTTAAACTTGACAATTTTGGCAAAACCTATTGTTACAATGTTAAATGGTCGCAGTGCATGCAAAAAGAACAACAATCGAGTACATACAGGTATTTGAAACATGCACTTCAAAGTCAGCATGGTCTAGTGTAAACAGTCACATCATGCTCAGAGCACAGTTTAAGACTCGTTTTGAACTAAACAAGCTTATACCCAATGATTGTGCCTTTAAAGATATATGGAAAAAAATCTGCTCTTCACAGAATATGACCTTCATAACTCAATTTATGGGTCATTCCCTCACTTGTGGGATATTTTCAATATCATAATTGTAAAAAGAGAAAGAAAGGAAGGAAAAATGTTCAGTTATTCATTTTGCAGGGCCTTTTTATTAAAAGCAGAAATAACATTAGATGAAAATCATTTCACTGATAATTTTAATGAAATATGAAGTGCTTTGAATATATTTTATTGCAGGCAATATAGAAAAAAGGCATTGGCTGCTTAATGTGTCATTTAATGAATGGATTCCACATTGCCTTACTTTGCCACATTTGGAAGTGAAGACCATGCAAAGATGATAGCAAGTGCTTTCAAAAGGGGGCTTCTTCCCACATTTTTAAATTACACTTCACCTAATGGAAAGTGCAAAGTATAATGCAGCAGAAATGAGGCTGAACCAAAACATTGGAGCTACATACCTTAACAAATCTCGCTGAATTTAATCCTGTAAATGCATCTCTAATATGGAAAAAAACCTGATGTTGATAATGTCCTAGCATGCTGAAGGTCAGACTGATATAAGAAGGATCCCAAAGAAACAGAAATCTTGGCTAATTTGCAATAAGCTAAGCAGTTGCTTAGTTAGCCCAGCTGAAGGTGAGGAACCAGAGCGGAAGCTCTGCCCACAGGGATGCGAAGGTCATTACAGAGAAGGCTGGTAGGTGGCATTTGTTTAGACCTTCTCCAGCTCAGAGAAAACCAAATGAAATTTCCAGTGCTGCAGAAATACACCCTAATCTGCTCAATTTTTTTTTTTTTTTTTAACAGAGACATGGGTCTGACTCAGCAAGTTTCCAGTTATTAACCCTAAACTGCCTTTGTCTTTCTCTGGTAGCAGCTATCAGCTGCCACCTGAGGCTTTTTTCCAGTAAGCAGATTCATTCATTGTGTCTAAAATGAACAAAGCATAGATGATAGCTGTGCACTGGCCTTGAGGCTGGCTGGCACTGGGTGGCTGGGTCTGCATCACCTGCCCCTGTGTCCATCCCTTCGGAGCCCAGTGTCCCAGTTCATGCAGTCCTTCTGGCTGCCTAGGAGTGAGCAGCCAAGCTCCAACTCAGAAATGCTAACACTTGAGCAGTAAGTGGTCTGGGACTCAGAGCTTGGGCTTACCAGCTGGCACTTTTTTTAGCAGTGCAGGCATACCTGTTGGCCCACTGAAAGCAGCCTTCCACAGCCACAAGCCCTGGCTTTTAAACTAGCAAAGAAAAATTGTAGGAATCCATCAGAAAACCATGCAGTAGGAAATTTTATGATGTCATTACAAGTAGGCATCTTGCTTCCTGGTCATAATACCCCATTAAGTCAGAGATAGACTTTATATGGAAAAAAAAACTTGTAAAGAAGGTCTGAAGCTGGCATTACAAATGGAGGCTATTTTTCACGTACCACAGAAACCTCCATATCAAGCATGAGGAGGATCCCACATGTATTTTTTGGTCATTTTGGAAAAAGCCCTGCAGCAGAGAGGAGGTATATCTGCTCTGTTCCACAGGATGGCATGAAATGGATGAATGTCAGGAAATCCAGAATAGAAATGAAGGTGTCTCTGGCCTATGAATGTAAGAAGCAGAGACAGAGAGCAAAGTTTCACCTTGTGATGTTTTTCACATTTACCTTTCTGATGTCCAGGCTCCGTTGCCAAGTTACTGGCTCCACATGAAAATCAATGAATGATGCAAATAGAAAAGTCTGTATGTAACAGACACTGCTTGTTAACAGGAAGAACACCTTTCTTTCAAGGCATGGTAATGAGAAGGAAAAAAACCCATGTAGTAATATAATCAACCTTTTAAAATTGTTTTAAAACAGCTTTTTCTCAACACAAGACCTGCAAGTTTAACACCATATGGTCTTAAGAACCTAAGTCAGTTACATAGAAGTGTCAGGTATTGTTATAGATCACATTATCATACAGATCCATAAACAAGCAGCTGAATATTTTCTCAAATGGTTATCACTCTTGCACACCTGGTGTGTGTTATATATTAAAAATTAATGAACAAAAGTGAGAATTTTACTGTACTGCCATGCTGTCATGGCAAATTGCACCATCAAAATCCAATTGCACAACCCAGCTTAAGGCATCAGTACGACAAGAGTACCGCAGTATATAACTGTAGAGACAGGGCTCCATTAAATAAGATGTGAAACAGGGCAGCGTGGAGCCTGTAAAACCCAGGAGGTGCTGAAGGCAGTGTAATAGGGCCCCATCGTCAACAGTATCAAAGGCTGCTGATAAATCAAGACAATGAAAGAAAGAGCTTCTCAGTTAGCTTGAAGCAACAGATCCTCATTACAAACTCTCTCAAGAGCAGTTCCAGCACAGTAGCAATATCTGAAACAAGACTGAAATTTATTAGAAGGACTTTTGTGCATTAAAGCCAGAATGTCAGAACAGCGCTTTAGAATGCAAAGAAATCAAGGGGCAAATAAGGTAAGCTGAGAAATTGCCAGTAATTACACTTTATAATCTAGTGCAATTAAGAAAAATATTGTTTTGTCAGTGTTTCACTCCTCAAGAATCAAAACAAATGGCTATCCAGTTTCTGATTGGTCTGAGCTTCTAAACAGGAATTGACATACAGGAAAAAATCAACACCATCTCCAAAACACCCAAAATATTCGGGAGCAGTGTGATACAAAAAGACTGATCAGATGGTATTAACTATATCTGGCCTCTTGATCTCGAAGTTCTCTCAACATCTACGTGTTTTGTTCGGGACCTACAAGCTTACACCCAACCTATGGGCTCTGGGTGCCTCTGTTCTTCATTAGGATGCAGAAAGGAAGTGTGGAGGAATATCCATGCTTTCAGGCTCAGTCTGTCACACCCTGGCAGAGTCAGACCTCATCATAACTGCTATAGAAAAGGCAGCTGGAAGACAAAAGTATAGACCTACTAGATAAGGGTCTTCACCATAAGAGAGGAGATATACAGGACTCCAAAAACTGAGGTACACAATCTATGTAATGGACAGAGGCTTTTAGCAAAGAGATAATAGTGCTGGAAACAAAAAAACAAAACAAAACAAAACAAAACAAAATCAAGCCCATAACTCCCTCAGAACCACTTTGTCTACTGGGATGTAGATTTCCTTTCCTCTTAAGCATCCTGCCTGAATTTTCCACAGCACCTTTGCTTCAATAGGACAGGTCAGAATAAACAGTAAAGGCAGTTTTCTGGGCAGTGAAAGAGATGGATTTGTAAGTCTAGAAAGAGATGGATTTGGAAGTCTACAGGGTCCAGATCCCAGCCCTCCATCGTCCATGGTCAGAATAAAAACAGCCACAAAAATGCCCAGTTGAGTTCTCATCCCAAGAAGTCAACTATCTTCAAATGAAAAATGAAATCTGAAACCTAAGCAAAACAATATAACGGAAGGAAAGCAAGTGGAACTAGAAGACCCGAGAACCACTCCTTATTCCACCCTCCAACTTTCTCATGGGCACTATTCCAATTTGGAAATCTCTGAAGATGACAAAGGCACTTCTGGAGCACTGGAACTTTAATTCCAAACCATTTAGGGCTTCACAAAAGTACGACATGAAAAAAAGTATCATAAATCTGTAGCATGAAATACAAAGTGTTGCTGGTGTGAGATCTGAGATGACAAATATATTCGTAACTCTACATAATAATACATAAAATCCACAAAATAAGAAAAAAAACATGCTTGCAGTTTCCTGTATTAGAGCAAGTCTTAAGTTTAACTTCTACAATGAATTTTTTAGCTTAGGGTATCAAATTTTTAAATGGCCATTATAAGAAGTTTGAACTCTTAAGTACAGATCACCTTTCTAAAGCTTAGTCTAATATCTTTTCATAGGAATTTATAACTATTTAATATAAAAATTAAATCTAAGTTTTTGCAATGAATCTGACTGAAACTGGTAAGAATGAATTATAAATCCACATGACAGGGAAACAGAAAGTAATAGACTAAATTCAAGTCCTCTGCTATCCTGAGTTCTTACTCATTGAGTTCTTTCTCATATTACTTGCTGATAATGTTCGTATGGGACTCCATCGTGCCTACACTGTTAAAATTTGGGGCAAAATCCCACAACAGGCCTCACACAACCTGGTAAACATCCTTACCCTCACTATATATAAATATGAGCCTAGTGGTAATAATTTGCGTTCTTTGAGAGTGGTCTTTAGTGTGAAGGAGTAGCCTCAAGCTCCCACAGCTATGCATTTCCAAGGATTTCTGAGTTTGTCATAAGCATTATGTGGTAAGTATAAAGTAAAGGTAACACAGAAATTATACCATAGATAATCTCTTGAACATATCTCTCACTCTCAAGCTTGAAATGGTTCAGAATTTAGCAAGCAGCAAATAAAAACCCATTTCAATTGTACTTGAGATAGAGCTATTGCCAAAAGGCTAAGTTCAAAATATCTAGGTACCAGGTACGATTTTATGGGTTGGCATATACTCAAATTATAAAGAAATCTGAAGAAATGTTACTATACTTTTATGTCATACCAATGCAGAAAGATATTTACTCCAGTGTATTTTGTGTATTCTAAAATCATGTCCCGTGTTCAGCTGTTCTGTTACCTGGTTTAGTCTGCTCTTAATGAAGTCATTTTACTTAGTGCAGCCAGGTAAATGCCCCTCTTCATGCCTGTCTAGTCTTAGCAAGAAAACCCCCAACATTCTCATTATCAAAACAACATTTAGCATTACAAAATATACAAACTTTACGTATATCTTTGAAAATGGAATAGTAAATTATCCCAAATAAGCCAGATCTCACAACCTTCACCCAGTTTTTACTCACTGCCCATAAAAATTCGAGAAAATATTTTCTTAATTAGGAGTCTTGTAAAAACTTGTCCGGCTCATTGAAAAAGAAAATATTCAGAAGACTTGACCAATAGCAGTTCTGTGCTGTTAACAGAAGATGGATGCAATGGGTGGATGCACCTTTCTGTTCCTCTCATCACACAGAAACACGCAGCCGCAGTTTATCGTGAACTAATCTATGTCTGTGGATTGTGGCAGACAAAGTGATGCCCTTACAGAGGCTCTGCTGATTGGAGGGCACTGAAGAGCATTACTGTTCTCTCCTCTGTCCTGAGATGTTCTTCTCTGCTGGGGACTGCATGCACTGTCGTTTTTCTGGATGAAAGCAAGAAATCACCTTTTATCTGTGCATCACTTAACCAAGGCAAAGAGAAACACACTGAAAACTAGGGCATGTGGCCAGAAGCTTATTTGTTAGACAACAAAAAGTGGACAAGAACCAAGCCCACCTTTCTTTATCTTTAAAAACAAATTAAAGTGACATGGCCCCATGCTCTGAAATGTCATCCATCAAAAGTTGGCAACATTTTTTTAAGTAATAATGATTGAACTTGCTGTGACATCTTCATTGCCTCTAGGATTCCAGAAATTCTGTTGCTTTCCTAAATTGTCAATCATATAACTATTTAGAAACTCTCCAGCGAGATCAGCATTAAAACAGTCTGGAGGAGCCAAAGTAGAATATTCTTGAACTGAAAAATCTGTTCAAACTAGTGACTGCATAAAATAGTTATTTTCAATGTGTAAAAGCAATCATTCTTAGCAATAGTGTATTAATAGTGTTACTCAGCTGGTCAGCTGCGAGTGTGTTTAGTAGGGAAAGGACATGAGCCCACAGTCTCCCTCATCACTGGGCAGCTGTTGGGAAAAGGGTTTTAAGTGCAATACTCAATTCAGCTGTGTTAACTTATACTGATCCCGTGAAACTAAAAGGTTTGTTAGTCGGTGGAAACAGTTAATTCTTAGGAACACTTAGAACATGTTAGAAATGCATGGAAAAATACATATCNTACAAAATATACAAACTTTACGTATATCTTTGAAAATGGAATAGTAAATTATCCCAAATAAGCCAGATCTCACAACCTTCACCCAGTTTTTACTCACTGCCCATAAAAATTCGAGAAAATATTTTCTTAATTAGGAGTCTTGTAAAAACTTGTCCGGCTCATTGAAAAAGAAAATATTCAGAAGACTTGACTAATAGCAGTTCTGTGCTGTTAACAGAAGATGGATGCAATGGGTGGATGCACCTTTCTGTTCCTCTCATCACACAGAAACACGCAGCCGCAGTTTATCGTGAACTAATCTATGTCTGTGGATTGTGGCAGACAAAGTGATGCCCTTACAGAGTCTCTGCTGGTTGGAGGGCACTGAAGAGCGTTACTGTTCTCTCCTCTGTCCTGAGACGTTCTTCTCTGCTGGGGACTGCATGCACTGTTGTTTTTCTGGATGAAAGCAAGAAATCATCTTTTATCTGTGCATCACTTAACCAAGGCAAAGAGAAACACACTGAAAACTAGGGCATGTGGCCAGAAGCTTATTTGTTAGACAACAAAAAGTGGACAAGAACCAAGCCCACCTTTCTTTATCTTTAAAAACAAATTAAAGTGACATGGCCCCATGCTCTGAAATGTCATCCATCAAAAGTTGGCAACATTTTTTTAAGTAATAATGATTGAACTTGCTGTGACATCTTCATTGCCTCTAGGATTCCAGAAATTCTGTTGCTTTCCTAAATTGTCAATCATATAACTATTTAGAAACTCTCCAGCGAGATCAGCATTAAAACAGTCTGGAGGAGCCAAAGTAGAATATTCTTGAACTGAAAAATCTGTTCAAACTAGTGACTGCATAAAATAGTTATTTTCAATGTGTAAAAGCAATCATTCTTAGCAATAGTGTATTAATAGTGTTACTCAGCTGGTCAGCTGCGAGTGTGTTTAGTAGGGAAAGGACATGAGCCCACAGTCTCCCTCATCACTGGGCAGCTGTTGGGAAAAGGGTTTTAAGTGCAATACTCAATTCAGCTGTGTTAACTTATACTGATCCCGTGAAACTAAAAGGTTTGTTAGTCGGTGGAAACAGTTAATTCTTAGGAACACTTAGAACATGTTAGAAATGCATGGAAAAATACATATCCTTCACCAGAACTCAGAATTTTTCAAACAGAAACAGCCTGGTAGGTAGATGTAAACACCATCATAAGGACAATAATATAGCTTGAATTCCTCAAACCACTTATCTTGATAATATGTCACATACAAATAAAATGATTGTGTTCCATAAAAGTTGTAAGTATCAGTGCAAGAGATAATTCTTTTGAAAATCACTTTCATGTTTTTTAAAGGTGATACCTTGGAAAATACAATGATCAACATCTTTTATCACATTGTTGTTGTATTTGAACTGCAGCTTTTTATATTTCGAAGTTAATTGAAGACGATTTTTCTGTGAATCCAACCTGTTTCGTCATTTTGCCATCTTTATTTTAAAGTGATAGTGATGTTAAATACACAGAATTCTGAATCCAAAGTCCATGTCTGTATAAGCCAGTGGAAGTCTTTTGTTTAACATTAGGATTTTCTATTTCATTTTGGTGGATCAAGATCAAATATTTTTACCAGATGCTATCCAGGCAGACAAGTCTCTCCAGGTACTAACAGCACAATGTATGCATTTCCTTTCTCTCCTATAGAATTCAAGAGCAAACTTCAGCATAGAATTGTTTTGAAGAGCAGCAGCTGATGCCTTCCAAAGGCTGGAACAGGTAAAAATGCTGTCATATGGTGTAGCTGCATTGCTGTAGTTATCTGTGACACCAGAAAAAGCAGTCAGATATCTAATCAGATCTTCTGTACTTCTACAGTATAATTTTCTATGCTTAGACCGATGTATCGAACAAAAGAGACAGGCAGCAACTGTAAAATAAAATACAGGTTCTTCTCGTACCAGTGCCCAAGTGACTGCTACATGCTGACTTATCAGAGGAACCAGAGAAAGATGCGTCACATGTGTATATCCCATTCTGAGCAGCAGTCAGTTAGTTGTGATAGATAAACAGAAATGAAACATGACCAGAAAGAGCTGAGGTTAACCTTAAACTCAAATTAATAGGAACATGCCATGCTGTTGTTACATGCTAAACTTGGAAAGGCCAGCTGTGAGATTCTGAGAATGTCATGAACATCAGTCAGCACAAGCTGAATGATGGTGCTGCTCCATCCATAAAGCTCTATTTGAAAGACTCTTGATGTGACTTTGTCACAGCCCTCTATGCTATAGGCTTGGGAGAAGTTTTACTAACCCGTATTACAGCCAAGGGATGTGCAACCAGGAGCAGCTTCATCATAACTTCCTACCAGAAAGGATTACCTGCAGCTCGCTCTTTGGCAAAAGTAAAAGACTGGCTTAAGCTGGAGACCAAGAACGGCAAAGGAAAGGATTGGGGAGGGAAGTGGGGAGGAGAAGCCTGGAATTCAGGCAGAAATGTGAGGAGTGGCAGAAGGAAGGGGGAAGAAAAGGCACTTGCATGGGAGGGAGGAAGAGGTTGGGAGGAGAGCAAGACAGGGCATAGTCAGATTTCAGGAGCAGGATCAGGGTGCAGGTAAGTGTGGTCTAAGGATGGCTCTCTCACAGGACTGTGAGCTGTGTAACAGCTGTGGGGAAGTATAGACTGTGGACTAGATGACTGGGTGTGTTAGCAGAGAGAGAAGTAGAAAATGGGAGAGGGGAGGTAGAACGCTGGTGTGAAGATGAGAAAGAGATTTGGGATGAGAACAGATAAAAATTTCTGTGTTGAGATCGATGTTATGGGACAGGAAAACATGGAAGTCATGTCAAAATCATCAGAAAAAGGTGAGGATTAGAGAGAATGAAGTCCAAGAAGCTGTGGCGTGTGATGTTCCCAAGCCTACAGGAGCTACAAAATGTGTCATATTCCCACAAAAACAAGTGTGTCTGATTTTTCTTTGCCCAGAGAGCTCCAATCTGCTCATCTTGCACACACGACTCACTTCAAACTCAGTATCTCCAGAAGTGCAGATGGTCCTGTAAGTAATTGAGGATCCCTACAGAGTGAATGCTAATGGAAAAATACCCCACTTTTTTCCTTATCTTGAGCCATGCAAAGTATTCTTTACCATCTAATCCTGCATTCAATCTGTTACTTACAATAATATTGCAGTAAAACACATACGACTGGAGACCATCTGATTGTCAGGTTGTGTTTAACATGTTTAATGAAAATTTAATGTTCCTACAATTGATTTTTCTCTAAGTGGCACTGAATTACTTACGAATAACCTCATCTCTACTTAAAAAAAACATGCTCCTCTAATGACCTACAGCTAAATGAAGATCAAAATGATCTATAATGCAGCATATACTTGGCAACACTCTGAATCAAGAGCTTTCATATTTTGGGGACAAACAAGCTCTAGAAGAGATGGGTAAGAGAGAAGGAAGATGAAAGTGCCTTCCATCCTTGAGAGTGGAAAAGGCAAGTGGATGGGCTCGAAATGAAAGCCTTGGCAAGTGGTCATGCTAGGCCTGGGGACTGCTTTCCCTTGTACTTCCTTTTCCCTTCTCCCGCCTGCATTTTCTTTTCTCCAGCATCCTTGTTCTTTGTCTTTTTTTTTTTTTTTCCTGAATAATCCCAGAATGAATGAAGGAGTCAAAACATTGGATTTACTACTTTGGAAAGAGAGGATGTACCTGTTCCAATGCCTTCCATTCATGAATTTTTTTTACATCACTGTGCATTGGAATGGACCTATTTCACAGGGTAGAAAGGAGATCCACCAAATGTGTATCGAAGGATGGGGTATCCTGACTTGCACTGATAAATATGTTGTGTTCTCAGCCTTTTACAGGCAAAAGGGGAAAAAGCCGCCACCCTTCCAAAGGGCTTTAATTCTCATGGAGACATGGATTCTACATCCTCAAGGGGTTTGGAGGCACCAAGGGCAATTTGGTATTGATTCCATTAAAGTTGCTTCCTAGGCATGATTTCTGTAAGAAAGATGACTTAATCTAAGGTTATATAACAATGAAGAAATAAATTGCTTCTTGAGTCTTCCCCGAGGCTGTTGATTCCCACCCCCGGGAGCTGCTGCCACGTCCTTGCTGTACTGCATGCCCATGGGAGGATCACTCCACACCACTATTAAAGTGGTCATTTTGGAGCACACCAGAGAGATGCCAACTGCTTAAAGAACTAAAATGGAGGTTCACTTCAAGGTAGGTTATTAGGAAACACCAATTTGAATGCTAAAGATGAAGATGGAACAAAAACTAGAAATAATGCATTTATAGTAAAAAGTAAGACAAAGCTAAGTCAATCAGACAATAAGCATCATTAGAACAGAAATTAATACGCACACAGAGTGCTTCGAGAGAGTTGTTTACATTTTTCATAATGAGCTAGTTTCAGAAGATGAAGCAGGACTTTCACGGCTGGATTAATTAGGGTTCACTTTACACAGGAATGCAGAAGCCAGCAGTCAGTGTAATACTCCCAGAGAACTGGCAATCACTGAGCAAATTCCTCCCCTGTGACAACCCATTCCTCGTTAGTGTCGCTGATCACTCATGATGCACAAAGTAGCATAACTGTGCCAGCCACTTCAGAAGTGGCTCAAGTAACTCAGGTTTCAGTCAAGTACCCACTTGTGTATCAGCTAATGAAAAAAGGCAAGAGTGCTGAAGAATTAAAAAAAAAAAATAAATGAAAAAATTTCTCACAAAAATTGTCTTTCCCATGTAGAGCAGAACAGAACTGCATTG
Source organism: Oreocharis arfaki (assembly GCA_013398015.1). Taxonomy (NCBI): domain Eukaryota; kingdom Metazoa; phylum Chordata; class Aves; order Passeriformes; family Paramythiidae; genus Oreocharis; species Oreocharis arfaki. The sequence goes on from VZRR01008594.1 coordinate 1,100,468, forward strand.
TATTTTCCAGAGCCATCAACCTTAAATTGTGGTATGTGAAGGTAAAACTCTGATCTGTGATTTCTGCACCGCTGAATATCAATACATTGTACATTGACTAATTTCCTCACACTTGTCCTTCTGACAAGCTTATTAAACAATAATTTCCTGAAGAATGATGCTTTAGTGATTATCAGAGATAAAACCAGATCTTTAAAGTATTGTTCGAACAGTAGATTACAGAAACAGAAAACAAGGAGATAGGGATTTCATTGAAGAAGAAAAAGTCAGTGTTTTCCAGGACAGCTGTGCTGACATTTTAATATATCAATATGCATTTTACAATACAAAACTTTTGCAATATATAACAATTTAATATTAAAATTATAATTATGGAATTGATTCAAATTTTTCCTGCTATCTCAGATAACATGTAGGATGAAATGCAAAAGAAGAAAAAAAGAATGAAAGAACAGTGCGTTTTTGAAACGTATCTATGAAAAGGCATTTTATTACCAAATAATGCTATGAAAAATCTGGCAGCGTTATGGTAACAGAAAATCTTTACTGCAAATTCAACATATCTGTGGTACCACGTCTGTGGCACCACTATTCACACATCAGCTCAGAATGACATGTCCAAGAAGCAAAACTTCTAAAGTAGTTTAGCATAACAAATATATTTGTCTAGTCAATCAGGGGCACAATGATTTCTCATTGGAGAGTATGAACTGCAACCCAGGAAACATCTCCAACTTAAAGGCACTATACATTAAATTCAGCTTTTTGAACTGACACTCTGTGGTCTGAACAACAGCTTACAAACAAAAACCTTATTGAGGCAGTATTATTCCATGGACAACTGCTTGGGCGAGGACAGCCATTGCTGCAAAATCAGTAAAAAACCACTACCCATGATTTCAGGTAATAATTTCTAATGGAAAATCTCTACTGCAGAAGTGAGTAAAAGTGAATTTTTATGCCAAATTAAAACACTGCACTATTCTGAATACTAACCCAGAGTCTGTAAAAGCAGTTTTGATTTTCTCTTCTGCAAAAACTTTGTGTATCATCTCAGGGACAAGTAATGTTTCTCCCTGATGAACATCTTTCAGTCCTCAAATGTAAAACGGGATAGTGTTATGTAACAGCCCTCTGAAACACAAATATTTAATAGTGTGAGGAATTAAACACAACAATAAAGGAATAAGGACAGCTTTCCCACATCAACATCTTAGTAGGCTTAACTAATTCTATCCATAGCCTAATTATTATTACTTTGACCAAAGGAAATGAAATTCATACCATGTGAAGTTTTCATCAGATAAAGTACAAGATAAGAATTTTAATGCCCCAGTGAAGGATGAGGAACTTTAAAGCTTGTTCACTGAGTCATAGCTATAAGAACAGAAATTTAATAAATTTTGGCTATTCAAAAATCACAAAATCACAGAGCTGAGTTGGAAGCGATCCACAAGGATCATCGAGTCCACCTCCTGGCCCTGCTCAGGACCATCCCCAGGAGTCACTCCATGTGCCTGGGAGAATTGTCCAAACACATCTGGAGCTCTGTCAGGCTGGAGCTCTGACCACTTCCCTTCCCGTTCCTCATGTGGCTTCCCCTCAAGGCACTTCATCATCTTTGTTGCTCTTCTTGGAACACTCTCTTGTAGTTTAATGTCTTTCTTATATTGTGGAGTCCAAAACTTCCCCAGGACAGGGTTGGCCCTCCTGGCTGCCAGGGCATGGCTGACTCAAATTCAACTTTCCTTTGACCAGGACCCCCGGTTCCCTTTCTGTGGTGCTGCTTTCATTCCCCAGTCTGTCTGTACAAACAAGTTTGCCCTATCCAGGTTCATAATCTGGCACTTTCCCTTGTTGAACTTCATATGGTTGGTGATTGCCCAGCCCTCTAATTTTTTGAGGTATTGGACCACAGGTGTCTTCCACGAAAAATAAAAGATCTGTGCCCCAATACGTTTCAGAACTACATGAAAAAAATATGCAAAAAGAAAAAAGGATTGATTTTTGTCAGCATGAAAAATATTGGATGGATTAGATTGATCAGCTTTGACTTCTGTTTTAGAATGCTGTCTTCATAATAAGCATTGACAAGAATCACAGAGAGACATTGGAGAAAATGATCAAAGCTGTTTAATTTTGCGAAGGGTGGTTTCCAGGACAGAATCTAGAAGAGATGAAGCATTCTTCAAAACTTTGACAGAAAGTAAGAATTTTGTTATGGACAGTTCTGAAGGCAGTCACACATGCGTGGGAAACTGTCACCAACTGTACTTTTCACCACATCTCTTCCGTAGTAGCAAGAGGGAGCAGTAATTTCCTTTAATTAGACATTTAAAAGTTTAAGGCAGGCTTTTGCCACATTTCAAGAAAACCAACAGGAACATCCTGTGCTGTTCACTGACTGTAACCAACTCATCTTTATACACATATACATCTCTCTCAGTATTAGAAACCAGTAGGGAAATAGTGTTAATTCAGGAGTTCTGTGTGCAGAAGCTGAAACAAAAACATCAGGCTAAGCAACTTCTCTTTCTGACAGCATAGAGCAGAAAGGAATCAACCACCTCTTTTCTTGTAAAGAACTAAGAATCCTGCAAAATATGTAAGTCTTTCTCCTGATCGTAGAGTGGTAACAGACTAAAAAACATCTGTTGTTTGGGTTTTTGTTTAGTGGAAAGGTCATTTTCACTTCATGGGCAAAACTTTTCATCCAGGTCCTGGAATGAAAATACTGCTTCACATGCAAATTGGATAATCCTAGACACCAGATTAACAAAGCCACAGTGTTAAGTCAAGCAGGAAATGGGTTTATAGTTCTGAGGTCGTTGTTTGAATGAAAGATTTCCCCAATGCAAGTAGAGAAGAAATTTTGGGATGAGTGTATTATACAATGATGTCCCAACACACAACCCCAGGCTTTGCTGAGAACTACATCTTGTACAAACACCAACAGCCTGCAGTTGCATTCTCTGTGAACATCTTCCATGTGTACACAGCACTGCTCTCTCCATTGCTGTGATGTGCAAACATCAACAATTTGACAAACAAAGCTCTTAATTACGAAAAATCAGGGCATTTGATATCATAAACAGAACTACAGAATTCCTCTTCATATGATAAAAACAGAAATTAAGCAAACATTATGGAATAAATAGTACTTACTCAGTGCAAAATTTTCATTTAATGGGAAGGGTTTTGAAGTTGAATGCTTGGAAATTTGTCATTCTAGACTGAGTGATGCAGTGCAGTCTCATTTTCTTCTGTAAACACAGCATGGGAATCATCTTGCAAAGGGATGAGGGACAAAAGGACAAATTATATAGGATTAGACCAAAGAATGAATGGGCCAGCAGCCATCATGTTTTTAAGAAGTAACCCTTCTTATTATGCATTACCCTGTTATGCACCTTGTTTTCTTCTTCTTTTCATTCTTCTTCTTCTTCCTAATTAATACTTACTTGAAAACAGGCCATTTTCCTGTAAGGTTTAGTTCTCATAATGTTAAAAGCAGAGTAAATAATTGAAAAACGTGGAACAGAACAAGTACAGTTGGAGGACTCACCTTTCAGGTAATACATTCTCCCAGCACCTGTGCCTGCCACTACTGCCCTACGTATGCTCTGCAGCTTGCAGTCAGCCTTAGAGAATGTCTGGCACAGCTCTGCAAACAGACTGAGCCAGTCCTGAGATCACTGAGGTCTGCAGGTAGTGAGGTAGTCATGGGATGGAAATGGTAAACTGCTGTTCTAGTTCTTGGTACAATGAAATGTGACACCAAATCAGTGTTCTGCTCCCCTCCTTACAGCACCTCCTCTCACATCTCCTGGTGTCTTCATTCTGCCCTGTCAAGGAAACTTTGCTGTTATGTTCCAAAAGCACTACCTCTTTTTTTGGGTATGTTTTCTCAGTTTTCTTTGTATGTATCAATAGACGCACCAAAAGAACAGCATCACTTTCGCTCCTGGTGTCTGGCAAGGGTGGACTGGGGGACTACAAAAGGAATGGTGAAAAATATTGGTCTTCCTTCACGGTTTAGGAAGCTGTCAAATGCTCAGGCTGCCCCAGTGGGACAGAAATATATCACATGCTAGCTGAAACATGTAATGCAAGAGAAAATTGGGAAATTTTACCAGTCTATCCATCAGTGAAGATGAAAAGACACAAGGGAGAGAGTTGTCCCAGAATTAATGCAGAGGTTGTTCACATTTTACAGCAATATTCACTGAGACTTCTACTAAGCCTCAAGTTAGAATTATAATGTCAAACCAGACACAAAACCCCATCTTTTCCCCTTTTGTCTTTATGTTACAATACAAGAAGTCCCTTGCTACAGTCAGTGAGGTTGTATCATTACAGCATATCTCTGGACACAAAGGACATTCTCCATATCCTCCACTTCAGAAGAGTTTTGTTATGGAGAGTGAAAGAGACCAGAAACAACAAGCAGGATTTGTGAGCAGACCTTTGTGCTGGAAACCATGTTAGGACTGGGTTTTATAGCCCAGCACAGCACCTTTTATTAAGAATGTCCCAGTGCTACTGGCCCTGGCATTGAAGAGGCAGTTTCTTCCATTGGTGTACACAACACATTTGTAGTCTTGAGTGTCCTGGCAGCTGTGGGCAGTCAGGTTCCATCTGGTTAGCAGAGTCTGAGGTGTCATGTGGTTTATAAAGTGATAAGGATTTTAGGTGTGAAGAGGTGCCAGACCAGTATTGCCTGGACTGGCAGTTCTGGTCTACCTATCCCAGCTTCTTTCTCTCTTGGGAAAGAAACATAGTTCAGAAACTCAGCAGTGAAAATACTGGAAGAAAATATCAGTCCTGAATAAAAGGATGTAGTGAAGTTGAATAGAAACAAAATCAGTGGAGAAACCATCCTATGAAGAAGAAAAAATGGAAAACAATCTCCATGCAATGATATCAAGATGGAGAGAAGGGAAGAGATGCAGACTCTTCAGGACTCAGTCAAAGATTAACCTGGGGGTGTACAGCAGGCTGCAATGGGAAATGCAATTGACATCTCTTCATGTGATGCCCCTATATTGGCAGTCATGATAGCTTTGCAGACTATCTTATGGCTACTATCACCAATCAAACAGTCTGTCTGTCTTTGGCCTGACGGGACAAGCATTCAAATCTGGGCTGACTAATGCATTCAAATTCCAACAGACAGTGTGAGTCTTGCGTTTTAATGGCTAAAGCTCAAATTACATTTGGGAACAAGCACTATTACATGACCAGGGATGAAGAGAGATGGTAGAAAATCAGAGCTGATAAAGTTCTCTGATTTCATGTGGTTGAAACCATGATTCTTTAAAACACAGGATGGGAGACCTCTACCTCCTTTGACTTTTCTTTCAGGTCACTTCCCCCAACAGAAGAAGAGGTCTATGATCTCCAGAAAGAGCTCTTTCACAGAAAATCAGCAAGGAAGGGTGACCGGGGACCAGCAACCAATCAGTGTGTGTTGGTCCTGAGTATGACTGGTTTCTAGGATCTATAACTTCCTCATGGGCTACCTGTTTTAGTACAGGTCTTGTGGTCATATCACTGAGCTGCAAAATGCAGTGTCTCTGATGCAGAAGTGACTTCACCTTGCCTCTGCCTGAAATTGTAGCTGCATGAAGTTATTTCAGCAGAGGAAATCTTGATCCCAAACTTCCCTAAATACAGCATTCCAAATCTGACTCTCAGATTTTCGTGCAGGAGGCCAAAACCAGAATTTTTTTCATAATTTAGCAAGGGACAGGTTTTCAAAGATTCACAGAATGTTCTGAGTTGGAAGGCACCCATAACAATCATTGATTCCAGCCCTTAAATGGCCCATATGGGGATTGAATCTACTATCTTGGTGTTATTAGCACCATCCTCTAACCAACTGAGCTAATCTCAGGGTCATTTTCCTGTTTCCAAATTTCACTGGCAAAAAAGCTGCAGTCACAGAATATATCTTCCTTTTCTGAGAGTGTTGAATATGCTATATATTTTAAGTAGGTGCTGCAAAGTGACTAATTTTTCACTTGGAAAGTTCTCAGTGTTTGCTGATATTTGCTAATTAGGCCTGCTACTTTGTCAATCGCACCAGCAATTTCTGAGCTGCATGATCTGCTTCAGTCAATCCTGTAGATGGGAATTGTAACAGAAATGTTTGCTGCAATAAAACAGAGGGCTGAAAGACAAACTGACAATAAGCCACATAATCCTTCCCAAATGATCCCTGTCCCACCTGCCTGAATCCCATGCCAGCACACCTCTGTGACTCCTCTGTATCCCAAATGCCACCTTCTTCAGCAGAGCGGGAAGGACAGAGGGAAACTGGATGCGTTTGTGAGCTGAATTTTAGGCTGTGGTGACAACAAGCTCACAACCTTTGGTGCAAACCATACTTGTAATGCAAATGCACCAGATGCTTACAAAATGAGAGCCTCCTGCTGTATATTCAAAACCCAAAACTGGAATTGAAAAACGCTGTTAAGATGCCTGTACATAAATATGGGGAATATGTTCAAATAAAAATTGCTCAAATTCCAGAGAGGTTTCTATTTCATCAATAATTCATGGATTTGTAAATTCATGAATTTGTAATACTTAAATGCTTCCTTGAAACTAAGTAGCTTTCATGTCTCTAGTTAAATATAGTGAGTGCAGGTTAATGCAGAGCTCTCTGGGAGTCTATATTGACCCTTATTTCTTTATAATTGCTGCATATTTATAGACGAACAGCTGAACTACATCTTTCAACGTTGATTTGAAGCTTTGGAACCACAATATAGCTTTTGGATTTAAATCCTCAGATGATGCCCACAATATAGTGGGTGAAATGTCAGGGGGGAAATGAAAAACTTATGACAGAAAAAGGGATTTGTTAAACAATTGGAGAGGATAAAAGGTGCAACATCGTTCAGAATGAGGCCCTTGTCTTCCGTGAATTGAAGCTGGCTGGAGAAAGGCAATTAATTATAGAGCAAATTGGAATCTTTTGAGCAATGCTTAACTTGCCTCTGAATTACACCAGAAAAAGGAAGAGCAGTCCCAGGAATCTATCTGGCATCAGATGGTGCTGCTCACTGTGAAAGCCTGAAAGCTTTACGAGACTTTCGGCGATGTGACAACACCAGAAATATCCTGCCAATCATTTTTATACAGACTGTGGTTTTGCCTTTCTGTCAGCTGTCATGACCTGTTTGATTTTGTTCTTACCTTGAATTTTGCATTTCAAAGAGAAAAGGAGATCAATCCTGCAGGCACTTTGGTGGGAATCTTGCAAATTCTAGAGGAGAAAACAAGCTCAAAGCTAAGCAAGCATGGTGTAAGCCTGGGCTGGCACAAAGTCAAATACTAAAGCACCTGATGGGGTTTGCTTCATGGAGGGGTAGGGCCCACATGGCACACAGACCTTCTGTGGTAACAGGGCTTGTGTCAGACACAACTCCCTTCAGCTTCCCTGTTACTTTCATCGTGTCATCTGACATAAGGTCAGATCTGTATCTGGTAAAAGTTTCTCCATCTCCCATCAAGTTCACGGAGCAACGTCATCGACTTCTACTGAACTACAGATTATAGATTTGGTTGCTGTCCTCATCTGGAGAGAAGAAGAAACAGAAACACATGAAATTTCCATTTTTATTATCCTTTCACTGAACATTTCAGTGAAAAGCAATCTTATAGTGACTATGTGATGGCAGCTTAAGAGCTTGCTAAGCCTGCAAATATGCTACAAAACACTTGGAGTGGAAAACTAGCATTAAGTTATTCTCATAAAATCTTGCAATCCTGCTTCTGCATCTTAGTCCAACCAAACTTCTATTCTTTAGATAATGGTGATGCATCTTGGACAGGTTCAGATACTTTGAGTTGCACTGGTGCCCCTGAACACCGACGCAGACCTGCATGTTCCCCATGGTGTTGGGGATGTGAACAGATGTTCTTCATTCCTGGAAAGCACTTCTTGTTGAGCTGGTTTCAGTAGATCTTCTCCCTACTCAAAAAATATATCAGAATTTAAGAGGCCTCTTCCATATTTGTGGTTCATCTTTGCCATGTTATACTTATAAAAAAAGAAAATTAAAAATGGAAACCTCTTTATAATGACTGAAAATTAAAAACTGGTAATATTTGAGAGTCCTTGCCTGTCTGAATTTTTGTCAGATCAAGACTGGTGTTAGTTGCTGTGCTAAGTCCTCAGGGTGACAGAATCACTCAGTTTTATTTCATGGTTTTCAAGCTTTAAGAACTTTTAATCTGACAAGAGACAGTGAAGCCCATCTGAAGAGTTAGAAGAGAATTTTGCAAATCCTGAGAAATTTAATCTGTCACTTTGATTTTTAGAAGCAATTAAACAATATATGCAATAAAAAACCCTAAAACGAGCCACGTAACAAACTTACTATGGAGGAATTTGTGGAATTCTCATTGCTCTAATTTCTTCCGGTTGTGATTTGTAGTGTACTACTTTCAGGTTTTGGACATTAAAAATAACATATGTATTGGTCTTATAGAATGGGCAGGAGATTTTTTTGTTGTGTGCACCTGTGTGCATAATTAGTTTCCCAAGAAATTGGGAAATGTGTTCTCAACTCATCATCCTCAGCATTCTAACTGTTATCTTAGACTGCTGGTAAAATGTTTCGAACAGAAGCCAGGTATTTTTTTACAAGATTAAAAGTGATCAAGACACCAATTATTGTCTTATTTTTTTCTGATATTTTACTTTGGATAGAGAAAATCCATAGACATTTCATATCAGTTATTCCAAACATAAAAGCAATTAATTAAACAAAATAATTAAATACATATTAGTGCTTACACAGGAAGTCTTATGACACTTTGTTGTACTTGCTTTTCTCTATCAGTTTTCTCGTATTTAATAAGAATTACAATCTTACTGCAGGCTTTCAAGCATTGAAGGTCTCTCTCTTCTCTCTCTTATTTCAGAGAGATTTTAGGAACTTAACTTCACCCACATTTTCATTGCATTCAATCATATTTGTGTAAAAAATGTGGGAAGAAGGAGCAGACAAACTGTCTACAAAATCAAATAGTCCTTATTCTTCCAGAAGCCAGGTTAAAAACAAAATCAAACAGAAAATCCAGAGGAAAAACTGTAATACCAAATCAAAGTTTCAGAATCTATGCAACAGAAATAAAGGAGTAAATTACTCCTGGAGTTTATTCAGCCTACCAAAGGAAATTTTATTCCAATAGTGGTTTTGTCTTTGTTACTCCTTCACTATTATTTGATCTTTGCTTAAATTAATTTGACTAATTCTCCAGTGAGACCACATCTGACATTTTTCCACTAATGTATTTCCTGCTGAGCCGGAAGACAAGCACATTAGAACGATCAAGAAAAGAATACATCTTAAATTTCAGCCCAGGAATGCCAGCATTGCAGATTTCTGCCTGAATGCAAAATGGAGTGGCGTTCTTAGCGTACTTAATTCTTTGAAAATTTTTCCTCTTGCTTCAGTGACCATTACCTTCTTTCTTTCTTAAGTCTCTTGCTTATTTTGATTGGAAAATATGGTATTTTTGAATGTACTTTAGTATACTTTACAGCCTAGAGTACCTGATGCAGAGTACTGGCTTCATTTTACTCTGGGATGTGCTCCAGCTGAGCTGATCACCTCAAACGCCCTCATGAAGATGTGGTCAATATAGTTAAAGGAAGGTAAGGGTGATTCACCCTTTGTTAAAGCAGGTCAGATGTTTCATATCTTAAAAAGTACATCTGTTTCATGACAATAACATTTGGCGGTGATTTTTAGAGTCTGCATCTGTAATGAAATTATCTAAAATTATGTGAGAGGAATTCTACCATTTTAGGAAACTCTAAGAATGCCTTGGATGGGTTAGGGTAATCCATTTCCATGGTGCATTAATCCAGAAAACATAATTTGTAGCGTGAATTATGTATTTCAACACAGATGAGGAATTTTTCTCAAAATGCAAAATGTAGTACTTTCTCTGTGTTATTCCTAATGGTGATAAGCAATTAGAGTAACCTCACCACAGGTATGCAATTTGCCTATTAAATCTAGGTTTTTGGAGGCCTGGCAGGTAATGACATAATGTCTGTTGTAAAACTGAGTGATCCAAAGTCTTAGAATTATATATTTGGTTGCTCATACTTGGATTATATATCAAATTCTATCAAAAATACCTTTCAGACACTATATAGGATGGTCTTAATCGAAGGAATCTGTACTTTTCAGTAGTGCCATCTTCACAGTCACAAGGCAGACTGACAGATTATCTTTATGACAACTTGGAATCCACAAATAGATTTTCTATGAAGAGAAACTTTGGAAAAACCTAGACATACATATTTTTCTCTCAAGATTTTTTTCTTACAGTCTTCTCAACTTGCTCTTATCCCCCAGTCAGAGGATGTAGTGGGTGTAGAGGGCACAAACAGGGGTTTTTTATGTTATCAAAATGTGTGTTTTATGATAACAGATTGGATGAAAGGAATTTGACTGCCTATGTTATGGAGTAAATACATAAAATGCAAAAAAATGGCAGATGAAATTCTGTGTTCATTAATTCCAAGCAGTACATGTGGAGAAAAAAACCCCAGCATTATAAATAAACACAGTTTCTATATTGCAGATTGCAATGTGGGAAAAAAATGTCAGCAAAGTAGTTGACAGTTTTATGAAAATAACAGCTCCATACTGAACAAGCAGTCAAAAGAGCAAAACAAATGTTAGGAATTGTTAAGAAGCACCAAACAAACATGACCACCACACAAACCATAAAACATTATTATGCCACATGCAGCTCAATGGTTTGCCCACTCTATGAGTATCTGGGTACATTTCTGGTGTCCCTTATCACTAAAAACATATAGGGAACTACAAAGAGTAGATAGAAAAGCAACTGATGAGATCAAAGTTAAGGAATGGCTTATGTTGATTAGGGCTCTCTGTATAGGAAAAAGATGATTAAGAGATCAATAAAGTAATGAATTATTCATAAGTTATGTGAACAGGGAACATCTATTCATTGTTTCAGGAAAGATCTAAAGGAGGTTCAAGTGTAACGAGCAGGTAGAAATCCTAAAGCAAACAGAAAGTACTTTTTCACAGTGCATGATAGAACCATGGAATCATTGCCATAGGAATGCCATATCATTGCCATATCATACAATCAGCCAGGTTGGAAGGGACCTTGAAAGACCGTCTGGTCCAACCTCTTGTAGGAAAGAGAGGCTATGTGAGATTATCAGGCACCCTGTCCAATTGCATACTGAAAACTTCCTGTTACGGGGACTCTACCACATCCCTGGAGAGATTACAGGGAATGATTGTTCTCACTGTAAAAAAAATTTAAAGTTATTCTTGTACTGAGTTGAAACCCCTCCTGATGTAACTTGTCATCTCCATGTGGGTACTTAGGAAGACAGAAACTCCATCCTACTTGTAGCCACCCTTTAAATACTGGAATACTTTGATAAGGTGCCCATAAGCCTTCTCTGCTGCAGAGAGAAAAAAAAATTGTCTCCTTCAGTCTTGCCTTGTAGGACAGATTCTCCAGACTTCTGCTAATCATTGTGGCCCTCTTTTGGTTCCCTGACAGTCTGTCCATATCTTTCTTGATGTCTGGGGACTGGAACTGCAGACAGCATTCCAGGTGTTGCTGATAGGGATGATCACAACTCTGTCTCTATTATTAATGCCCCTGTGGCTGCAGCACAGGTTCTGATTGATTTGTTGATGCTATCTTTACTACTAAAGCAAAAAATGGGTTTAAAAAGTGGGTGTTGGGCTTATATGTCCAGGTTTTGGTAGTAGTGGCCTAACAGGGTGCCTTATGTGAGAAGTTCCCGTGTCCAACAGAGCCAACGCCAGCCGGCTCCAAGGTGGATCAGCTGCTGGCCGAGGAAGGCCGAGCCCATCAATGACAGTGGTAGCACCTCTGGGATAACGTATTTAAGTAGGGGGAAAAATACCCCTGTGCAGATGCAGCTGTAGTGAGGAGAGAGACAATACACTAAAGAATCAGCAGCAAGGTCAGTGAAGAAGGAGGGGCAGGAGGTGCTCCAGGGGCCAGAGCTGAGATTCCCTTGCAGCTCATAGTGGATACCATGGTGAGCACCTGATGTCCAGCTACAGTCAAACCACCACACCCTCCTTCATCCATACATTATGATTATTTATATAGGGACATATATAGTGACTTGACAGGGTGATGTAAATGATTGGAGCTTTCCAACACTCACCCATTCAAATCTTACCAGCTTCAGAATTTCATGAACGCTGTGGTTCTTGGATGACTGTTCAGTGCTCTGCACTCAGTATTTTGGTATTCCCAGTACTGTTCCTGAATTACAAGTAACAAAAGACAGCAGGTCAACATTATGAGGTGTCACGAGTGAAGATAAGCTTTATACTTACATTAGAACAGCAGAAAAGACAAATACTGTAAAACTTTCTGTTCTACCTCAAACAATAATCTCTCTTGCAGTCAGAAGTAAAAGATATTGATGAGAAGTGCAAAAAAATCAAAGAAGTCATGAGGGACATGAAAACCATGCAGGGGTTAAGTGCTCAAGAGTATATGCGCTCCTGTATTGATTGCTAAAAGGTACTGAATCCTCAAGTGATGAATCAACTCAAATTGTAAGAAAAGGCCTTAGTTGATGGGAATAACTCCCCAGACTCACAGACAGTGAGAAATAACAAGCTCTTAGGCAGGAATGACTAGAGTCCACAGCAGACAATTCCCATTCTGTCCCTTGAAGGCAGATTGTCTGGCTTTAATTACCGAGAATTACTCCATCTCAGCACATTTTCCTATGCAAAGACTCCCCTTCCACTGTCCTGAATCCTTGGAAGCTAACTTCCTTTACTGTGCTTTTTGTGGAACACAACCTGTTCTTGTCATTACTTCCAGGAAGCACAAACCCAAGAGAGTTTTTCTGCCACGCCAGCAGCAGAAAACTCTTGCCTGGGGACAGTGGCAGGGCTGATAAGTGAAAGATGAGGTCTCTTTGCCTTCAAAGAGAAAAGGCACAGGTTTGCCAGGCCCTGAGACCATTTCAATGCCTCAGCTCTCTGGAGCTGGGGAAAAGGCCTTTTCCTTCATGTCAAATAACAAACTCGGGCATTTTCATTGCCCAGCCTTACAACACAAGTAATAACTCCCCCACAAACACTCAAAAAGCCATCCACATGAACTGTTTCTTGTTGTAGGACTAAGTTACTGCAGTTACTACTAAGCATTATGAGGTGTCAATGGCTTCAACGATTTATGGTCACAAGGAGCTGAATGAACTTGATTTTCTTAAAATCTCCTGCAGCACTGGCCACAACAATCAAGATCGTCACCTCGAAGGGCTTGTATAATTAAACCAAACTTAGTAATGAAGAGCTGTGCTCTGGGGATTAGAGCTGGATGCTCAAGGGGTACGTGATACTGCTGCCTAAATCTTAGCCTCTCTGTTGAAAGTAAAGAAATTGGCAGCTGGAAGTAGCACTTCCATGAGAAAGCTGTTGGTCTTCAGGGAGAACATGGTACAGACACAGAGCTTCATATCCGGTTATGTGATCTCAAGGTTTCAAAAATTGTCTAGAGGCTTTCTGGATGAAAGAGATCACTGTGAAAGATGCCACAGCCCCACAGATGAAGTTCAGATACTCTCTGTTTGTCCAAGTAAGAAAAAAAAAAATAAAAAATTGCATAATATTTTCTGGTGAAAGTTGACAAAGAACTGTTACCCCACATTCCTAAGGCTTTTAATTTTCATCTCTTTCGCCAATACAAGTTCCATGATGTGGCTGTTCTCAGTTCAAGTGTTTTTGGTTTAGTTGATTAAAACTGGATAGTTGTTCATGTTTTAGAGATTTCCTACAAACTGGTTATCACAGCTAGAAATGCTCATGAAATTAATGTTTTGTTATAGCTATTTTCCACTAAACAGTTTCTAATGCTTATTCTGAGAATGACGAGATAATTTCTCTAACGAAAGTATCTCATCTCATCTCAGTACTTACTTGTCTCTCTTTCATTCTATTCAGGAAATTGCTGCCGAGAGTAAAAGGAGAAAAGCCTACAATGGTCTCACCTCTTATGCAGGAAAGCAGGTCCTTCAGCTTCAGCTTAGCTGAAAGCAGTATTTCTAATATCGGTAGATCTTAAAATCAAGGGAAACTGAAAACTGTACAAGATAAGACAATAATTTATTTTAATGTATCTGTATTAGGTATGCATTTTTGAATTACTCCAGGCTTCATGTAGCCATAGCTTGTTTGAAGAAGCACGACTGCAAAAATATTTAGCCTTATGTTTATTCATTATAATCTTGTTTTCTTAGCACTCTTTATACCATTTCATTGTGTGTGAGCATTAGAATTGCTTTATGATAGGTGTGGAATCAGTATCGCATAGCTGTAAGGAAAGGAAATTCATGAAAGAAATTGCAGTCTAATGTACCAACGTACAATGGAAAATATCTGAGAGCCATTTGTCAAAGAAAATTAGTAATGCTCTTATCACCCTGTATTAGCCACCTTTCCTGGTAAGCCCTAATAAACATCATAAACAAAAGCTCCATGCTCTGTGTCAGACAAAGAGCTCTTTTCCAGCCAAAGGTATAATTTCATATTAAATGCTAGCATTGGAACCGTGATGCAGTTTTTTTGTCCTTGGGCACTTATATGGAGCTTGGACTCAGACCGACCATTTTTAACAGCACACCCTCACAATTCCAAGCAATGTTTTCTTCCTTTGTCTAAACTCATAGAAGTCCACTTAATACAGAGACACCTTTCCATTCATCTATTATTTTAGATAATATCTTAAATTCTGATTGGTTTATTTATTTATAAAGAGGTTGCATTTGTAAAATGGTTGTTCCACTAAACTTAAAAATGCCTTTTGCCCCGCCATGAGGTGCTCCAACACAGAGAGTTCAATAGCAGCATTAGACATAACCCCTGACCTGAGCACAGCAATGCTGCAGTGCACAAAACAGCTTCCCAAGCTCACAGGGATCACTCCCATCTTATACAGGAAGCAAAAAAAGGGTACTAACCACATTTTAAATGTCTACAGCTTCCAGCCATTTCCACTGATCTGGAGGCCTATCCAGAGTGCAGACTGCCTCACTCCCTGCTCCTGCAGACAGAAAGTGATGTTCAAAATGCAATATATAAATAACTACAGAGATCTGAACTATTGACATCTCCTTGACTCTTAACTTCAAGGAAGGTCCAGTCTTTATTGCCAGATCCTACCTCTACCATTTGTTTTATTATATTATGAATAACTCAAATGTGTCCTTTGGCATAATGTCCTCTTAAAACAGTCCTAAAATGTGATGAAGGCCAGCACTTTTTTTTCTCAACCTTGTGAAAGCTCTTGTCTCCTCCGGATACTTCTGCCTATGTTTCTTCATTTTGCTTTTATTGTAGCTTGCCATTGCACAAATCCAGCCACAGCGGATAATTGGGGTTCCCTCTAACTTGATCCTCTGGGATTACAAGCTGGCAGAGGTCTGCTCATCCTTTCTGAGCTGATGACATTGGATCAGCTTTTGTCCTTCCTTTCAAATGATCTCACTCTGAGGACAACAGCTTTGACACCCAGGCAACTGCCCCCATCTCATAGGTGAATGCAGCGTACTCTGGCAGGACAATGCTAAGACTGAATTCCTTAATAACTCTAACAGAATATCAGCACCCTGGAAAAGTTGACCACATTTTACTTTTGCTCTATCCCTTTCTTTTTTTCTGCACATTTATGGAGTAAAATTTTTACAGGCAGGTTCATACATACTACTAAGACAATTATTTGTATCACTAAGTGTGCCTTTGAGCATAAAAATTGTTATGTCACCTGTGCAAACAGCATTACTGCCAGAGATAAGTAAGGGTAAGTATCTCCCACTGTGCTTCTACTGATAGGAAGCATTACAATGGAATGAGCAATAAGTTGTAGAGTTTTTTCCTTTTACACCCTTGACTTAAACACTGTCAAAGTAAATATTTCATATATGCTGCTTTTAAAGACATGGTGCTGTGCTCAGTATCTTTTACTAATTACTGTCTATCTTATTTCAACAGTAGAGTGAAAACATGAAGATTTATAAAAAATAGTTTAAAATATTTTTTCTTTGTTTATCAGGACAAAGCTATAGAAGAGCTCTTTTACATAAATAAAGTGCTGCAGGCCTAACTTGTTCTATTTCTCTCCCTCCATTTCATACTATTGATGGCATAATTTTTCATTATGCATTTTCCTACACTTCATAGGAATTCATAAAACATTTCTTATCTGAAAGAAACAATATGTTCTTCATACTACTTCCACTTGTATTTTTTTTCTCTCGATCTACATAACTAAATGCTGAGCAAACCTGTTAAAAATATGTCCTCATTCCTAAGTCAATTTACCAAACTATTCAGGGATGTCTTGCATTAAGACCCTAAATAACAAATTAAAATAGTTGCTCTTCATTTGCTTGGGTTTCTGATTTGCAAATTAAGAATGAGCACACAGTACAGATTTCAGTACAATATGAAGGTTTAGGATAATCCTGCCTCTTTCACACTCTCTCTAGGACCCACACACGGAGCTCAGTTTAGCATTTACTTGGTATTTGCTGGTAACCCAAGCAATATAGCACTTTCCTGCTATAACTTAATTATTTTTACTGCTGAACCTAATGAAATTTTTTTTGGTTCTTGTTAGTAACAGGAAAAATGAAGGCTTTGCATCTTATCCTATACCTTCATTAACAAGTTATGATTTAGCCCTGGAATCTTTAACTGCCTTTACTTTCTGCAGTATTCAGAGAAAGTGTGTACCATAGCTATAGTGACCTGACTTAATGAGTGACAGAATCAGAGAATATGTTGAGTTGGAAGGGACCCGCAAGGATCATCCTGACTCTGCACAGGAAAACTCCAAGAATCACACCATGTGCCTGAGAGCATCACCCAAACATTTCCTGAACTCTGCCAGGATTGTTGCTATGACCACTTCCCTGGGGAGCCAGGTCCAGTGTCCAACTACCCTCTAGGTGAAGAACCCTTTTCTAATATCAAACCTAAACCTCCCCTGACACAACTTCAGGCCATTCCCTCAATCCTGTCACCACAGAGAAGAGATCAGTGCCTGTCCCTCCTCTTCCCCTCACAGAAAGTTGTAACTGCAGTGGGGTCTTCCCTCACTCTCCTCTTCTCTAGACTGAACAGATCAAGCAACCTCAGCCACTCCTCATACGGTTACCTCTCAAGGCCCTTCACCATCTTTGTTGCCCTTCTTTAGACACTCTCTCATAGTTTGATATCTTTCTTATATTGTGGCACCCAAAACTGTCCCCAGCAGTCAAGGTGAGGCCGCCCCAGTGCAGAGCAGAGCGGGACAATCCCCTCCCTTGCCCGGCTGGCGATGCTGTGCCTGATGCACTGCAAGACAGGGTTGTCCCTCCTGGCTGCCAGGGCACTGCTGGCTCTTGTTCAACTTTCCATTGACCAAGAACCCAGATCCCTTTCTGTAGTGCTGCTTTCCAGCCTCTCATTTCCCAATCTGTCCATACATCCAGGGTTGCCCCATCTCAGTTGCAGAATCCATCACTTCCCCTCGTTGAATTTCACAGGGTTGGTGATTGCCCAGCCCTCTTATTTATTCAGGTCTCCCTGCAGGGCCTCCTGGCCTTTGAGGGAGTCATCTGATAGTTCACTGGCTAGTCCAAACTAATCTTTGTGAGAAGTCAAAAGGAACACTGAAGAGCAATTCAGCCCCCAGACCCCGCAGGCCTGTCTCCAGGTGGGATGTATGGTCCTTTGGAGACGTCTGCATGAATTCAGAAAACTAGGTAGTAGGGAAGGTAGGACTCATTCTGAGATAGTTAATGTCCTGCCTTCCTTCACCTCTGTTAAAGAAATGCAGCTGAGACACAGTGCATGAGTTTTCTACATGATCCTTGATGGGTTTTTTTACACTTTCTGAGCAATATGTAAAAATTTGATTTTGATGCTAAAAATTTTGAAGATTTGAGACTGGCCTAGTCATGAACATGCTTCTTGATGCAAAACAAAGTTACAATGAGATGAGCTTTTGAAACTTGATTTAAAATGAAGGCTAGAGATGTACTTTTTTTCAGAAGTATTCCTAATTTAGGGAAACACTGCAATGATTTTACTTTTAATGAATAAATATTAACAGTGGTTACATAGATACTATTTTTTTCTGCACTTTTGGAATTTTTTTCCAGTTTCACTCTTCTCCTGGTATATCTCTATTCTTTGGGCCTTCAGCTAATCCATGGGATTACTCAGTTTTTCATTCCTTGAATTTAAGATGGAAATCGTCCTGTGTTGTCAACATACCACCACCTCTGAAGAAACTTCTACTTTGTAAATCCTAATTCCCTATGGTAGTATCTCACAGGCATCACTCACCCATTTAATGTACCCTAGTTCAGGTAGATTTACCCATTTACCCTAGTTCAGATACGTGATACTTTAGAAATAATAAATTCATCTGATGTTGGGCTAAAATGAGAGAAAGAACTCAAATAACTCATTTTTGAATCTCAGAATAAGGACCACTTTAAGAAGTCATTTGGTCTCAGTGCATCAGCAAACACTTCACATGGCTTCTGTGGAACTTGACCTAGGTCCAGGCACTGCCTGCCTGTCACCAATTTGAGCATTCGGGCAGGTTGTCACCAGACTTTGCTCCACTGTGAGCACATGCCTGTAGCACATTTAAAGTATCTTGCTGTAAACCAGAGGTGCAAATTTCAGTCTTGTTTACAGCATGTGTATGGACATGTGCCCACTACGGTTTACTGCTCTCTATGGAGCTGCCAGTCACGTAAATCATAACAGCTTAACTTCAGTTGCCTAACCTAACTTTGAATTATATGGATGAACACTTTTGTAGGTTTTGTAGCAGCAGCTGGAGTAGAAGGCAAGTATGAAAGAAGTTCTCTCTGCTTAAAAATAAAAAGCCACAAAACTCCTGACCAGTTTAATAGTGTAGGTTTTACTTTAATTGCTGGTGTGACTGTGATTTCCATTCAAACACTTTAATTTCTTGCAGAGTTATTTCTTAGACTCAGCGCAGTATTCTCTCTCTTAAGAGCCTGCCCAGCAATTTCTCTGAACGTTTTGAGCTGCCAAAGGAGGTTTTGAATCTCTCTGTTGTTCTGTTTGTCCTCTTCTCAGTCCTTATTTATGTCATTCTACTTGTAAAATACGGTAACCACACATGGAAGTGTTTTGCTTGTGGTCACATTGTGCTATTTGAAGAATTTCTTCACATTTACATTTGTGTTTGACATCTCTGTGTGCATACAGAAATTTTATTTTCCTGTATAGATGGCTGTTAACTACTCTGGCAGAGGGTTTTCAGCTGCAGCTACCCTCATTCAGTCACTATTTTCTTGATCAATGCTTTGTGTCTTTCGCACTTTGAAAGTGTATTTCTTTTTCATTATTATTTTTTCTCTTCACTTCCTACCTAGGTATGTCTGAACTTTGAACTGCTGCTGCAATTTTGCTTAATAATAGAAACAAGAAGTGAAAATAGCACTGTGTGACTAAGTCTAGTACCTCATCTATTTAAGTTACTCTGAACGACTCATGTATTCTGCACAGATGAAATATTTTGATGCATCATGAAGAAAACTAGTACCTTTTCAGTGGAGAAAATCATGATCATGTAGATATCAGGGTGTGATGCCTTATGTTAAAAGAGGTGTATTTTCCCAGGTGCTACATCCGTGGACTGCACATGAGAACAGAAATACAATCTAAAATAAATTACAAAATATTTCTATTTATATGCACAAATTTGCCAGGAGATGTGGTCTCTGCCTCACTGCTTTTACTGAGAAGGGATGTTCACAAAAATATACTTATGTTATCAAAATAAATAGATTTTGCCTGGCTCAAATACATATATAAGTAAAAACAGAGTGGTTGTCACATATATAATCTCTCATAAAACATGTTCCTAATCTAAAAAAGCATATACTGATCATTAACCCCCTGTCTCTTCATATCTGCGTAGAGAAGCAAAAGCCACATCAGTAGGCAATACCACTGAAATGCAGCAAGTCTTTATCTTAGGACATCTTTAGATAGTGACAGCGTTATTTGTAGTGCCAACATTTGCTGATAATATTACGAAGATGTATGATTAAGCCTTGTCTTCTAAGATATAGAAATGTCTTTTATTTAGAAATATAACTCTTCTGTTTACCAGGGCTCTGCTCTGGTGCAAACCAAATTGTCATCTCAGTAGTGCACAGGCCAGAAATGCACTGAGGGCTACATCCTAAATACATTTTTGATGCTCTCTGGATTATCCTGCTGATGCTTTCTGTGATCTTCATGCACTGTAAGTGTGACTTGTACTTCTTATAGCCCATAAGCTTCATCAGTACAGCTGTAAGCTTATTCACAGTACTTGGGCTGTGAATTGCTGTTTCTTTTCAGTGTTGACAAAAAAAAAAAAAAATTATACCTGTTACCAAAGACAGCAGGACAAAAAGCATCAACACTATTTGGATATCTAACTCTCATCAAAGTTCCAACTGATTTCAATAAAAGCGAAAATGCCAACAATGTATTCTAGATCTAACTTTAGGCTACCTCTCTTATCAGAGGAGCATAGACACTTCTCGGGTGTTATATATGTTAAAAATGTTACAGATGTGACCTATTTTAGATAGGTATTTTAGAATAAAATGAATTGCAACCTAGCAGTACTTATTTTTGCTGACTCAGTATATCAGGAAAAGCGACAGCTACCTCAGGTACAGATCTCGAACATTAGGCCTACACAGTATTTGCATCACGTTGTTAGACTTTCTATATTCAAGGTTAGCCAAAGTGCTGAACTCATCCCTTGTAAACAAACTACAAAAGAACCCCTGTACAGTCCCTATATCTCCCTAATATATGATACCAGTCTCTTCATGTACCTGTACCAGTGTGCCACTGGGACAGATTGGGGGCCCAAACAATGGCACGCCACCCTGATTTCTGGGGTGATGCAGTGTGCAAACCTGCTTTTGAAAATGATGAGCTTTTCTGTCATAAGTACAACCATAATTAATCCAGTAGAATTATTCACTAGGTTTTGGCTTTTTTCTTTTTTTTTTTTTCATAATAAATTTAAGCTACTTTCTCCTGGTAGTCTGTTTCAGTACTTCTCTTGCATTGTTTACATTTTAAGCTTTGTTGGAAAGAGAGGTAAGTGTTGATAACTGACAATTTGCTACCAATAAAGTCAATCAAGATGTAAGGTGCTTAAAACTCTCATTTTGAGCAGGATAAAGGTTAATTAAGTTCAGGTATACCTATCAGGAATTCATTAGATAGTAGTTTCTACATCACCCTGATGTAAATGTACTGACGTCCTATATCTTTATTAACTTAATTGACTATTCACACTCATTATTCAGATGGACTGTGAAACTGAAAGGATTTACTCCTGATGCTCAGCAATACAAAGGACCAAGTTATATTACCTGTTTTCTCCCTACTGCTGATGTTTATGCTAAAATTGGCTTTCAGTAGAAGCCTAGAACATCTCCAGAAACTTCCTTTAGGCTAATACTGGACAGATGCCCCTTCCAAGGACATTTTGTCCTTGCTGATGCCTCACATGTTCTTTTAAATAAAAAGACTGCCCTGTGAATAGTACATTTATTCTATTAGTGTGATTATTCCATCTCTCAGTGAGTTTCCTTGTAATGGATACAGGGTTGTTCAGAGACTGATAAGTGGATATTAATCTATTACAACATTCTGTAGTAGTAAATTATAAATTCATCCAGAATAAATACCACTATATAAAGCTTCAATTATTCAATTAACATACCTAATCTTTTCACCAACATGCTGAAAGCTTTAAGCACAGTCTGTTCAGAGTTAGGTGGCTGCAGATTGTGTGCATTGAGTATCATACGTAAAGAATTGCAGATTCTTTTTTGAAATGTCCTTTCTGAAGGTGACCTTGCTAAAATGATGGTTTCTATTACTGCCTTTTTATATTATTTTAATAAATCCTGTAAACGGGGATGAATACTTTGTAGCACCCTTTGCTTCAAGGTGTTTGTCTTTTTAAAGACATTTTTGCCATCAAAGCACATGGACTGACTCTACTGGAGTCAGTAAGAAATAGGACAGTTCTCTTAGTGTCTCTTCAGTTTAGGTTAAGCTATATTGTATTTTAAAAGCATGAATCTTATCAGATTTTTAATAAGTATAACCCCTCAGAGGTTGATGCTTTTTGTGATGGACAGATCAAGTGGCCACAATTTTTCAAATTCTTTTAGCTTGCTGTAACCCTGTTTGCAACCTCCCAGGTCACAAATATTTTGAAGAGCCAGCATCACTATTTTTCAGATTTGTTGGTCTATAACACACCCCTGTTTTTACCAGGAGCAAGGATTCATTCAGGAAAAGGCAGACCTGTCCTGCCTTCCTTATCCCAGTAAGAAGAGTAAACTCAGTTTTTCATGCCAATTCAAAACCCAGAAAACACGCAGATAGCACAGCCCTAATGCCCCTGGGGAGTGTTGCTCTCCTACCTTAGGGTGGAAATCACTTTGTCATTGCACTACCACAAATTATGTTCTATGAATGATGTTTGTAGATCGGGCTTGCTTGCAAATGGACAATTCCTGTTATTAATTGTCATTAGTCTAATGAATATTTTAAATCTAATTTTCTGTTTAACCCTGTTAGATACCTAGAATCAGTCTTTTTTTTTTTTAAATGTTCTTTTTCTGAACATTTCTATTTGAATCATTACAGTGCCCTTGCAGAAGCAGCTTGCTTTTTGATGGGATGAATATGGCATCTCATATAAAACACAGGGAGTTTGAAATACCAGGGCTTCTAACGCTGAGGTGCATTAGAAGTTTTACAGCGATTTACGTTGCTGGAGATTACTCAGCACTCTAGACAGGCACAGGACTGAGGAAAGGGCAATTAATCAAATGCAGGAAAACTGATCCACTAAGATATTTCCTGTGCTGAAGGACTTATTGTAATAACTAAAGATTATTGTGACAGTTATTATGATGGCCATGGAGAGAATTAATTTATCTAAGCTTTAGACATAAAACCACCAGTGTCTGGGCCAAGGCTCTTCACAAACTCTCCAAATAGTCAATAAAAATAGACAGAAGCCTTCAGGAATATTTGTTTCAGGATAATTTTCCATTGCCAGTTTGCATCACAGATAATGGAGAAGCTTAGCCTTTACATTGCTAAAGCTGTGTAAGACAAAACCCACCACAAAACTCCATTTCTACCTGACTGAGAGTTTTCAATTTAAAGGATTTCAGAGATTACTTTTTCCTTCTCACACACAGTGTGGTAAAAGGCTACTGAGTTTGGGCTTTGTAGGATCAAGTGCAGAACTGAGTGAAAAAAAACCTCAATGCCTTCTATGATGAAACTACTACCTGGATTGAAGAGGTGACAGCAGTGGATACTGTCTACCTTGATTTTTTCAATGCTTTGACACTGTCTCTCACAACATCCTTATAGACAGGCTCAGGAAGTGTGGACTGGATGAGCAGATAGTGAGGTGCATTGAGAGGTCATGGCACAGGGTCTAGCTGGGGCCCTGTCACTAGTGGTGTCTCCCAAGATTTATTGTTGGGTCCAGTGTTTAACTTTTCCATCCATGGCTTGGATGAAGGAGCAGGTGCCTCCTCGGCAGGTTCATTAATGACACAAAGCTGGGAGTGGTCACCTGGAGCTCTGTGCAGCCCTTCAGAAAGACCTTAACAGGTCGAGAAATGGGCACAGAAGAACAGAACAGTCTGAAGCTCAGCAAAAGCAAATGCAGGGTCCTGGGGAAGAATAATCCCAGTACAGGAAAGCAGCTCTGTGGAGAAGGACCTGGGGGTCCTGATGGAATACAAGCTGTCCATGAGCCAGCAGTGTGCCCTGGGGCCAAGGGGGCCAATGACATCCTGGGGTGCCTTAGGAAGAGCATTGCCAGAGGTTGAGGGAGGGGATCCTGCCCCTTTCCTCAGCCCTGGCGAGGCCACTATGGAGTGCTGCATCCAGTTCTGAGCTCCTTGGTACAGGAGAGATGTGGAGCTCCTGGAGCAGGTCCAGTAGAGGGCTACAAAGATGATTATGGGACTGGAGCATCTCTGTTAAAGGCTGACGGAGCTGGGCCACAACTCCTAGTTGTGATGGTAGTTTTGGACCACACTGGAATAAAGTTTTTGATGTATTTTACTTAGAATAAATAACAGCATACTGAAACACAACAGTTTCCCAGAAATTCAGTCTGCTCTGAATTCAAACTAGTAGCTCAGGAAGTACTAAGCCAACCAGTCTCCTAGGCAGAAATTACATTTTCATTGCACATATTCAGAAAATATTGAGACATAATTATATGATCAGTACTGTCCCTGATTTAAATTGCTTAACTGCCCCTTTAAAATGTGTGCAATGAGAACATATGGATGAAATGCTGTCATTTCTCACCTTGGGTGATTGAAACTTTAAAGAACATTTCAGTCTCGCAGCCTGTCACTGGCTGCCATTCTGCAAAAGGGTCTCTGCTGGGCTTGGATCGCGCCACTAGTGCTTTGCAAATGAAGACATTTTGGTTCCTGTTCTTGATAGGGCAGGATAAGGGAGGTTATCTCATTTGCACTTAAGATCTACCATCAGGAGGAATGCTTTAGCATCAGGAGAAATGATTGACATTGGCATAAGTCTTCAAGCTGTCATTTGTGGGGAGTGATAGTTATTGAAACAGCTGTTCTGTTATCCACATGTACTTCAGGAGGTGTTCTATGAGGGTCAGAATTATTCAGGTTTCAATAGGTATCTTTATCTTCCTTGGCAATCTTTTTATAGTCAGGATGTATTTTCTGGCACTTTCATGCTTCCAGTGCATATTATATAACATAAAATGCAGACATCCTGTCCTGTCCTGTCCTGTTCTGACCCATCCTATCTGAAATACGATAGAAGCATCTGTTAATTTTAGACATAATTTCATCTTGTACATTAGTTAATTTTACCCCCTTTACTTAACTATAAACATCATGATTTCTAGTTTAAATCTGCTGGGCACTGGTAAAATTATATGCCATTCCTCCTTTCATATCAGTGGTTAGAACTTTTGCTTCCTAGAAGTTTTTTTTTCAGCTTCCTGCTGTACACACAAAATGAAAAGAATATAATGAGTGTCATAGATAAAGTTTCAAACTGCCTCTTAGTTCATCTGTATTTGTACCACTGTCCTAAATGAAGATCCCTTCAGAGCAGAGAACAGAGACAAACACTGTGATTTACTGCTAGAACAACCAGTGATAGCTTTGTAAGAACTCCCAATGCCTTTACTGGTCAAAATTACAGCTTTTTGGCAAAAGATGACCTCACTCTGCCTGTCAAGGTCAGGGCAGTGGAAACCAACATTTTAAAAACCAGAATTCTCCATTCCAAAACAAAATCCATGTACAAAACTACATTTTCAGGAGCTTTTCAGAGTATAATTTCACTTCAAAGAGTAACATCCTCATAGTAGCACTATGAGCATCCTCATAGTGATATGATGGCCCTATCTAAGGATAATTTAAAAAGGTAGATACATTCCTGTATTCCCATTATAATTATTTCAAGCAACCTGTCCTCTATCTCACTTTCTCCCTTGCACTAAATTTTTCTGCAGAAATTTGCGCTAAAGCCTTACTCCTTGTCCCTCAACAATGACTGATTCAATCACCGTAGGACATTGCCATGGGTGAGGGAATGGAGAGTGAAGAAAGACAAATCAAGGTGGTAATGAAGCCAGTTCATATTTGACTGGTTCCTCTCACCAGTGATATCTGCAAATGTTTCTTGTTTTTCTGTAACCTTATGAAACAACACACTTCTGTCGCCAAATAACCTTACATCTCCTTTTATAATTAGTGCTATTACACAGAACCTAAGTGTACACTAATGTCCCTAGTGACATGATTAACTTCAGAGATACTAGTCAGCAGGAGTCAGTCACAAAGCATAAACTAATTAATGTTTGAGGACAAGGATAGGACAAAAGAGGTCACTCATCTGATGTGCTTTTGAGGATTGCCAACTAAAAATGGAAAGAAGCGTAGCACATCATCTTCAGGGAGTTATTTCAGAAGTAACTGGAGAATCTGTGAATGCTTTCCTGAGTCCTTCTCTCTTTTTCATTTTCTCTTGATGATATATTGAGCATGGAAAAAAAAAAAAAGGGGGAGGGGGCAGGGGCAGGGAAGTACAGATCAGAAAAATAACTAAAATCTTTATATAGCCAATTTTAGCTGACCAAAAAATGCATCTAAGAAAATAAATTTATGCAAGGCACAAAATTTACAGAAGCACACCGAAGTTAGATGATGTGTCTGATATGCTGGTGTTGTGTAAAAGAAGAATGAATCTGATATTTTTATCTCTTCAGATTTCTTCTACTTTTTGTACAGCAGAGTGCTTTTATTCTTAGGCCCAGATGCTTCATTCTAATTCTATTTTGGTAAGCATTTAAATATGCTCTTATATGCTGACCTCTGTGAGAATTAAAGTAAAACATCTGCTTAATACTTTGTTGAACAAATATAGATGATTAATATACGCTTAAGTACCCTGATGAAACGGGGGCTGTGTTAGCAATGCTCTCATTTCATACACAAGGATGGGAAGTTGGCAAATACAAAATAATGGAATTATGCTGATTTTTATTAACTGAAGATCCTGTCTAGTCTACTCAGTTTCACCTTTGCATCTGCTAAAGAACTTTTTTTTTTGTGTTTCTCATATAAATATGATGCAGCCACCTCTGATTCACTATGCTGCACTAATTTGGTGCTCACATCTGGGCAGGAACCCGGGAGCCCCTCGTGCCCCAAATCACTTACTCTTGTTCCCAGCCAGCAGTGAAAGTAGAGTAGGGAATAGAAATGGAGGCTATGTGGTCATCAGGTAGAACAAGAGGTGTGAATGGGCTGGGAGAAGAATTGTAAAACAGCAGCTGCTCCATGGCAGGAACGCTGGAGAGACGAGGATACAAAATCTGGATAAGGAGTGCAAGTGCTGTAGACTCCAAAAATGCATGAGTAGGCTGCAACCAGGACTGCTTCGAGGCAGATTCAGGCTCTAAGTCTGGCAAGACATTAGACAGATGTAAGATAAATGGGAAGGGTAGAAAGGCGGAATTAATTCTTTCAGTGCCATCTTTAGGAATTTGTCAGTTGGCTACAAATTGCATTCAAATAGGATGTCCGTGCGAGAGCTCATGTCTCCTTGTTGCCTGCCGTCTCTCTGGCCTCGTCAGAGGACACTGGCACTGAGGGGCCCTGGAGCTGAAGAGGAACGAGGCTCGGGCACTGCATGGGTGGCTCACGCGCCGAGGCGTGGCAGCTCCCAGCGAGGAGCGAGGAGAGGCACGGTGATAAGGCAAGGAGAAGAATAAAGGGAGGCGAGAGGGGGTCTCCTCCAAGTCTCCTTTATTAACGGTAACCAAACGAGGGTCAGAAACAGACAGGTGCGGAGGGAGAACTCCAAGGAACACGAGCTGAACACAGGGTTTTAAGGGGCACGAAACTGGGGCGGGGTCCAGGGTCAGAGCCAATAGGACGCGAACGAGGGGACGGTCTGAGGGTCAGGGATCCAATCAAAAATAACGGGGGGAGGGTACAACAAGATGGACATTAGAAACAACCAACAGGGCATCGAGAAATAATGAAGGTTCTGGAAGGTGGAGAGTGCCTCAGACCTCAGTCCCGCCCATGGACTCCTCCTCACAGGAGGAGCTCCACTCATAGGGGGCGGGGTCCCCCTGAGTGACAATAGGGAAAAATGTAGGTTGGACTCCCACATCTCCCGAGCAATGGACTGAGGCAGTGAGCAGCAGAGGGGTGAGACCATGCAAGGGGAAAGGGAAGTTGGAAGGCGTGAGGGTAACAGATCCAGTATATAGAGACAGGATGTGAATGATGCCAGGAGAGGAACAAGGGGTCTCTGACCCAGGCCACACTCCCTGGAGCTGAGGCAGATGTGCACTCAAATATCTGGATTTCTTTCTGTAACTTTGAGACTAAAACAGACAAAAGAGCTAGTCCATTGAGAAGATAACTGATGTTGTCTATTTTTCTACTAACTTACATGGCAGATGGTGGTAAACTTAAAAACTACATCACTTTTGATTCATGTAATCTAAAACATTTCACATACAGATTTTTTTTTGTGAAAAATGAGAAGGATTTCCTATTCATACATAAACAAATAAGGACCAATAAAGAGCATTCAAATTGCCCAGTAAAGATTTAGGAAGCTCTAAAAAAATAAGAATTGAGTTTGGCCGGCCATTTTAATTTGATCTCAGTGTGCATATACATGCGTGCAAACAGTAGTTTTTTTCAGAGTCACAATTTATACAGAGAAGCATCAACCGTTTTACTTCTCCTTTTATGTCTCCTCTCTGGGTTGTGTATGAGACAACAAGAATTCTTTACAGTGTTGTTTTGGCATTCACTCTACATCTCCCTTTCCTCTGTAGTCTCCCTGCTGTAAGAAAATAACTACAGGCAGACGGAAATCTTTGACACTGATTTTGCTCTAAGCAAATGTGACCTTATAGTTCGATGGCTTCATTGGCTTCTATATTTCCAAAAATAAATAATGGATGGAATGTTTATACAATTCTACCCATGAAATGGAATTGTTCTGCCTCTTGCTGAGGCTAAACACAAAAACTTCATTCTAACAGAAAAACTAGTAAATGTCCATTTACTCAGAGAAAACCAATGAATTTGAAGGATACTCTAAGCATTAACTCCTGACTGACGTTCTATTTCAGTTGCAAAAGTTGGTCTTTTCGGCAGTGTCTGAAGAGAAGAGAAATTAATATTGGATAAAGTTGCTGAAAGGTTAGTGAGCTGTAGAGATTTTTTTGACAGTTGTACAAGTGTTTTTCCTTATTGAATTAGAAATGGCATCAGACAACATTCTGATTTTGGAAAAAAAGTGTCCTTTTCATCCTTAAAGTAACAGTACAGGAGAAGTCTGAGAATTCAGAGGAGCTGTAGGATTTTATCCTTATCCTACTTCCTTTGTACTCACCTGCTTTTTTTCCTCAAGGCATAGAAAGAGGCAAAAAATTGATGCTACACTAGTGTGCTCTTGAGTGTATAATTTATTGTGCAAAATTACCTCACTTTAAGCAGCAAGCATTGTCACTATTATTTATTCTAATTAATAGAATAGAGTGAGGCTTCTGTCTTTCACATCTTCTTGAAACATTATGTCTAGTGCACTGCCTCATTACTTGAAGCCCAAACCTCTCTACATGAGAGCAGCTGCTGGAAGAAACACTCACTGGGTCAGATCGTTAGAGAAGCTTTAATCCTTCAGAACAATTTTTCAATACTGTTTACACCAGGGATTTCCTTGTACAAATCCTCTTTACACAAGACAAGAATAACACAGGAAGAAACTATTTGTCTCTGATCTCTGAAAAGAAGGAGAGCAAGTTTAAGTCCTCAGGGGGCTTTCTATCACTTAAACTAACCAGGAGGGGATTAATCAAAGATATCTTTGCTCCGTGCCGTACAGCCAGCTTCAAAGGTGCAATCGCATTGATCAACGTACAACAGAGCAACATTCACAGCATCTTGTGTTTTAAGTTGAGGTAGAGCAGAGACTGAAATGCTCAGTTTGTTTCATCACTCCTTCTTTCCCATCAAAACAACCACAGGCTACTCTGATGCGCTGGAATCCAAAGCACACGGGTCAGGTGTTTGCATGGAACTCAGCCCCGCACTGTGATGAAGAGCGAGCACTGAACTCTCTGCAGTGATTTTATGTGCCCATTCCTTGCAAGCAAATCTAATCGCCTTTCACATGGCCCTTTAAAAAATGTTTTGTATGCAAACAAGTTTCCCCCGTTTATGGAAGCGTGATGATCCCTGCATAACTCCCTTTTTTCCAATGCCTACCCAGTGTTATTTCCATCCTACCATGTCTGCACACAACTGAAATACTGTAGTGGTGAAGAAACCCTATTGACATCAATGAGAAAAACTAGCAAACTTTCAGATACAAGTCCTTTAAACGTTGTAAGTAGAATAATAGATGGAAAGCTTATTAATAAACCTAAAAAAATATTTCTCAGTGAAATATTGCAAATTACTTTTTCACAAATCTTAACTTTAAAAAAATCCATTTTACTAAAATATTTTTTTGTTTTCTAATTTTGTTGAAGGTGATTTACTTTATTATATTTACATTTGAAGAAAATATATGTGTTGCAAAAATGTTCCTCTCATGAAACACTTGCCCATTTTCATCAGTTACCTGCACATAAATCCCAGCTCTTTTCAAAGCTGGTTACAAATTTTTCAACAAAGAGCCTTGCCATTAAAACCTCTAGAGAGAAAAATGTTTTCAAAGTATTCTAGTGTCTTCTAGGTAATGTATATAATTTTTTTGGCAATGGGTAAGGATTTTTGAGGACACAAAAAGTGTGACCTTCATTACAGGACAACCATGTGCCAGTAACTACAAGATTTAGTTGGATCTTATGGGCAGATCAAATCTCTGATCTATATAATTAAGAAAAGGGGCTTTTCCACTAGTGTCTTGTAGCCTAGCCATGGCACTTTGTATCAGGTCATAGAAAGCAAATCCACCCCTTCGTAATGCACTGAATGCTTAGTTATTTATACAGAGAGAAATATACAAAGAGATGCAAGGAAAGTTCCTACCCCTCCTAAGCGACCTACTTAGATGGACTGTTGGCTGTATTCCATCTCTATTTGCCTCTTGTTTCAGTCTTTTTTTCCCTCATTGAAAGACTTCAGAATATTCTGGTTCCATGCCAATATTGTACAAAACCAAATGCTAAGAAGAGAGAATTTTTCAGTTGGGTGGAGTTGCTTTTATATAGATAATGAAGCTGTTTCTAGACTCTCAGAAGAATAAAAAGGTGAAGCTGAGAATAGCACCACCAACTTTTTTTTATATTTTTGCTAAAAATTAGCCTACTTCCTCTTTTTGAGATATGTCTATTTTGTCTAGTGCTGGTCTTCTAAGGTGGCAGAATAAACCTGAACAGAGCAGCAGTTCCAGCTCAGGTTGCCAGTTCCCTTGAGATGCCATTGCTCTTTTCTCCCTCAAAGGATATTTATTGCCCAGGCAGCTAGGAAGACACAGGGGGAAGAACACAAAGGCAAAGGCAGTGCTTGTTATTTAGCCTCATCAGTGTCTGTTTGATTCTCTCTGTAACAAGTCTGACATTTCTTGGTAGGCCACACCAATTTTGGGTTCTTAACAGAGTTTCTCATCCCATCTTCTCTACGTGCTGTCTCTTGCTACCCCTTCACTTCTTGGGAAACTCCACCTTTAAGATGTGTTTGTCTGCGACAGTAGGAAGAAAATGACAAATTGTGAAGGAAGAATAACCTAATTTTTTCTGCCTCTGAAGAACACCTTTGTGAAGTAGAGCTGGTCTCTGCCATCTCCCTGTTCTCTGTGGCTGCTGAGCCAAACACTGGAACAGGAATAAAATCAACTGAGATGTCTTGAATAGAAGAAAGGAGCTGTTCAAGACCCCAGCAGAGTTAAACCCCTTGGAAAATGTGGAGAACAACTGGAGGAAGTTTAAAAGGAACTACAAGGAATGGGCAGCAACTAAAAGGGAAGACAGAAGGCAGCCTGGTTTCTGACAGTAGGTGGTTTTGAACTACTTGATTTTTTAAATGGTTTTCAGTAACTCAAGCAGAGAGGCCAACTCTGAAAGTGAAGTAAAAAATTCAAGGAGTACTTCACACTTCACATAAAAATGAATCATCAGAACAATTGTTAGACTGACACAGAAAAAAGAGGTTTGCAAGAATTGTGGAGGAATTTGTACAATTTCAAGCTGTACAAAGATATCTTTCAGATTTGGATTTAACTTGATCCTTAGCATCTGACTAAATTATGAGACCATCTAGGGAAAAGCACTCAAAAAGAGGCTACTAAAAGATTCAGAACTCACCCTTGACAAAGTAATTTTTTCCAGGCCAAAGAAATTGTCTGCTGAAATCCCTGAGCCATGGTGTTTGCACAGGTTTGAGGTGAAGATCTGAAGCACTGCAAGGATGGATACCTCAGGCATGAAGAGATGTGGAGCAGTTCACAATTAAGAGCACAATGGTATTTCACAGGAGATGGAAAACTCCAGAAGCTACTTCGATGAATTATCTCAGTATGTAAGAGTTTTTAAGTGCCAAAAGGAGAAACACAGCTTAAACAAAGAGGATAATGGTAAAAATTTTCAGTTCTGAAGAACCCTTCCCAGCAAAAATCAACATTGGCTCAAAGTGAAGTAAATGCACTGTAAATTTAAATTTATATGGAAAATATATAGATTTAAATTCTGACAGAAGTCTGCAAGTCAATGCAATGAAAAACAAAGTAATTACAAGCACCTGAAGGCAAATGGATGGAGTTCAGCTTTCAGTACTGAATCAGCCTAAATTTAGACAAATAGTCAGAGTTTAAATTGAGTGCAGATGTCTTCTCTCTGTAAAAGACTTTCTTCTTCTGGAGAACCATGTAAGATCATATTTTGAGAATCTTCTGCTCTGTCTTACTTCCTTTGACTATGATGGGAACTTAAGGTAGCTAGACAGTTTACACAGATCTTTCTTTAAAGTTTCTGAAGTGGAATCACATGGAATAAATCTGGGTACAAAAAAAACATGGAAAACAATAGATTGGAAAAGATATATTTACTTTCTTCTTCACTATGAAGAAATGAAAATCCAGTGTAGGTGAGAAATAGGCAGGATTCAATCAGATGGAAATCCCAAATCATTAAAGAAGGCTACAAGACTCCCTCTGGTCGTAGGAAAATTGTCAACAGAACTTCAGAAACTATCCATCTTTCTAAATTTGAATCTTGAATGGATATATTTTCCTGAAGATTGTAGAATAAGAAAAACTGGAATGAAAAAAACCACAATGGTCAGTAAATGTGGCACATTACTTCTTAAACAGAGCTGGAAAGTTAAATTATGGAAAAGGCGAATGCTCTTCACTCTCTGAAAGGACAGAAGTTTTTTTGAGTTGTGGTTGATAACAGATCATTTTTCTATGCTTCTTATATCTGCTGCCATCCAAGATTAATGAGGCTGTATGCTAGTCAGAAAAAATGTTAATTAATTTCTGTGACTCAAGAATATCTAGAAGAGACTACAGAGCTCTACTTTTACTGCTGGAAATAACTCCTTGTGCTTCTCATAAACACACAGGGATCACTTTTTGTACTTACTGTAAATGTTTTCTTAATTGAAGATAAAAAAGATCTTTTTTTCTTTTAAAATTCACACTCTACATAGTTTGACTAAAGCATGCTCTAGTCAGTTCAAGAGCTGCCTTCTCAAGAAAGAGAACGTTCACCTTTCTAAGCTGAAAAGTGAACTGAGATGGTTGAAGACAACATCTTACACAGAGAATAGATCTACTAACACAGTATTGCTGGGACAAGATGTTTCAAGGCCATATTTTCAGTCTGAATTGTATTTAAATATCATGCAGGACTTTTGAAAAAATAATTCCAAAGGGATGTGTTAAAGTCTTTCCAAAGGGATTAACAGGAAAAATGCAGACGTTGTATAGCGATTGCAAAATGTAAGGAAAACACAGAAATGTTTTGTACTGATCTCAAGTGAATAACAGCATTGAAGGCAAAGTTAAACCTCATTGTTTGGCAAAACACATTGGTCAAATTAAACAAAAATACAAGGCCAGGAGAATGTAAATGACCAGTCTCAGAATAAAACAAGCAGACCTGCTTGCATTGCACTGGAGAAAATACACTAACAAACAAGCCCTTGCCTGCTGCTCTCCCTTCCCCAGGACTGTATTCCTGGAAGTTAAACTGCTGTGTTCATGCAAATCAATATTGTTGGACAGATGTGATAATCTGGCATAGCAATGTCAGTGGAATTACAAATATGAGTCTAAGAAGTTTGCAAGGAAATTTTGGGTTCAGATATTTCATCCTTTGTCTTTATTGCCCAGAACCTTAGAAGCTGGTTACAGAACAGTAGGGAAATAACTATAACTTTTTATTAAAAAGTAAAAGTAGCCAGGTCACACTCTGATCTGTCAATTTACAAAACTGCAGGAGGGAATTATGGGCTGTCCCAAAAACTTCTAGGAAATTATGAGTCTTAAAGGAATGCATTCCCTCAAACTGACCTGTTTGTGTCCTTGCCTATTTTAATGGTTGGAATACCAGTAACACCTCTGTTAGAAACTAGTTTGATACAATTTTCAGGTTTTGAAGGCCATGTAACCCAGACCACACAGAGGACCAATTGCTATGGGGAATCTAGGCAATGGGAAGTAGCTTCATTGTTTTTGATATCATTTGCTATGGTTTTTACAGAATTTTGTCAGAGATATTGTCAACTATTTAATATTGGAAGGTAATTACGTGTCAAAACACATGACCACACAGCCTAATTTATTAGGAAAAATCCTAAGTTATTCATACAATTCTCATCCATTTTAAGTAAAAATTTCCAGTTTGTCAAACAGCAAAAGCAGACTTTAACCTATTTGGCCAGTTGTCCTGATAATGATGTGTGCCATGTGTACCCTCCATATATTTAGGACTTTAGAATAAATACAAATTCTGACATAAAATACATTAATACATAAACTATATGTCCTTATGTATTGTATGCAGTTTTTATACTAAACAGATGCGAAAGAAAAACAAGTCCTATACACATGCCTGGCAAAATGAAAGGTGGGAAAACCACGCCCCTAAACTGGAGAGTTATGCTTCAAGAATAGCCCTGGAGGTAGAGGATGGCCCTCAGGCTGAGAGCGGTAAAGGACAATAGACTGGAGTGCAATCCACAGCCCACAAGCTGGATTTGAATTTGAGCTCCTGAGTTTGCAACTATAAAACGAAATACCCTAGTAACAACCCACAGAGACCAGATGGACCCATAATTAATTGCAAACCCTTGTATTTGTGCATTTCCAAGGTGTGACTCATAACACAAATTTATGCATGCATGCAAGTACCTATCTAAATGTATGCAAACAATAATGATGTTTATTAGAAGATGGGACGGTCTCTGAAGTTCCATGGAGTATTTATAAAAAGATATCTCTCTCCTAATTTCTTGTTCCCTCCTTGAGAGACCATATGGAGTATTAATTAGACGAAAGAAGTGGCACACAAGGAACATGGGTTTTGTTTCACGTGCTTCCGGGGTGAATTTGCACAACACTCAGAAAGTTGTGTATCTGCATAGGTAGATGGCGGGGGGGAATAGCAATGGTTTTCAGCACAGCTAGGTCTGGATGTGGGCATCTGCTCAAAAGTAGTGTGAGGGAGCAACATGGATGCATGTCCTCATAGGAGAAGAAGCCAATTAAAACACTTGTAACACACTGAAAACACCTCCAGGGAGCCACGCTGCTGCCTTGGGGGCCATGTCCCTTCTATGAAGCTGCTGAATTCAGACAGCTGATCCTCAAACTGATCAGTTATAGGGAATTACAGGGAGTGAATCATTCTCTGGAGTGTTTGTTTTTCTAGACAAACTAATGGGAAAATTCAGGGAAATTGTTCTCCTGACTTAAGGCCTTTTGGCAGGTGTTATTGGGTAAGGTAAGGGCTCAAATTGATTTAGTAAGATAGAGAACTCCTTCAGCTCTCATTATGCAGTCCTGCAATTTGGCCACTGGCTGAATTTTAAGAAATGCATCTGCAACTTTTTCTCCTTATGAAAACCTATAGAAAACAATGGAGTGAAAGAGGTAATTTCTAATACAAATTTCTACTGGTTCTAGTGATTTTTGAAATGAAAGACTACATACTACTATATAACGAATTTTATAGTAGGCTGAATTTGTATAAGAGCATATGCATTGCAATGAATGCCAGGTGCTGTTTGGCACCTAAGACTACATTTAGTCTACAGTCTAATCTGCAAAGGTTTTATATTGGAAAAGAAAAAAAAAAGGGAAGGCAATAGGAGTCTACCTCATTTTACCCCTTCCTCTAGCTGGCCACAGTGCATCTTGGCAAAGCTCCATGGTAGAAAGAGCCTTGGTAGAAAGAGCAATTCCATGTATCTGTCGTAATGGAGCGATGCCACAAAAGATTGATTAGAGCAGAAAGGGAAGAACCTTTCTTCTTAATGCTGAATTCCAGCACAAGTACTCACCATGGCTCTGTTTCTCCAGACAAGCAAGCACGTGTCTGTCCCACTCAAGTGTAGAGCCTCATGCAGGAGGCAAGTCTCACCACATTCATACTGCTTCTACAATGCAACTCACTGAGCAAGAATCTCTTCTGGCTCCTTTTGCTAAGAAGAGAACTTGGTTTGCAACATGATGTGCAGTGACTTGGAGATTGGTGTCACGGAGTGAAAGAGGTGCTGAACCCATCTGACAGTATAGATACACACTGTGAAATCAGTGAGATTTTGTTACATTTCTTTTTCCAAATATAAACCCCACAGATTTTCATTTTCAGAAGTGTTCACTTTTTTTCCATAGCTGTAATAGCAGCAGTATGAATCTGTGCATTCATTACCTACATACAGCAGCTTGACTTTTTCACAGTGACTCATTGGAGCCTGAGGTCACTGAGTGGGAAGGTTTCAAAGACCTGCTAAGGAAGCACAGCCCCTGTCAGGAATTTTTGATATAGGTTATCTCTACCTTGTGCAGCTGAGTTACTGACAAAGTGATTTCACAGGAGATCTTTATATATATTTTAAAGGTGATTCACTCAGCCTTGGAGACAACAGACATCGAAAGCAGTTGACTGCAACACTGGAAAAATCACTTTATGGTACTAAATACTTTTTTCCTAACTGACAGAATCATTATTTTTTGTGTGCACTGTAGTTCCTTTGTGCCATATAAGCACTCATTATCCTATACTTACCGAGGTTAAAATCTCTGCTGGATGACACAGGGAAGCTTGAGCAGCAGGGTAACAATTAATGGACCTCAAAAGGTTTTGAGGTTTCATCTGGATAAATGCAGATGGATTTGAAGGTGGTTCAGCTAGAATGTCTCTCCCTCTTCAACCCCTCCTGTTTTTTCTTTTTCCCCTTCTCGCTTTCTTTTTTTTTTTTTCTTTATGTCAAAATGATTTGGTTTCAGAATCAGGCAGCAGATCTAACAATTCCAGATTTTTACTTGCTGTGTTCCCAACTTCTAACTTCAATTTAATAGTTCACTGGTAGAACCCACATGTCTTGATGTTTTATTTCTGTTTCATATCCAGATAGGTTCACTTTTTCCCTAGCTATAATAGAAGCAGTATGAATCATTACCTTCCTACCAGCAACCTGGCTTTGGAAGGTTTTCACTTCTGGTTCATTTCTGCTTTGAAATCAATGAATGATCCAAACTGCTTCTCTCTCTCTTTTTTACTTTTTTTTTTTTTAGAGGACATCAGTGACTTGGAGACAGAGACACTAAGGAATTCACTGAAGAACTTTAATTCACTGTATATTAAATACTACATGATGATGTTTTAGTACTGTTGAATCTCTGGGTGTCCTTAGGTATTGTTCCGGTTGAACTCTACTGGTCTCGTGGGCCCCATTTGTAATGTTTGGCTTTTTGCAAAACTGTATAACCCAGTCACACCAATCTTTCAGATGGAAAAAAATGCAGCTTTCAAATTGTCAAACTCAGGTCTTCTGCAGTTCACCTGACAAAAAAATGTCAGGTCTTTGGGCTATCACTTCTCTGTCATATTGAGTCAGAAATCATGGGCATAGACATTTCTAAATTTTTGTGTTTGGAGTTCAGCTGCTTTCCCTGAACCTCTAGGTCTGGAGTAGCCTGGAACTGTGGTCTGCCAGTTTAAGTTTTTCATTACAAATTTGGCAAAGGTGAGAAGGTGTTGCTTCAAACTGAAGTAAAACTAACTACCAACTTTTCAAATCCTTGTATATTGTAATGACCCAATCTTCATACCATTTATTTAAATAAACAATATAAATCTTAACTGAAAGTCTAATCCAGTCTTAACTTCAGCTAATCCTATGATGAAAAAGCAATACAAATCACCTTCAAATGGGTTATCATTACATTTATTAGGAAAACACTTTTTGTTTTACAGATATTTTTGTCTCAAAAGATGGGTATTCTCTACTAGCTTGAGGCACCTTTATACTCAACATGAAAATCTAATGGGAAGCAGTTTTGCATGGTAGAAGTTATACTGGCATAACTATTTAAAATCCTTTTTTTTCAGATAGCTTCCCAAACTCCCTTTGACAAGCTAAGTCATATTACCCCAAGCAGATATTGCTATTTGATAAGACTTATTTCATTTCTGTATAAAACTGGCCCTTAACAGTTGGATGGCACCATGCTACCTTGGCCTATTTTTCAGAGCTTATAAATACATGCATGGTCTATACTGGACAAACTGGTAAAAAGGCAGAGGACACTGAAACAGGAGCAATATCTTTAGTGATAAAATTGGGAACAGAGTGATAAAATATTCTTATTCCACCTGCAGTTGTAAAAACTTGTTCACCTTCCAGCTTGGTTTCCCTGTTCTCACTACCACAATGCCACACAGCAGTGTTATGGCAAGGTACTCCAAGGGACTCAAAATAGTGGTGTGTCTGAGCACACTGTTTCTTGTGCTGGCCAGAGTCAAATCAAGGTTAAAAGTGTGGTCATTGTTAAGCTTAAAATAAAAAATCTGTTGATGGTTCAACAGATTTAAGAATGCCAGTTCAAGAGCTGGATTTCTCTTACACATCATGGGAACAATCCCAAAGAACTCTGCTAACTGAGTGGTTATTAATTGGAATCCCGTTTCTGACATTACCTATGAAACATCGATAGATTCGTAAATCTACATGTGAGATGTTTTTTTCCTCTGAGCAACTGTTATGATATTTGTGGTTCATCTCTGTAGCTTTTGGAGAGAAGGCCAACACCAGATGTCATGGTTAAGTTAAAATAATCACCAGGTCATGAGGACTGTTGGTCTCACTAGTGGTGTTAAGGAGCAGTGGAGATGCTTTGTGCCTCATACACACTTGTGTAGTGTCTGTCTGAATAACCTCTCCATTCTTCTTGGTTTATGAGGGCTATAGTAGGATGTAAACAGTGTTAAAATATGGTTTTTAATAATAAATGAACATTGCAGTTTCATGCATGGCATATACAATTTGTTGGCATTTGTTGCCTACCAGAAAATAGTGCTGGCTGTTTCTGTCATTGCTGAGTGGCTTAATTCCTTCTTGCTGTAGTTTTAGTTGTAGGGTCCACACATTTTCATTTAAGCCTTTTCATTGGAGAGTGACACAATCCTCAGTTGATCATTACTAAGTGGATGTACTGGCAGAGCTATGTTGCCTCCACACCTTGGTAAAGCAAAGCTTACCTTGACCTGTCTGAGGGTTTTCTGTGGTGGGTTCCCTGGCAGCAGCTTCACTCTTAGAGTTCTGCCTTAACACACTGCAATTTGCTGAAGGGGTTCAAAAAATGAAAGAACTCGATTTTTGGACAGCTGACTGAGCTCACTGAGGTGGTTCACATGCACCTGCCACAAGGCGCCCGTACCTCTCTCTGCCCAGAGCTACAGTCCCATAAACAAGGATGGTAGAATAAATCTGTGGCTCTGCAGAGACAAAGAGTCGTAGTCTGTACCTGCAGGACATCCAATTTATTCAACAGCTAACTCTAGCTCACTAGAAGATGAGCTGAGGCAGAAGATCTACAGGACCAAAATTTCTCTGCTGCTTTCCGAAAGGTGCTACAACTTCTGTTGGGGAGACCTGGGTCTGGAAAGATGATCCAGAAGTTGAGACACAGCATGCCCAGAGATGTTTGTTATCAGTTTTGACTGTCTACTGTGATAAAACATCCTTGCAAAGGCAAAAAACCCAACCCCTTAATGAAGAGCTCCAAAAGCATGAGGACAAATGTGGAGGACAATACAAAAAATTAGATTTTCCCTGTATTATTTTATAAATATATAACAAATAAACCATCCATCATATCAATCCACTGATAATATAGGTGGAGAAGGAATTTACCCACTTTATTAATGATCATATTGGCCCAGTCACTTACATGTATATCATGAATGAACAGGAGTATAACTGAAGATGCAAGATGTTATCTAGATTATCTCACTTCTGATTTGAACAGCAGAGAATTCACCTATATCTCACATCCCAAACCAAAACCAAAATGAATGAGTGTGCCCACTTTTTTTCTCATTTTCAGCACTAAAATTAAGAACAGGGTGTGAGTCTGAGAGCAGGACTTATCTAGATTGTAATCCATTTGACTTGAAGGCTGTTTTCCTGTCATGTGCTAGTCTGTGTTCGCTATGTTTTAGCAAACTAAAATCCTGATCATCTAATGGTGACTCTGAGGGCTGACTAGAACATGAATAAATAGTACTAATGAAAGTTGAAAACAGATGCACAATTCAGTGAAGACCCAAAATAGAACTGAAACAGGGCAACAGCTACCTTCAGTTTCTATTTGACAGTTCTGTTTCCAGATTTTCAGAGTAAAATTTGAGGCAATGCATATGGCCTGAAAATGGCAGAAGTTTTCTTGTAAGGATGATGTTGAAAAAAAAGGGATCATGAAAAGTAGCCTACTCACTTTGGAGAGGCTAACCTTAATGCAAATAATGCACATACAAATACTTGTCCATGTGGAATCTCATCCAGTTTAACAAGACCAAGTGCAAGGTGCAAAGCTGGGGCAAACCCTGGTATCGACACAGGCTGGTCATGGAGAATTTCAAAGCAGCCCTGCATAGAAGGACTTGGGAGTGCTGGTGGGTGAGAGGCTGGACATGAGCCAGCCATTGGCACTCACAGCCCAGAAATCCAAACGTGTCCTTGGCTGCACCCAAAACACTGTGGGCAGCAGGTCAAGGGAGGGGATTCTGTCCCCCTGCTCTGCTCTGGTGAGACCCCAGTGGGAATATTGCATCCAACTTTGGGGTGCCCAGCACTAGGAGGACATAAACCTTGGAGAGTGTCCAGGGGAGGGCAGCCAAGATGACTAGAAGGATGGAGCACCTCTCCTATGAGAAAAGGCTGAGACAATTGGTTTTTTTCAGACTGAAGAAGAGGAGGCTTCAGGGTGGCCTAATTGTGGCCTTCCACTACCTGAAGGCAGAGAGGGACTTTTTTACAAAGGTGTGTAGTGACAGGACAAGGGGGAATGAATTCAAACTGAAAAAGAGTAGGTTTAGGTTAGATATAAAGAAGAAATTCTTTATTATGAGGGTGCTGAGCACTGGAATTAATAAGGTGTTAAGAGAATCTGTGTATGCCCTATTCCTGTCAGTCTTCAAGGCCAAGTTGGATGGAGCTTAAAACAACCTGGTCTAGTGAAACGTGTCTCTGTACCTGGCAGGGGAGTTCGAACAAGATGATCTTTCAGGTTCCTTCCAACCCAAACCATTCTATGATTCAGTGACTCTGATTTTATGGTTCTACATATGCTTGAAACAGTAAACAGAAATCAAGCACTAGTGACTGAAACATAAATATTCAGACAGAATTTATGAGAGAGATGGTAACTGTTTTGATTATGCTATTAGTTAGTTATTAAGAAAATGATGAAGGCATATTCTCTGTGTGTAGTAAGCCACTTATTCTAAGATACAAAACAGGTAACGGGCTTTAGAATAAGAAAAACTGTGCTAATAATTCCACATTTTATACAGTGAAAATTCATTTTACTCCCATGAAATGATAGTTGTGATATATCAGTGTTAAATCGTAGACTTGCTGATCTTCACAATTAAGTCTTGACTGTTTTGTTTTGATATGATTTATGACAATTTAGAATTTCGTTTTTTGGGGTTTTTTTTGGTTGGTTTGTTTGTTTTGTTTAGATTTGTTTGCTGGGTTTTTTTTCCTGTGGGGGTATGAATAAAGAGATAACAGAGAACTAGATTCATTACTGTTCTAACATCTTGAAGGTTCATGGCAACTTAGCCAAAATGGAATACTGTAAGGAGTAGTTAATCCTTTCCTAAAAAAACATTTTTTAAAAAATTGGATCTACAATGCATTAATTCTTGGTGTAATGACCTGGGTAATGCCCTGTGGTGCTGTCAGGAGGAACTAAAGGGAGAGAAATGCCCATCCTGACCCTCCTACCAGAAAGCCTATTCCTGCCTTCTTTGAGAAGATTCATGCTGCCTCATAGGCCACCCTTTTAGGGATGTGTCCTCCTTTCTCTGAAGCCCTACCAAGGTCAATTTTAGGGAATGGTCTTGCACCCTTGAGGAGTTGGAGGTGCAAAGACATTACTTGCTTTTACTTTGGTAGCTATTTGGGTGTGGCTTTAAGAATCCTTCATGACACCCGAGGGCAGCCACATGACAGAATATGTCCCAGAAGAGAACTCTTCAAATTCATATTTTAGTAAGAATTCCTATCTAGAGTTCCTCTGCACTTTTTCATACTGGAGCCCTCTCAGATTTCTGCTGACCTATTTTCAGTTTATGAATTACATGCAAATCCCTGTGAAATTAATTATTTATCTTCAAGGACCTTAGGTTTGTCTGTTACCTGATATTTTTCTTTCAACTGGTATATTTTCACAAAAAAAATTGCTTTATTTGCAATGACAGAAGCAGAGTTTTACAGAATTCACCATATTACCATGGGAACGAATGAGTTCCTTCTGAATCATCATGGCCAAACTAACTCAGATGAAATAGGAACAAGCCCTAACCTTTGCCCATTCTTCAAACATACGTCAAAACTGATACGGTCTGAATGTTCAAAAAATTGAGAAGGTCTCTGGGATACATAGGTGGATTTCTAAAGCTATTTATATTATTGGAAAAGCAAAGAGGCACCTGCTGATTTATCTGTACCCTTTCACACTTAAACGCTTGAAAAATATGTGACTTTCAGGCTGCAAAGAATAATTAACAACTTACTGAAAAGGTGGTGAAGAAAGGATATTCTTTTAGAAAATTGTTCTAAATTGCCTTTTACAATTCTTTTCTTTTAGGATTTACCAATACATTTTTATTTATTTAATAAAAAAATCATAATTTTGATCACTATGACAAAAACGCATTTTCCTTATAGAGTGATTAAAATCTGAGATGTCTGGAACTTTTTTGTGCCTATTTTTACCATTTAGATTTTGGCAAAAGACAGCAAAATGTTGAGAACTTACTGTGGAAGACAGTATAAAGAAAAAAGGGGAGGAATCAATAAAATGTATTTTATTTTATATATGAATAAAAGATGAAAAATTG
Source organism: Oreocharis arfaki (assembly GCA_013398015.1). Taxonomy (NCBI): domain Eukaryota; kingdom Metazoa; phylum Chordata; class Aves; order Passeriformes; family Paramythiidae; genus Oreocharis; species Oreocharis arfaki. The sequence continues at coordinate 1,143,755 of VZRR01008594.1, forward strand.
AAATAAAAATGCTCCAATTTCTGAAAATCAACATTAAAATTAGAAGATGATTTTTTCCTTATTTTTGCTGACGTTGTCTTCAAAGGTAAAAATGTTCGTCCCTAGTGTTTCGAAATGAAAAGTTATTTTGTGATCAAACATATATTTCACTGGGAAGATTTTGGTATGCCTTCCTTATGACTGATTTTTTCCTAATTTTACTGAGTTTTGTACCTTGAAAGGATTCATTCTCCATCAATCAGTAAAGTGAGTCTATAATCAAACCTACAGTAAATTATAGTCTTAATTTCTGTATTCACTAATACAGAGTTTGAAAGTGTTCACTTCAACACAGATAACAGAAAATCTGAATATTTCTGGTCTGCACAGCCAGGTTTGGGGACCTGAAAGAATTTGGTTCCACAGTTGGAGTTTGGATGAAGTGGGGTCTCAGATGAAGCACAGCTAGGTTCTGCCTTCATGAAATTGCTTCATGTGTCCTTCATGGTGGTAGAAATTCAGTCTAGTTGAAATTTAAATGTTTGAGTCTTTTTGTACGCACTGTAATGAATTTTGTCTTCAAGCAAAATGTTAGGAAACTAACCTAAATATTTCTGTGCTCCAGTTTAGCAATTCACCTACATTGAAATTAAAAAAGTAAAATTAACACACAATTCACACACACCTGCAAAGGATTGGTAGGTCGTATAATTAAAAGTAAGTTTATAATTATAAATATTTCTGTATTAAGGGTAGTTTGGAAAAAAAACCCCAAAACTTCTCAGGATAAACCCCACATTTTTGTATATACAGTTATTTTGCCCCCTGTGAGAGATATCGACCAAGTCAGAATACAGTGGGAAACATTGAGCACAGGTATGATTTTGAAAAATGCTGGCAGTGCTCTCTATTTGCACATCAGTTTCATGCTTAAAGACTAGTCAAAGTTCAGAGATTTGGCTTCAGTGATTTACTCAGAGCGTAGATCTTCAGCCCTATATTGAAGGAGTATGTCTAAGGGCATGGGGGAGTACATAAGAAGTTAATTCAATACCCTTGGCTAGGGATACCCTGAGTTTAATCCCCTAATCCCAGAAATGTTTTTCAGTTTGGCCAATGTAATTTGTTATAAAATTAATTCAGCATACAGTGGAAACCAGCAATTCTCCCTTATGATATAAGGTTCTACAGAAATTATGCAGAAGCTGGGCTCTATTGCCTGCACTTGTAACTGTGTTTGTGAGAAATCCCATCCTATGTGGATTTGTTTGGCATGTGCAGGAGATTAAACTCTTACTGTGAATTTAAGAGAGAGATGTCTGGTTTCTGAGATCCAGTATAATGTTCAAATAGCAAATTCATCTAGTCCAGGACATATCAGAAGGGAAATGATTGGTGCAAAAAGAATATTATGATCAAAAAAGGAGAGTGAATTTAGGTAGTAATCAAGGTCTTTCCTCGTTCATTTGCTCATTTGTTCGTTCGTTCATTCCTTCCTTCCTTCCTTTCTTCCTTCCTTCCTCATCTTTGTGGCTCTTTGTTGGGCTATCTGCAGGATGTCTGTGCCTCTCTCCCAGAACTGAGCACAATACTCATCAGTGCTGAGTAGAGGGAAAGGATTACCTCCCTCAACCTGCTGGCAATAATCTGTCTACTGTAACCCAGGGTATGTTTAGCCTTCTTTGTGGAAAGGGTAAATTGCTGGCTTATGTTCAGCTTGGTGCTCACAAGGACCCCCAGGTTCTGGTATTTTTGCTTCTAGTTGCAGTCAGCCTCTGGGTTTGGAATTGCTGGATTTTGGAGCACCACTTTGTTTGTGTGTTTTTCTTTTTTTATGGTATTTTGTATTTTGCTGTGTTCTGATTTTTCCGACTTCTCGCAGCCATGCTTCTCATTCGCATAATAAGCATGGTTAATCAAGCAAGCAACAGCCAGGGGCACTGCAGGTCAGTTAAGAACATGAACCTGAACAAATGCAACATATACTAAACAGTTGGAGCAGCACTTCACACTATTTACTCTGACTGTGGTGTCCAAGTTATCAATGAAAATATCTACAAAAAGGAATGAACATAGCTTTGTTAAACAAAGATTTTTTTAAAAATATGCCAGAGAGTAAAAGCCACTAACTCTCATCCACCTACTACCATTAGACCTCAAGGTGCACTGAATGTGTCCATGTCACAAATGCCTTTAGGACCAAAGGATGACTAGAAACAGGATCATTTATCTCTTTTCTGGTTCTCAGTCTTCACATTTACTCAGGGCTTCAAATGAAAGAGAGAACTTCATCCACTTCCTTTTGCAGCCGCTTCTTATGTAGTTCTTCTGGGCTGGGACCTGAACTGGTTCAGTTTCCATGATGAAAATGACTAGCCAAAACATTTAGATATTGATATTTACCTCAGAAGAAACACACTTGCCATTACTGTGTTCTCAGAGAATTGGAGCAACACCTAAATACTCATCTCTTCTGGCAGAGTGAGAACTGGTGGCCCATGGACTCTGATGGGGAACCTTAAAGACCTACCTCCAGGAAGCATTACCCAGACATGGAATATTGTAAGGGTTGTCTAGTGGGGTCTAGTGAGAGAAGACATTTAATTTGAGGCTGATCAAGAGCTTGGCCAGGTGGAGAAGAAAGAATGCAAGCAAACTGGCTGTATCTGAGTTCCCATCACACAGTTAATTTCTTCACTTCGATCGTTTTTTCCCCTTACATCATAGAAATGTAACTATATATGAAGTCTGTTATGAAGCAAGATATTCAGAAATAATTCAGCTTGGGTCGATATAAGAGGATTAGTTTTATAAAACAGAAGTAGTTTGATTTTGGCTTTTATTGTAGTTCGTTCTTTTTTAATTTATAAAGAGAGGAAAAATAAAGAGTTTTAAATGAAATCTTGCAAACTTTGTTGACTCAGCTCCTGTTATTTTAAATGGTTTATATTTTTTTTCTGTATGCTTACTTCAATAATAATGTTCCTTTGGCTATCTTAGAATTCCACAGTAATGTAAAATTGCCCCTTCAAAAAAATTATTGACCACATTCTCAAAAAATGGACATACCTTCACCTTTGGTCTCTGATAGATTTCAGCAATTAGCTATCCTAAGTCCTCACAGAAAGAAATATAAATTTATGAAAATCCTCTGAATTCATATTCTGATACATATTCTAAGACTTGTTTTGTTCAACCTGGATAAGAGAAGATTGAGGGGAGACCTCATTGCACTCTTCAGCATCCCAAGAGGGAAGGTGGAGGGGTGGGTACTGATCTCTTCACTCTCATGACCAGTGACAGGAGTCAAGGAAGTGGCATGAAACTGAGCTGGGAGGTTTAGGCTGGATATCATGAAAATGTTCCTCATGCAGAGGGTGGTTGGGCACTGGAACAGGCTCCCCAGGGAAGTGGTCACATCACTGAGTCTGACAGAGTTTGAGAAGCATTTGGATGACCCTCTCAGGAACATGGTGTGACTTGTGGGGTGTCCTGCACAGGGCCATGGAGTTGGACTTCATTATCCTGATGGGTGCCTTCCAGCTCTGCATAATCTATGATTCTTTGATTCTAATATGTCAAGTTCTACCTAGGTAGAATCTATTATTCTATCCCATTCAAATAATTTCCAGTTCAAAAGGATCCACATAAGCAGACCAAAACAAACAATTACTAGATTGTTCCTAGTTTAACATAAGCCCTGACAGACCCAGCTGCTCCCTCCAAAGCTGTTTCAGCTGCAGGAGAACTGATAAAAATATAGTAAATTGTTCAAAGAGATATTTTCCCTTTTTTTGCATTTTAAACATCTGAAATTATCTGGAAACTTAGAGTTTAGAAAATAGGAAAGCAGGGACCTTTGTGACACACTAACTTTTCTTGCTTGGCATTTTTAGACTCACTATCATCTTTTTGTACTTTTGATGAAAAGTTGGTTTTTTTAATGCTACACAATAGGTTTTATTGATTAGTTCTAATTTATAGAAGGATATTCCAGTGACCTTGTCAACTGTCTACATTGCAGAGTTCTTAGCTCAGCTGTCATCTAGAACAAGCCTTATTTTGGCTTAAGTACTCAAACTAACAGGTGTCATAATTGAAATCACTTCTTCCATGTGATAGATGTTTAAAGGAAAAGCTGTATAAAGTGCTTCTGTATGACACAAAGCTCAAAGGTCAAGTCCTTATTCAAACCGATAGTAAACAGAGTATCTTTCAAATTTAATGCTCTGGAAATGATCAAATATAAAAGAACGTATTTTCACAAGTCTTCAAAATAATTTTTAGACACACAATCATGTATTGAAATTTAATGTTAGGATTAAATGTCCCTAGTCTTTATTGTTCCCAGTTATGCTTTCTCCTAATTTGTACATTGATTTGCCTTTGACACATCTCTTCAATTCTGTTATGGTTGTGATCTTCCAGGAATATTTTCTTTCCCTTTACCCCTTCTCTGTGATGCCCATGTTTCAGTTTTCCTTCCTGCATGTTGATCTCAGCACCAATGCTGGTGGTCTGTAGACACAAAAACTCTCGTATTTCATTTTCTGAGTTCTTTTGTCTTGATTTATTGATTCACCATTCACTGAAAGACCTGTTCACTTGACTTGTTTGTTAGTGTATACTGTAATGCATGCAGATATATTTGTTATAAATAATCTCTGAAATACCATTGCATGCACCTGAAAAGCAGAGAACGACCTTACTCTGACTGTGCAAATGGAGTGCTGGAACAATGAAAATGAGACTGCTAAACAGCTGGACATCACCTTAATAAGCAGGATGTCTGCAGCCCTCCATAAGGCTAATGAAAGTCTGCAGCTGGGTGGTGTCACTTCATGATGTAAATAGGTGTACTACAAAATGCCTTACAGGTGAACTGGTGTATATATAGCAATGATTAATTTAATGATTTTTTTTAATATTTAAAACTTGTTTAGCATATGGTTAATTAAAGGCACAGTAGACTGCTGATAACTAAAAGGCAGATAATAGCTAATAACAGAACTGAGTTAAGAATGAAGGTTGCTATCTTTCGGGGACTCTGGAACTGGGCTGCTGAACATATTGATTCGATTTAGACTCCACTGAAGATTTTTTTTTTCCTGATCCTTACTGAAATTTGAAATAAAGGAACCTTAGGCTGCAAACTTGTTCTTTAGATAAACCAGTATCTAAAAAAGACTGAAATATTTGGGAGATGTTGTTAATGGGAGTAACAGGCTCTGGAGTGGTCTGCCTGGTTGGGAGAATGGGTAGTCTTCAAAAAGCTGAGTGATCTTTGAAATGTCAGTTTTCACAGCAGGAGAGACAAACAGCAGCTGGCCTTGAAGAAACCAGCAATACTTGGTTACTTATCTGATGATTGTGTCTTCTCTTATTGCACCACTCTTTAATTCCTCACTCAAACAGAACTACGATAAAAATAAAGTGCCAAGTCTAGGCTCTAGAAGCTGTAAAAACTCTTGGGGCCCTTTAGGGTATAAATCCCTCTTTGGAGACACCCACCTAAAGAGAGCCATTCTTTTGTGATCAGGTGACTTAGACTTGGTAAATAATTTTGAGATATCTAAATGTGGTGATATAAATTTCATGTTCCATATTTATGTGTTTTCCTGTGTATCACAACTGATGGCATCTCATTCACACTTTTTACTCTGACTCTGGAGGCATTTAGACCAGTCACCTTGAATTTCTCTAAGGAGTTACTCTTCTGTTTCATTCTGTGTAATGAAAACCTTTTTTTAGAGTTTTCTACCTCCAATCTCACACTCATGAAAAATCAATTATGCTTATTAAAGTTGACTATAATCTTGGTCTAAAATTACATCCTCTTTCGTCTTCAGTGACTGTTTTTAGTTTGTGTCTCTTTCATCACACATTAAGAATGCATTTGAGAGGATCCTTCTTATTCACACTTCTGTGCGTACTTAGGTTATTCTTCTTCAAAGTCATATTTTCAGCCCCTTTAAGGGAGAAAACTGGGACTCTAATGACTGTATATTGTGATAAAGCACATTTTCAAGGTCCAGAATTTCTTTGCAATTTTCTCCTTGGATCTGGTTACTAAATTAAGGAATATAGGATTTTACTAAATCATTTGCTTGCAGAGTTTGTTGTGACTGGGTTTAATACAGCTCTTGTTGATGAGCATAGACCAGCATTAAATCTATGTTGATGGAAATATCCTTTTGAAACAAACAAATCTTCATGAGCAATTGTTATACTCAACCTTTCACATAAACTACAAAGAAATCCAAAAATCAGATTTAGGTTAGATATGAGGATTGATTAAGAAATGGTTATAAAGAATTTGAATTTTCAGATGAAAAGCCCATTAATATAGTGGTGAATAACTTTTGTAGATGTATATCTAGAACTGCAAAGGTCTATAAATTCAGTTTTGAAACTACCAAAGAGTATTTATACGAAAATTTATCTGTCCCTTAACAGATGGGGAGATGTTAAAATTCACTTTATTCTATTAAAGAATAACTATTACAGAAGAAGATAACAGCTTTTTTGAGCCCAACAAAATGTCAGTATCCTTTCTCCAGCAGTGGTTGGCTCTGTGTGTGCCAGTCATGATTGTGTACAGGGAAAAGAATGCAAAATTTGTGTAAGTATGGAGTGGCCTTTCTCAGTTCTGGAGCAGCCCTTCCAGAAGTTGTATCTGCATCATTCCAACTTAAAAGAATGGTCTATGAGCACCTCCAGCTTCTATGAAAATTCCTAGAAGGACTATTTTTGAAAATAACAGAATGAGTCTTTTCCATGTAGAGTATAGGAGGCTCTTGATAACCAAGTTCAGCTTCTTGACTGTTCTGCACTCTTCAATGGACATGTAGGGTTAAAATATGATGATGATCATGATGATGATGCCATGATGATGATGATGATGATGAAAAAAATTGATGACTAAAATTCCATTTGGTTTTAATCAAATCACAGTAGTGACACAATTACCATTAATTATGACTGAGGAGAAGCCTTTATTACATTTCAGACTGGTCAAGACTCGTATCAGACTCCTTGATTTTCTCATGCTTATAACAGAAGCTCAAGGACTTTAATTCAGGACTATATTTCTGGTTTTGTAAAGTGACTTGTCCATATTATGGTGTAATTAGTGTTCCTATTTCCTACCCCAAAAAGAATATAAATATTTCCAACTGCAATTAGAAAACTGAGAAGCTAGTTTTCACTGATTTTTTCACACATTCTTTATCCTTTTATTTGAGCACCTTCTTTCTCTTGCTAATAGAGGCCAGCATTCGTTTATTAATGGATGCTAGCAGATGCACAGATTATTCTTCAAAACTTCCTGTTCCAGTCAGATGACAGATTTTTGTTACGATTTCAGATATTGGCACACTTTATTTATGAATATAGCTTTCCTATCTGTGTCAGTGCCAACAGAGAAGTAGCTCTGTTTTATTCTTTCTGCATAAGATATTATGACAGCCACAATACTCTGAAACAACCACAGGTGCAGTTTACTGATGTCTCACTGTATTAGGAAAACTAAACAATAAAATTTAGTAAGATGTGAAGAGCACTGGCTCTCATGTTTTCAGAAATTATTTTAAAGGATCATACAGATGGTGTTCAGGCAATGTGTTTTTTATACATCTTGCTTTTCAGATCACTTCTGATCCCTTTCTTGGCTATAGGCAGAATGAGAGTTGATAATATGATTTTTTTGGTTTGTTTTGGTTTTTTTTTAACCTGTTTCCACGTGGCATGATGTCTTTCCCCTTACTTTAAACCAGAATGGCCTGATGTTAAACACCAAGTTAATGAGACCATTGATTAACTCAGTTGAATAAATCACAAGTTCCTATTAATACAGATGTTGTCCGTTAGTAAGTAAATGGACAAAATTCAGGGTATTTTTGTGCATTTTGGCATTATATGGATGCAGAGTGGCTAAATGTTCTCCCTCACAGCAGAAGTTACATCAGTGGGTGCAATTATCATGTAAGGTATTTTTTAAAGGAAATGTTCGTGCTTTTTTGTTTTAATAAACATTATTCAATGTCAAAATGAGCACTGACCAATAGTTAAAGTTACACTAGGATCTGCGAAGAGTATTAATTCTCCCATCTTCAAAAACCCTACTACATGGCACACAAACTTGTGTCTTGTAACAGTGGCTTTTTTCTGTCAAAAAATACTTTCCTTAAGAAAATAGATCTACTTTGTGGTACTACGTAAGTAATGAGATAAAACGTCTTTGAAGTGATATTTTCATTTTCTCAAGTTTTAAACACTCTGCCTGCTTCTTTCCTTGCTCTTTGGCAAAGGAATAGATAAAAGGCCTTGATGAAAAGCTGAGGAATACTTGAAGAATATGCTAAGTAATACACATACAGTTTATCTGAAAAAAACATAAACTTATAAAACAGACACTATCATTACCAAAAAGTTGGTGAAGTGAAATACTAGACTATTTCTCTTTTTTCTTTTTAATTTGACTGCTATGCTATTTATTATAAGGGATAAATAAGATATGAATAGATACAACATAAGGAAGATTTGAAACCACACTTGTTTAGCAATAAATGTGTGAAATGATTGAAAGTACTGGTGTTTGACAACTATATTGAGATTAAAGAACTTGTCTAGGAAAATCAAGAAATTGAATATATCATCAAGAAGTGATCTAAGAAAGAAAATACTAATTTTGCATGAAACATTCACCATTTGATTTAATAATAAAATAACTATTTATATCTGTGTGAAATAATAGGGACAAGAAACCTTTGGTTGATAGGACATATTAGAACATTCCACTAAATTTATCACTCATAGTAGGCACTAGTACTTAGTTTATTAGAAAGTATAAACCAGGGTGAATTTATTTATCTCTCTCCATTAGCTAGAGTTCCAGAACAAGGTTTGTCCTGGACAGCTGCTGGGTATCTACCGAAAATCTAAAATGAGGCCAGATATCTCTGGCCTTGTTAGACAAAGTGGAAACTATCATGCTTTTGTTTGTAGGGGTTCTTGAAGAAATTCTGAGAGTTTTTAATAAATTTGTGTGTGAGTTTGGACACAGCACAACAGATGCTTAAGAGAACCCCAGTATACATACCAAAAACAGTATAATTTATTAGCTATTAGGATAATAAAAAAACCCCAAAAATATTTTGTTATAATTTGACACCCCACCCCAAAAATATCAATCACCTTGTAAAGGTAAAATATACACGAAAGAGCATGCCCTATATTGCACAATTACATCTCGTACCGAAAAAATTGTTTCTGAAGTACTGTGAAAGTCTTAAAACCACAGATTGAAAAAGTATTTGAGAACAGTGGGAGCATCCAGACTGACAAGTAGATAAGTATGTTTTATTACTTCTTATATAATTCTTTAGTATAACATCCAAAACTGATATAAAAAATGATGTTTTTCCCACTTCTTTCAAATCTATCGTGAGAATTTTGGCTTTCTCTTTTTAAAATTTTTTCTGATCCAATCAATCTTACCCATAATTATTTAAAACATTTGTTTTTGCATTATGTAAGGTACAATTATGTAAATGCTGCTATGTTCATGGTGTTGGCTGGAGCTGTGAGTAAGGATAAGCAGAGCTATTGCAGGCATCCTGTAAGCATTTAGAAAATGGATTTTGTGCTACGGAATAGGAAGGAATGGGTTGGTAGAAGGAAGAAGTTAAGAAAGACAAATTTAACACCAAGGAGAGCTGAGAAATGAAAAGTAGGTGGATGAACTCAGAAAAGCTTATTGAGGTCTTTATGGAATTTTCCTTACATCACTGGAAAAGTACTGTGATGACACCACTCTATGGAGAGCACAGTTGCAGCTGATTCCTACTGCCAGAGGGTTATGGGTCTTGGTGAAAAATGCAGGGGGTCAAGACAGAGCATGAGCTTGAGTAAGCAGGTTGCCTGGCTGGTTTATGTTGTGGGGATAATACAAAGCAGCAAGAGCAAAACCAGAGGACTAGCTTGAATTTCCAGGAATTTATTACCTCGGCCGGTATACATTGGTCAGGAAAGCTGGTTCTTATTGTCTGTAAATGTTTAAACGTAATTTAAACATTATATGTCACCTTTATGGTTGCTGTTGACAGTGAAGGGATGTTCTAAACCTCCGGATAACTAGAGCTGCATGAGAATGTCTGGACTCCTCTGTTGAGCTACCTGCCTGGACTTAGCTGTAGATATTAATATTGCATAAATCTGCCCGTGTTTTTGTAGATAAGGGAATAATTCTATCAGTCACTGTTACTGCAATAAAAACCAAATCATATAAAAACCAGCAACACAGCTCATTCCCTCATTCGGAATCTGCTGCATAACAAATTAAAGGTGGTGTGCATGAATAATGAGAAATGCTTCAAACCTGGAGATTCATTTGTTTGGACAAACGTTGTTGACTGCAGTGAAGTAGATAGCAACACTGGCATTATATTTGAATCACTAAACTATTACTGCCATTGCTATTGCTGTTACTGCTGCTGCTACAGCAGAGGAGCAGAGGTCAGTGATAGGTAAAGTAAAGGACAAGTGCTGCTATGTAAAAATTTAAATCTAAATAGATATGACAGTGAAGATTTTTAGCTGGAAAAAAAATCAGGAAATTGAATTGCTCAGTATCAGGAGGATAGGAAAAGAGCTAGCAATGAATATCCAACTTATTTACTGTGAATCTCTTAAACCACAAAACTTCTTCAGAAAACTAGACTTTTATCTTTTTTCCCTGTCATCTCCTTTTGAGAATAAAGTACTGAAAAGAGATCTTTGTTGTAAACTGTTCTGCTTCTAAACCTGGATAGTAATCACCTCATTATAGGAAGTAATTTGAAATTATAGCTAGTGGATATTGATACTTATTTCCTTTAAAGTGGTATGTTTCATGTTGAACTTCACTCACATCTGATATAAAAAAAGCATGATGCTACTTCTGCAACGTTACAAAAAACCCAGAAGTCTCCCAATCTGATTAAAACCTACCCTATATGTATGAGATACATATGAGATAATTTGAGACAATTTTATTTTATTACAGCTGTTCTGTGACTAGTACGGTGTGTTACCTGAATGCATATTTGTATGTGTAAATGTTCTTTACCATCTGAGAAGCATACTTTAAAACGAAAAATGTGCCCTCTGATTTTTTCAGTCTCCTGTTCACAAACATAGGGCATTGCATGCCATTGCAGGATACTATGACCCCGATTTTTATCTCTTTTATACATACAGAAATAGCTAATAACACCTGTGTCATCAGGTGATTTATACTTGTATAAAAATGTCTAAGTGATGGGAGGATGCATGAATATTTTTTGAAGGTCTAAGTAAATAGGAAGAAAATAAGTATGTCTTTGTACATGGACATGGCTGGTTTTAACCTTTATTATTAAGAGCATTAAGAAAGAGTGAGAAGCAAAAGGAAAGGGAGTAAGAATCTCAGTTCTCTGAAATCAAACTTTCTTCTGCTTGAATTGCAATTTGTGAAAATTGTTTCTCCCTATGAAGTACAAATGTTGACTTTGCCAGAAATTCAGCAGGGCAGAAGAATTCAGTTCTCAATCTTCTCTAAATATTGACATTAACTGGAATATCATAATCTTTCACAATTTTGGTTCTGCCTATTGTTGTGCCAATAAGTGGGAGAATTCCTTGATGTAGTTCTTGATCATAATCCTGTGTTGGGTGCTCACCTTCAGAGAAACTGGTTTCTGTTTCTGGAAGTGAACCGTTCTTGGCCATCTTGGCCACAGCTACTGTTGTGCACATCAGTTCTTAAATCAAGTTTATCATATTACAAATGTACTGAAGAAAGTTCTGAGGAGACAAAGCAGCATTTCACCTCTGACACATCATAACAACATTTTGCAAAGCCCTGTGGGAGACGTCCTTAATTTTGCAGAAATTGATATTATTAGTACTGAGATGCGTGTCGATGGAAGACAGAAAGGCAATTTCGTCATCAAATCTTGACTTCATAGCAATCCAGTCATACATTTTTTCGAGCTCTTTATTTCCTTCTGTCTCCAGCCACCTCTCCCTTTTGGCCCCAACTCTCTGTCTTTAAGTAGTGTTTAAATCTGAGGTATTGCAATTCTTCCCAAGCTAGAACAGAACAGAATAGACCAGATCAGACCAGACTACCGCTGGGTCTTTCCTCACACTCTTCCTGTAGATGGGAATAACATTGGCTGGCTTCCCGTCAGCAGGGACCTCCCCAGCCTCCCAAGATGATAGCAAGGGATCCTGCTATAACATCTGCTAGCTCCTTCAGAATTTCAGAAGAGCTTATATAGGATGATACATAGAGAAAATGCCAGAGTCTGTGATCCCACAGCAGAACCGTTGACTATGTACAAGCTCTGAGCCTTTAGAGACTCTGAGAGTTTCCTTTGTCTTCTCATCTGTAAGGGGAAGATGTGCAAGTAGATGGGTGTGGAAAGACAGGAACCTTTCTGGCTATGCAGTAAATTGAGTGAATATAAGCCAAATAACCTCTGGAGATTCAGTGCAAAGTACAGGCCATAATATCTTGATTTTCAGAAGCCCATACTTATTAACAATCATTTAGACACTTGTGGAGATAATTGACTTTTGAAACTCTCAGAATTCCAGGTGAATCCTTAGTTTTTAGCTGATCACAAGGGTAGGTGGGTTGTGGTCTTCTTAATTCCTTCCTAATTTTATTCTGCTATGAAATACACATTATTGAGAGACCCTTGAGGGTGTCTTTCAAGATGAGATTTAAGAGGAAGAGTTCAAGTGAAAGAAGACTTACTCTAAATGTTCACCTCCTTGCAGGTCCTTTTAAACTTCTGTATGCAATTTTTTTTTAGAATTTAGATCAGCATTTTTCATGCTTCCCTTTATAAATAAGCAAAGAAAACTAAGAGGCAGCAAGACTGAAACTGATCAAACAAAATCTTTATAAAAATAATACATTGTTAGATTGGAGGACTTGCTTCTCTGGCTCATGAGGAGATAAACTACTTAAATACCTACTATTAAAACTATGTGTTTAAATAACCCAGTGACCTGTATTTAGAAAGAATAATTGCAATTGAAAGTGTCCAGACTCTCAGTCTCGTGAAGACCTACCATGCAAAACTTTAAAAATCTTAAAAAAAATCTTTCTCATTGTAGCAATCCATTTGAAATAAAAGATGTTAAAGTGATCCACTGGGAGATGTATACTGAACTGAGCAGACTTGTCACAGTAATGTGTTCACTTAAATTTTGATTCGATCACTTCTTCCTACTAGACTCTTCACGCATTTAAATTCTGTATTGTAAAAGCTGTTGCTATGTTGCTTTCCCCTTTAATTTACAGCTGAAAAAATATGCTAAATTCTGAAGGGGGGTTAGTTTTTCTGCAGAGTTAATAACTAGGGAACCAACCTCTACATCATTGTTCATGAATGTTAAAAATGTAATAGCTATTCCAGATTGGCAATTTGATTGCTATAATTGTAATGCATTATAGTAGTCCCAATTATCAATATTAATACCACCATGATTTTTTTTTGTTGCAGAACATGAATTAATTTGTTCATTTTCACTTCTCTTTTTTTTTAATATACAACAATATTGAAGGTTTTAATCTAAAACAATTCTTATCAAATCAAAATTCATTTTAAGAACACTTACAGTGACTTTCAAAGAACTGTGAAATAATACGCAATCTTTTGCTCTTGGGTCTATAAATTAGGTTGATAAAAAGAATATAGATATTAGTATATGGAGAAATAAGATCTTTCTTAGTGTGGTCCCTAAATTAGTACTAGCTAGGAGTACTAATAAATAAGATTAATAAATACTCATTTTTTAAATAATATCTGAGGGGGTGGGTATTAATGAAATGTGTACTTTCTCAACTTCAAAGTAATCAAAAGTTTAAAAGGACAGGAAAATGTATAGAGTAGCATTAAGACTGAGAAATCACAGAGGAACATACTGATTAAAATTATTTTTAGGGAGAAAATTCAAATGTTAGAGGGCATAAACACCTTTTATGTGACACCTGTGGAGAGAAGTTGCTTCGTCATAGCAGAATTTGATCCAGGAGATGAGATTTTGATCCCAGGTCACTGATAATTTTAGGATTTTTTTGGTTTGGCTTTTATTATTTGTTAGAAAAAAAATACTTCTAACCAATTAAATTAAAAACTTTCTAATAGAAAAACTGGTGAAACAAGGTCAGAGCAATTCTATGATAGATTTATGAGCAGGACTTGATCCTTGCTCTAAAGTCTGGTGGTTCTTATGGACTTATTTTGCTATTGTTATACAAAGTACTACTTCTGGCCAGTAATACTGATGGTTTGTTCTTTTGAATGGTCAGTTTTACAAACTGAAAAGAATAAGCACAGTCTGAAAAGAAAAAAAATAATGAGATATGTGAATGCTAATTGGGCACTGCGTGCAGGAGCAGTAGATGATGAACCTTTGCCGCAGAGCACAATTCAGCAACCACAAAAGCCGTTTCTTGCTAAAAATAATCAAGCCTGACAAAAAACGTGAAAAAAAGTTTGAACTGTTTTTAGAATGCAAATAGATTATTTGTGAAAAAAATCAGAATAAATCAGTAGATTAGAATGGAGACCATGGATGAGCATAGGAAGCATTTGGCATGAAAGCCTCATGGTGTAAATGGATATGGATGTGGTCTGATGAAGAAGCAGAGAAAGAAGCAGTAGCATGCTCAGGGCTCATAAAAACAAGGTGCCATCAGCTGATTTTAAGGCCTTTATCTTTAAGTATTCTGAGGGTTTTCTACCCTTATGCCCTTCTCACTGACTTCTTTACAAATACAGTGAGAAAGAATATTTAAATATATCGAGAGAGCATGAGATGTCTTATACAGGTGTGAGCCCAAGAAAGAGATGTTAACTTATGTGTCACAGTAGACGAAAGTCTCAAATATTTTTCAGTTACTTCTCTACAGTGATTTTTTAGAGAAAACAAGGTAAGATACCTACTGGAAAAACTTAGAAATATCCTGGTAAAATAGACTTATAAGCCTTATATTTAACAGACTTATCCATCTCATGCTGACATCTGAGAAATGATGCTAATACAATGTTTAATTTTTTTTATTGCCAATTGTTAGAATAATATCAGGCCAAAACTGTCATATTTAAAGGCATTCTCAGGATGAAACAACTTGTGCCTGAATTCTTTTGAAAAGATCAGTGGAGTTGCTAAAGTCTTGACATCAATTTGTGACAAATATTAAAGCACATAACATTCTAAGACAAAAAAAATCCCCAAATTACTTGTTGATAATTGAAAAATATAGAAAATGGGATTTCTGGGGAAGTGTTAAAAAGGTCAGCATAAAATTATCATTGGAAAAATCATAAAGGAGGTGACATTGATATGATCAATAAAGAATTGAAGGAGGTCAATATATTTAACACCAGGGAATATTGTTTTAATGAAACCAGCTATTTTAAAATAAATTTGATATTGCTTTTGATGAGATTACATGTACAGCTGATTAAAGTAACCATATTGGCATAGTGAATTTACTGTTGTAAAATATTTGGTTTAATTAAACATGATGAAAATTTCTACTGTACCAAATCAGTGTATTCCATATTGAAGGGATTAAAGAGTGGCAAACTGATAAATCCCACAGAAAACTGTAACAATGTTAGAGGACAGGGTCTAGCAAAAAGATCTGCAGAGATCCTGTTTGTGGCTGAATCCTATTCCTCATTTCAGTCAGTGTGGACACCAATGTGAAATAATTACAGTTGGACAAAGACACAGGTTTGCAAGCCTGCCTTCTTGCTATTCACTTTGGACTCCAGCCAGTGTTTCTGAGCGTTCAGGACATGATCCACTCTTGTCTTGTGTCTGAAACCTACTGAGAACCAAAGCAAAAAGGAGCTTCACCACTGGTGGCATTTGGAGCACTGTGTTGTGAGTGTCCCTACAGGCTCCCACGGCATCATATAGTAACTGCCCAAGTTGGCCACTTGAGACTTCTGAAGTAATTGTCCAAATAAAAGAAAGCATGGCATATCCATAGCAGGTGCAAGGGGACAGGAGAGAGAACAGCAAGAAGAAAAAGGGAGAAAGCTCATAGGCTAAGATAAAACCAGTTCAATAGGCCAAGTAAAGAGCAAAAAAAAAGTTGACACAAAGAAATCACTCACCACCTGCCTCAAGAGGACTGATGCCAAGCCGGACTCTGAGTAATGGTCACTGAAAGCCAAAGCTCGCTATTTCTTCTTTCTCTAATTCAGTCTCTTATTTCTGATGTCATAAGGTATGGGATACCTCTCTGCATAGTTTGCATCAGCTCTCCCAGCTCTGCATCCTCATAACTCATTGCCCTCCCCCAGTTTACTTGCTGGGAGACAGAGTGGGAAAAAAGAGAACGTCGGCAGTGTGCAAGCACTGTTCAGCAACAGCCAAACATTGGTGTGCTATCAGCACTATTTTAGCCACAAATCTGAAACACAGCCCTGCACAGGCTGCTGAGAAGAAACCTACCTCTATCCCAGCCAAAGAAATAAAACACCTTAGATTTATCATGACACAGAATCATCCCTTATTCCTTATATCTATCCATAAATTGGTCCAAGCGCAGCAACGTGAGTAAGTCTGTGAGACACCATGTTGTAGCGAATGCAAGGCATCAACATCAGCTCATCTAATCTGTTACATTACTTTCCATATGGTCTGCAAAATACTTAATATGTTTGTGCCAAAACAGTGATTCATGTATGCTACATCTGCCACCGTAAATTTGGTTTCCTTTCCTGTATCACCCCAGAAATGCAAAATATTGATGGCTGGCAGTTTATTTACTGTTCCAAATTGACACAAAGTCACTGCAGGTCAATGACCCACTGCTCCTCTTACATTTCCTACTACAAGATCCACATGTGCAATGTGCTGTATCAGATAACAGTGAAACTTCACTCTTGATGGCTGCAACAGAAAGAGAAGCTGAGAATTTTTCTGGGAATACTAAAGCTAAAAATTAAGTGAAAGTATCACCACTAGAGGAGCAAACCATTACTTTTCCTCTTTCAGAAACTTCAGCGTATGAGACGAGTAGTGAGCAGGAGTTTGATACTGCATCATATCCTCTTCCACTCAGACTTAATAAATAAACAGAAACAGCTGGAGAACATAGGCAATAGATCCGTAGGCATCTACAAGTGCATCGCCAGAGATGCAATGAAATGCATGCTCTGCTTTTTCAGGTACTCCTGAAAACATACAAAATGATGAACATTTCTTATTTTTTATGGTAAACCCCTCTTTCTGCACTACTTCATGTGCTTTAATGTAGAGCTAAGTCCTCAGAGTTAGCATCTTGATTGACCAGAAAAGATCAAGTCAAATGATGTAAGGATGGGAGTTATATTGTGTAATTTTAGATCTGTGCAGTCTGGGTATCGACAGCTGCTCTACGCTCCCTTGAGTGCTGATGGAGAAATATGCGCATGGTGCAGTTCACCTGATCTATTTTAGACATCACTTTTTTATGAAATTAAGCACTGAACTTACGAAACTTGGGAACTTAAACTGGGAACTCAGAGTGACATCATAACCATACCACCTGGTATGTTACAGCCAAAATTCTATGGAGTATTGCAAAAATGTCATTACTAATTTCGACAAATTATTAAGAGTTATCAAACATCAGTTGTTTGTAATAATACGTTTTTGGATAACCATTCTATTTTGGATATATTAAGAAGACACAAAAGGGCTTAATGTAAAAAAGTGACTTCATCCTGCTACAATATGGTCTTGCATATGCTGTTTCATCTGATGGTATTCTGTATCCAAATCTATACTCTATTGTGTATATGAGATTTTTCTAGCTGTTTCTAATTAAGTATTTTTCTTTTTTTTCCCCTTTTTTATCCAAATCTGGCATCCATTGTCACCAGAAATCTTTAAATACCTATGGATTTCAAATTATCTTATTTTAGAACATATCATAATTACATAATATTGATGCACTATACTGGACATGGTAATGCTGAAGTATTAAGGAATCTCAGTGGTCATTAATTAAGCTAGATGAAAATAGACTGCATGCAAGCTTCTTACATCACCTTCATCTCAGAAACAAATAAACATACATATAATTTATTGTTTATATTATGAAGCTACCGCAACACCATTTGTTTTTTTGGGACAGATTGTGGCTTCGGGGAAGCAGAGAGAGGTAGAGAGAGGAAAAAAACAGATATTCGGTACTACAGTGCAGCTGAGGCAGATCAATATTATGTAAACATTTGAGAATCCAAAGAATTTCTTCAGATTATGAAAATAGGTTGCAATGTTGAGATGGTTAGACAGGTGGCAAACTGAGACTACAGTTTTATGCCAAAAATATATCTAGTTACACAGTTAGTTCTGCTACTATCTAGTTACTATCATACTTTCTGCTCTTCTCTTCAGCCCATCCAGAGTAGCCATGTACAATCCTTGTTTTCGGGCAGGGAATGTTCCCTAATGCATGTTTGTCCAGCCACTGCTATGAAGCAATATGAATCTCTGCAGGGGTGCTCACTTTTTAATAAGTGCTAATATTATACAAATAATAAGAATAATGAATTAAAAAATTGCCATAGGTTTGATTTCAATTTTTTGTAAATCAGCAGATTTTCTCTCTCTCTTTTTAAAATGGATAAATGTTGAGGAATGGCTGGCCGACGGCGGCCACGGGTCGATGGAAGCCTTGTACGAGCAGAGTTCGTGCTGAAACATGCTAACTTGCAAGTATTAATAACAAAAGCAAAGTAGCCTTGGAGCCCTGGGAAAGTATCAAAAAAGTCCCTGGGAGGGAGTAGTGGAAGAGATAAAGAAGGACCTTGGACTGCCAGCTGCAAGGGGGGTTGAGGCATGCCAATGTAATCTTTAGGCTTGTTATGTATACTGAATATGAGCATGTATATAAAGCGGTCGCTGCGTGAATAAAGTTGGAAGCATTTTATCACTCATACTGAGTCGGTCTTGCTTGCGCTCGCCCCGACAGATAAAGTCACAGAAAGTCTCTAAAATGCGTTTATGTTCTCAGATACAAAGTGCCTGTTAGGCATTTTATAGAGCTGAGAGAGTTTTAAAAAGCTTCAGAAGCAAGTCAGCTTGCTCATATTTATTTTGAAAATGCACTCCACACTCACAGACTTAGAGGGAGCTTAATTACAATCAATGGAATAATTAAGTTGAGGGAAATGTGCAATAGAGAACAGAAATGAATAGAAAACATTCACAAGTGTACCTTTGGGCAAATGCATTATAGGCATAATATTGTCATTATGTCTCTCAAATCACATCATTATTTGCTCTGGTGTAAGTGTGGGAAGCAGCCTAGATTGTACATGGTTTTTACATTCACACTCTGATCCATATTTAAACATTTTACAACTGGTGCACTGTAGTGACACTAGCCTTCACTTAGCATATGAGTAATTTGGTGTACAGCTGAACTTTCACAATGCATTCCTAAATCTGAAAAGGCACAGCTATCTAAAAAGCTCTGATTCTCTCCTTCCCTCTCACAGTCCACATATCTGAGAGGTACTTATAACAGTTTGTTCACCAGAGTCTGACTCACAGCGAACAGCTCCTTGCAGATGTATTATTCACTGGTTCCAGTCTAGTTGCAGTAGCCAATTGCCACTGTTTCACTGACCACAGGTCTCTGATAAATAAAATGCACACCCAGAAAAGGTCTCCTAGAACAGGTAGTTTCAGAGAGTGAAATGGTCTCAGAGAGCCTTATCATGCTCTTTTTAAATTCTGAATTCTTATCTCTTGGTGCACCTTGCAGTCTCAAAGCCATAAGTCCTATAATGGGAAACCTGCTTTTTTATCTCTTTTCCTAGTGTTTGTGATGATAGACATTGAAGAGGGAGGGAGAAAAAGGAAACAAAAACAAGAAAAAATTCTGAACCCCATTTTCAGGTTACAATTAGAGATGCCTAAATACTTTAAAGTGGTCACCAAAATGCACATAATTCTATTTTTGAAAGAGTTAATACTGGACAAATACTTAGAAATAAATGTTTGACATCTTCTGGTGTGCATTTAAGAGCAGAAATTCTTGTATTAATGAGGAAAGTTCCTTCAATGTCACCTAACTGATTTTAGAAAATTTATTCCAAAACATTTTGGCCCAGGGATCATGCCAAACTTTTAAATTGCTCGTTCAATATGATAGAAAATTGATCACAGATGCTATGTGTACATATAAGAATATAAAGGAAATTAAAATCTTGAAACTATTCATACTGATTTTTTTAAATACAGCAAGGTGTTCAGTATGCTATCTAATCTTCAATCATTAATGGGGCAACTTGTTAATGAATGGGTTCTTCATCTGAAAAATGCAATATGCTCTGTATTACTCTGACTGAGTTCATGAATAAAAAAGATTTGATTTCTGAAGTGAAGGTAATGTAAATGATCATCTATTTTTGCATGGTAAAGCTGATTAAACAGCAACATATACAAATACACTATTGATGTTAATAGCTACCTGAAATGCAGAGATAATTTTTCCCACAAACCAAATGTTCCTGTTGAACTTCATGTGAACATGAACTCTGTCCATGTTGAGGCATCAAACTCTGCATAACAAATAGCATAGACATGAAAAAAATAAGAAAGGAATTTGGGTGAGAAAAGGAAAAACAAAGTTTTTATTTATTTTTAGGATTCCCTGCAAATTTAATACCAAATTTCACTGGGGTGGAACCTGACGACAATGAAAATCAGCCTTTGGAGATTGCTAATAATGCAAAAGTAGCAAGGTGAATGTAACCTGTGAGGAAGTGCCTGGGCTTCCTGCAGCCTCTAAGGAGTTTGGAAACTTCTATTGCTCATTTTATCTCTGATCACCACAGAACCTTACTTGGTTTCATTCCCTCTCCTACTTGTACCTTCCCATTCTGCCACATCCTTTACTCTGAAGCAATACAAATGGTTCCTGTATGAGTATGGACACTGTCTAAATATGTGTTACATGTGTCTATATGGAGATTTATGACCTTCAGTATGAGTATGATTTGTGGCCAAAGGCTCCAAACATCACTGGCAGCAAACAAGGAATGTGAAGACAAGCTCTGGGAAACAACATAGACATAGGGACAAAAAAAGGGAAGAAGAGGGTTGAACTTAGTTTTGTTTTGAAGGAAGGGAATAAGAAACCTCATGTCAAGAATATTTAATGATAACAAGGAGTTTAGAAGAGGAAAACCATTACCTTGTTTTTACCCAAGCGAGTAATCCATGGTTAGAAAAGCACACAACAAGCTTAGAAACTGGCAAAACTTAGAAACATCACCCAAAGTGGCTGGATGGAAAAAATAGGGGTTTTTTTCCACACAAGGAGCAGTCTATTGATCTAATTGCTGCATGCTACTACTGATACTTTGGATTTTAGCTGAACTCTTAAATAAGTCTTTTCAATAGTTGACAAAATGACCAAAATCTACGATAGGAAGAACAGAAAACTTTAACAGAAGTTTTCATTGATTGCAATCTCACTTACTTCAAGGTATAAACCTGTCTTCAGACAGCAAGGGCTGCAATTAACTTACTCCAGTAATGTTAAAGACCCATTACTTTGGGGCCATCTTGTGCATGCCTTCTGAAACATCCAATGTCTATTATCAAAAGACAGGATAATGGACTGTGGGAGTACTGATCACGAAACTTCCTAAATGTGCACGTATGAGACACCGAAACAGAGAGGAACCTGGGGTTTATGCTTTTTCTAATCATCTCTGAAACTATTATGGCAGCAATTTGCACAACCTCTCAGCACAGGTGTGATGCAAACGAATGTGTGGGGAAGACAGCATTATAACCTCTGCCTTTGATGGGCTCTGAGACAGTTTCTAATCCATCAAAGCAGCTGGCTGCAAGTGCGTGCTTCCAGCTGCTCCTTTGAGTCACTGTATTTTCCAGTGTCACGTGGGAGCAATCTGTCAGAGCAACCATGTCATAAAAACACCACAGAGCCAGAGTCTGCCAGTTTGATAAAAGCTGCAATAGGATTGACTAACATGCTGACATAACAAACTTAATATCACTTGAAGAGCTTAGGAAAAAGCAGAAAGTAGGGGAAGAAGCCAGACAAAAAGTAACTTTACTGAAGAGAAAGAAAGTGTGCAACCCAGCCCTTAAAAAGTAATATCATTTTAGGCTATGTGCCCATAGAAATTCTCAATTTATTTTTTTTATCTGGAGTTAAATAATTTGTTATTTGGACCCCATCTTTCGCTCTGTTGGGTTTCTACCTGTGCCTGCATCACAAAAAATATTTCTCACTGCATGGTACCAGCAGTGAAGAATGCAGGTCCCTTCAGGAATGCTCTGATTTGCCAAGGTCCTCTATTGCACATGGAAATGCTGGTGAATATCATTAGTGATTCTGGATCATTACATGACACTGGTCATGCAGTGTATTCTTCTCCTAAGTTCTGGAGAGGTAATGAGCTCTGTCACCCCAGAATGAACTGAAAAGCGGAATTACTGGAAAGCAAACAGACTGGGGTAAGGAAAGCGGAATGAAATAAAGTGAGCGACCTTTGAAAATTGATGTGCTGGTTTGAAATTTCCCAGGTAAAATATACAGTCAAATTACTAAACCCTGTTCTCACATGAAGCAGGATGGTCAATTTGTTTGGTCAAATTTAATAAATGTTAGAATCTTATAAAGCTTCTGGGCAAAAGGATTGGAGGTGACACAAACCTGGTAATAAAGTTACCCAGAGTATGATCAGTGGCAATTTAGCAATTAGCTCTGTCAGCAGCTCTGGAAGATCTGTAACAAATCATAAGTTTTTAGTTAGCCAATGTAATAAAAGTATTTTACAGTGAAGGGAAAGTAACAGAGGCGATAAATGTGTTTAAGCATAGAATATTACCTTCTTATGACAATTACATTATCTGGAGAAAAAATGTATTTTATTATATTTATATTCTTATTGAGACAGAATACTAATATTCTGTCAGATTAAGAAATATTTGTCTTTTTGACCTTCTTCAAATCTCATAGATCATTACACTGTTGCTTTCAGGTTGGGAATGAAGAAGTTATTATGCAAATCGAACAAACATCAGACTGAGCGGGAATAGAAACAATTACTATAGACTAAGAAATACAGCAGAAGTAAGGAGAACAGATATAAAGCAATAGGGAAGGGCAATTCTGTTCACAAGAAGTAAGTGCCAGCCCTTTGCTGTAAAAGTATAATTTAGGTGAGCAAGTCTGAAAAGGAAGGAGGAGAGCTTGGTAATTACCATCTTGTAAGCTCAAATTTGTCAAGTAGTATGATATATAGCATAGCCAGCGGAGTTCTAAGATACTAAAGTCTCAAAGTAGGATATTCACATCCTCAAATTGTAGGCATCTGATTGAAACACTGAAATGAACCACCTAAACACCTTACACAGTTCATGGAAATGGCAGCCATCTCCAGAGAGCAATCTGAAGCCCCACAGTCAGGGTGCTACCTTTTGCCTTTGGCTCTATAGACCAGCTGAAGTTAGATGGTGTGAATACCTCCTGAAGTACCTTATTGCAGCATATCCAGGAATATTCCTGGGTGTGAGGTAAGGGCATTGCACGTCACCAATTATGTACTTTACCAGCACATGTACCTCTTCCTACAAAGTGGTATTTATATGTAATGGTCACTGATTGCTCTCAGACTACCCTGAGGTTATGCACAGCTGTAATGGAAAGGTGGTTATATCCTCAAAAAATCAGGTTAAGACTCTGAGCAGCTTTTTGGGACAACATCTCTTCAGTGCAGAAGATGATGTTATGGCAGAAGAGAAGGGGGAATCTCCATCTTTTGAGATGTCTAAAAATGAACTGGCCTACAGTGAAGGAAAATCTTGTACTGGACTGCAGGATTCAAGTCCACCTCTAACTTGCACAGTTACAGACGTATCACACTGTTCTTTCAGTAAAGGGCTCTAGTTTTTACTTCTGCAATGTATTACGTGTCCTTTGATAGTCTTAGAGAACAGGCAATCGCAAAAAAAGAGAAGGAATACATAGAAAAAGGGATTAATATATAGCAGAAGGATTAAGAGGAAAAAATAATTGAAGCAGCATGTACCAATATTGTAAAGCTCACTAAGAGCAATACCTGTTGTATCAGACTTGTTCAACACAAAAATAATCAGCAGCTTCATTTAACTGGTACTGTTTGCTCACATCATTCTCTCTCCCCCCTCCTCCAGTCAATCCAGCTCAGTTCAGCAGCAAAACCCACAGAAATTTCCACTGTGTTTTAAATCACTGAAGTGGTAAATAATAGATATATAAGAACTCAAACTGTTACAAAATAATTTGACGTAGCTCCTACCAGTGAGCCTGAAGTGATGGCTTTAGCAGTCTCATGAGATCTAAACAACAGAACCACATAAGCACTTAGGAGTGAGCAATTGCTTGCCTGCTACAATTTGATTTGAAGCTGATATAAAGGTGTAAGTAGCACAATTGGCTTTGAGCGTATGCATAAATATCCATCAGTCTCTTTGCTCCTTGAAGGGTTAATTCCAAGAGCAGAGATGCATAAAAAAAGGAATAAAACTTTTTTTCTCAGGTACTTGAATTCATGGAAAAATATCAATGGAAATAAAATCCGTCAATGTACTGTGTTTGAGATTTCAAAACTACCCCTACCTTCTTCCTTCCTTCCTTCCTT